>LR738714.1:216879287-216938281 GCA_902687465.1 Secale cereale
GCACGCACGCCGCCGTCGCCGGTGAGGGGGGAAGCGGTGGCCGGTGGGGGTGGGGATCGGGGGTGAGTGGTGTGGTGGGATGGGGAGGGGGCCCGGGGTGCACGCATGAGGGAGGGGATAACACCCACAGTTTTTTTTACCTAGAAAAAAACCCACGTCTTGGGCGTACACACCACTGCCCCTGGTACGCTCATGCCGGGAGGGGATAATGCCCCACAATTTTTTTATTACCTGGAAAAAAACCCACGTCTTTGCCATCTGCCAGCAGATGGCAAAGAGGTGGGGCTGGTACGCCGTTACCCTCTTAACGGCCACTGGATTGCTAGCCTCTTTGCCATCTGCTGACAGATGGCAAAGAATTGGCTGATGGTAACAATGCTCTTTGCCATCTGTCAGTTCTTTGCCATCTGTTTTTTATAAGCAGATGGCAAAGATGTTCTTTGCCATCAGCTGGCAGATGGCAAAGAGCTGGCTGATGGCAAATTCCCAGATTCCAGTAGTGAATGATGTTTTGCGTCGAACTCCGTCTCTTGAAGACTCTGACTATTCCTCCTCCGCTGCAACGGTGTATGCCAGGGTGATCGATGATCAAGATGATGCTACCTCACCACCTCCTCCTTCAGCGCGTGTTGACACTGCACCAACTTCTTCTGCACCGCCAAACACCAATGCCGACCCTACATCTTCTCCTACTCCAACTGGGAACGAGTAGAGGCTCTATGTCTTCAAACCTTTTTGGTCCTTACTGACAAAAGGGGGAGAAGCATATGAGTTGATAGTCTTCAAGCGGGTCCATATGGGCGGGTGCTTTATATTTTGCCTAGTGTTTACAACTCTCGATTTTGCTACATTTGGTTCTTTGAGTTGTAACACTTAAACTTGATGGTCGTCTGCTACGTTTTCTGGTACTCTGTAATGCGATGATAAATTCCGCATGTGCTACGATATATTCCGCACTTAGTCATTTTGCAGACGTCCATTTCCCATTATGCATATCATTATATTCGACATATCAATTGTGCATGATGAATTGTCTCCATAATCTGAAGAGGATCTCCACAAGTACAATCTGCCATGTGCATTTGCATTCAAAAGCAAATTAATTATATGCACATCTTCAGGGGGAGCCTTTTGCTACTTATGACGACAATACCTTTATCCTTTACAATTTCACATACTTTTATCCCCGTTGAAAACTTCAACCAGTTTGTCATCAATCACCAAAAAGGGGGAGACTGTAAGTGCATATAGTGCCACCCCTAGTTGGTTTTGGAGTATTGACGACAAACCTGGTTGAGGGACTAATGTGTTTGTGAGAATTGTAGGACAACACAGGTAGTAGTCCCTCATTGATTCGGTTTACCTACCGGAGATGACCCCTAAAAATGTATGAAGACATTGACGACAATGGTGGTATATGAAGATATTCATATTGAAGACTATGACAAGAGAAGACATTGTGTGAAGACTATGGAGCGCGAATACTTAGACGTTTCGTTGTTTCCTTTTCTTCTTTGTTGAGTCATAGGAACCACCGTACTGTTAAGTGGGGTCCAAGTGAACAAAGTCAGAGTGACTGAAGTGATGCTTAACCAAATCCTATCTCTTCGAGCGAAGACAATGAGAGCAAATCTTATCCAGAGCTGGATGAGTCAGCTTTACTTGTAGCCCAAGTAAAGTTGCCGCGTGTGTTTGAAATCTGACCGTTGGAACCCGTGTCAGTTACTTAGTGACCCAGGGTCACTTCGGACAAATCAGGTCGGGTTGCCTAGTGGCTATAAATAGCCCACCCCTACACCATAAATCGGGGCTGCTCAGAGTCATTACACGGCTTTTGTCGTTTGAGAGCAACCCACCTCCGAAGCATTTGAGAGAGATATCCTTGCGAGGACAAAGCCCAAACACCCAGAGCCAAGGAGTGTTAGGCATCATTGAAGTCTTTCTATCTGCGTTACCTGAATACTTGTTACACTTGAGGACTGTGAATCCTCCAGCCGTTTAGGCGTCGTGTTCTGAGCATCCAAGAGTCATTGTGGATCACCGATGAACGAAGTCTAGGAAGGTTTGGAAGTCTACCTTGAAGACTTACCAGAGAGATTGGGCGAGGACTAGGTGTCGTTGGCTCAAGGGGAATAAGGTGAAGACGCGGTCTTCTGAGTTAAATCTCAGCCTCCCTAACCAGACGTACAGTTGTCACAGCAACTGGAACTGGTCTAACAAATCACTGTCTTCCCCAAGCTACTGGTTCTATCCCTTCCCTCTCTTTACTTACTGTATCTCCTCGTGAAGTCATTGCCTGCTTGCCTTATCTGTTTGACTTCACTGTGTGACTACTTGTTCTGATTGGCTTCATACAATCTTCCATCCTAATCCATACTGCCTAGCTGTTATTAGTCTTCGTGCTTTCACTTCATTGAATACTTGACTATGGCTTGTCTAGTGTAGTCTACCTTCCGCTGCATATAAATAGGATCAGTTCTATTGTTTGTCTTCGAAACTTCCATGTTTTGAAGTCTTTCATAAAAATCGCCTATTCACCCCCCTCTAGTCGATATACAACACTTTCAGCAACGATTGCCGGGAAGCTGCGGCTGCCAAGAAGGCTGGGAAAAGCGGTGGCCCTTACTACAAGATTTACCGGACCAAGGGCCACGACCTCCAGGAGTGTCATCAGGTTGAGCAACTTGTTAAGAATTAGAGGGCTGAATATGAGTAGGGAGATAAGGAAAAAGATCAGAATGGAGCTGGTGGAAAGGGCCGCGGTGGTGAAGCAAATGGCCCCAACAAGGCTCTTAGGAACCTAGGAAAACCCTCTAGGGGCCGCGAGAAGGAGAATTGCAATGAAGAGAGTGATGGAGGGGATGAAGAGGAAACAAGTGAGCAGGAGTTTCAAACGACTACCGATGCCCTATGCATTGACGGGGGTGCATCTCTACACTCCTCTCACCGCCAACATAAATAGTGGGCGCGTGAAGTGAATGTCGTGGAGCCTGCGACAAAATTTCAAAACCCGCTCAAGTGGTCCAGCACACCCATCATCTTTGATGAAGGGGATCACCCTGGCCACACTACAGCGGTTGGGTGCTTGCTGTTGTTGATCTCACCAACAATCCGCAACCTCACGGTCATGAATATGTTGGTTGATGGCGGGCCTAGGATGAATCTGATTTCCCCAAAGGTCATGAGCAGACTCCATATAGTAGAGGAATAACTTGAGGTTACTGGCACGTTTCGAGGGGTTAATCCCGGCACGAGCCGTCCTAAGGGAAACATTACGTTGCTAGTAACATTTGTAGGAGAATTGAACTACCGGACTGAGAAGGTTGTGTTTGATGTAGTTGATCTCACCTGCCTTACAATGGAATTCTTGGATGCTAGCTTTAGCCAAATTCATGGCAGCATCCCACTATGCCTACAACATCGTGAAGATGCCAGGTGTCGGTGTCAAAACAGGCAGATGTCGGTAAGGGGGTCCCGAACTATGTTTCTCAGGATCGATGGTAACAGGAGACCCGGGACACGATGTTTACCCAGGTTTGGGCCCTCTCGATCGAGGTAATACCCTACTTCCTGCTTGATTGATTTTGATGAATATGGGTTACAAGAGTTCATCTACCTCGAGATCATAATGGCTAAACACTAGAAGTCTAGCCTATGTGACTCCTATGATTTTGCCGTTGTCCCTATGGACTAACCCTCCAGTTTATACATGCACCGGAGGGACCTAGGGTTTGTACATGATCACCTTGCAGAGGAAGGAAAGTATTACACTTGGACTCTAAACTTGCTATTACACATTTGGGAGTCCTATCCGGATACGGGAGATAATCTTCACAGCCCACCAATCCGGCCCATAACGAAAGATCCGGCCACCTGAGGACCCCCCGAATCCCGGACTCCCTCACGAGGAACAATGGGTGTCATCTCCAGTCTGTATGACGAGAAGGACACACTCATTTGCGTGGATAAGATGTATATGGATGCAGTTGCGGCAGAGGCCACGAAGATCACTGGTCCCGCCAAGGAGAGCAAGAAAAAAAGGAGAGAGCTGTTAAGAGCCCCGGTAAGGAGCCCAGGAAGCACACCTCTCCGAAGTGCGCCGCGCCTATTGAGGACTTGCCGGAGAGGTCCAACAGCAAAAGGTCCAAGGTTGCCGCACCTGCGATGAAGAAGGCCCCGACAGGGCTAGATGGCACTCATGGTACCTTCACTATTAGAGCCACCCTTGACGACAAATACGAAAACGCGCTCGCTGCCTTCTTGCAGACGAATGTCTATGTGTTTGCCTGGCAACCATATGATATCCCTGGTGTTCCCAGGGAGGTAATCGAGCACCACCTTGCTATCTGCCCACATGCCAGGCCCATCAAGCAGAAGGTCTGGAAGAAAGCTTTGGAACGACATCAGTTCATTGCCGAGGAGATCAAGAAGCTTGAGGTTGCTGGTTTGGTCAGAGGAGTGCATCACCCAACCTAGTTAGCAAACCCAGTGGTTGTATGCAAGGCCAACAAAAAATGGAGGTTGTGCATAGATTTCACTGATCTGAACAAGGCCTGCCTGAAAGACCCGTTTCCCTTGTCGCGCATCGACCAGATCATGGACTCCACTCAGGTCATGATCTGCTCTCTTTCTTGGATGCATATTCTTGGTATCATCACATTTATTATGTATAAGGAAGATGAAGAGAAGACCTCATTCATCACCCCGTGTGGCACGTACTGCTTTGTGCATATGCGTTTCGGGGTGAAAAGTGTCGGGTCCACTTTTGCAAGAGCAGTCCAGATTGGTTTTGAATCACAGCTGCACAGAAAATTTGAAGCTTATATGGATGATATTGTGGTCAAAACCAATGACTAATCAACCCTTATCTAGGATTTGGAAGAAACATTTGCCAATCTTCACAAGATCAACTTGAAGCTGAACCCAGAGAAGTCTATGTTTGGTGTTCCCTCCCGCAAGCTACTTGGCTTCTTTGTGTCCCACCAGAGGATAGAGGCCAACCCATATAAGATCAAGGCTATCAAGAAAATTCAAGCACCAAGGACAATCAAGGATGTTAGACGTTTGACAGGGTGCGTTGCTGCACTCAGCAGATTCATCTCCAAGTTTGTCGAGCATGCCTTTCCGTTCTTTAAGATCTTGAAGAAGGCAGGGCCAGTGAAGGGGACACCGAAAGTAGATATGGCACTACAAGATTTGAAGACCTACTTATCCTCTATGTCTGTCGACATTCTCGGAACTAGGGTACTGTCACAGCCCTAGACCAGCCCTTGCCTGCCTTTCTTGGTCCTCAGGTGCATCATGTTTAATTTCACAGAAAATTGAAATGGGGATGACAAACCCTAGCACTAAATGAATTCAACTAGGGTCAAATTAAAATCTTTTTCAATGAACCCAAAATGCCCTTTGGAAAAGTTCATCATTTATGGATTGATTAAAAACCTCTGCCAAAAATGTTGCACATATTTCTAGGACCATTCTGGATTTTTGAATTAAATCATACCATATTTGCATATGGGCATTTAAATTTTATATATTATTTTAAATGCTCAAATAATCATAAACTAAAATGTTTACTGTTGGTTTTATTCTAAACAGTAGCCATGCTTAGTTTCATGATTTTTGGTAATGCTCTGGCATTTTTACTAAAGCCAAAACAAATATCAAAAAAATAGAAAACAATAATTAAAATAGAAAACACAGAGAGAGAGGAACTACCTGGAACGTTACCTGTCCAGCCTGGCGGCCCAGCACTGTTGGCCCAGCCCACGCCTGTAGAGGCCCAGCCCAGCACCGCCTCCTTCAACCTCGTGCCAGAAGGCACGAGGGCGTGTGCCCGCGGCGCGCCAGCACGCGCACGGCCACCGACGGCCACCTCCTGCTTGCCGCTTCGCTCTGGACGTCGCTGGCCTCTCCCCGTACCCCCCGGACCCCTCTCACTCTCTTCCCGTGTCTCTTCCCTCCCCTGGCTCTCTCCCCTCGCACCACCAAACACGCCGCCGCCGCCGCTCGTCGTTCGCCGCGGCCAAAACCACTGCCACGCCTCTCCGTTGTGTCCAGAAGAACCGCCTCGACGCCCTCTTCCTCCTCGCTGAGCCACGCTTCGCCGGAAGCTCTGCATCGCCCTCACGACGTCATCTTCATCCTCGGATCGCCGGAGCTCCTCGCCATCGATTAGGGAGCTATAGAGCGTCCCCGACTTCTCCCTCGAGCTCGCTAGCTCCGCTGTGAGCACCTCGTCGTTTCCCCTCTCCTATCTTCTCCGTTTGCGTGCCGTAGCCACACTAACCACCGGACCCGAGAGCTCACCGCCGCCGTGGTTCTTCACCGCCATGGCCAGGGCCACCCTAGCTCGCAGCTGAGTGCGTCACTGTGTTCGCTGAACTCCCAGGAGCACGCAACACCCACTAGCCCCTCCCCTAGTGCACCGTAGCGTCGTTTCGTTCAACACCCGAACTCCGGCGCCGCCGCGAGCTCAACTCCGGCGAGCCCGCTCCACCCCAGCTCCTCCCGCTTGCACCATTCGACGCGGATGAGTCTCCTCGTTCCGTAGATGGCCTCGGCCTTCGATTTGGTCACCGTGGGACGAAACCCGAGCCTCTCAGGCGAGACACCGCCGCGGAATGAGGTCGCCGGTGACTAATCGCCAGCAGTGCTGACTTGGCAAGTCATTAGCCACTAATGACGCCCTAACTAACCCCCCAGGGCCACTGACATACGGGCCCACTGCTTAATTAACCTAGCTTATTTTCTGTTTAGTTTAAACTAACCCAACGGGCCCCACGTGCTAGAGTTGACCAAGCTGACGTGGCTGTTGACTGGGCCCACATGTCTGTGACTCAGGCAAGCACTGTCACACTGACCTGTGGGACCCACATGTCAGGTTTGACTGGACCAGCCCCTGTTGACTTGCTGATGTCAGCATGACCTAGTGCTGACGCAGTAACTATTTTCTGTAATTTAAAATAAATCAGAAATGATTTATTTATTTCAGAAAATAGCCAAAACTTCTAAAAATCATAGAAAATAATCTATAACTCCAATGAAAATAATTTATATATGAAAAATGATCAGAAAAATTCAAGGAATCTGTTTATGGCGTTTTCATGCATGTTCGAACAAGTTAAACCTGCTGATCAGGTCAAATCAATTAAATGACAATTAAATAATCACATATGAAGTTTGAATTTGAACCTTTGGTTCAAACCAACTTCATGTAACATGGTTGCTAGTTGCATTAGCTCAATCAACAGCATATTGCCATATCATGATCATGCATCATATTGTCGCATTGCATTGATTGTGTTCTCTCTTGTTTGCCGGTGCTTGTCCCCTTTCAGTAGACGTGTTCTAACGATGTGATTGATGACACCGATGAAGACCCAATGTTATCTTCAGAAGTGCCAGGCAAGCAAAACCCCACTGAACATTCCGATACAATCCCACTCTCTCGCTCTTGCTCTCTTTTACTTCATTAGGACAACAACGCTTCAACTGTTACCTGTTGTTGTAGTTGAACCCCTTTCCACTGCATGACCCGTCATTGCCACAGTAAATAGTTGAAACCCACTAGTATGAGTAGGAGTTGTTTGAGCCATGTTGTGCCTACTCATTCATGCTTTCTGGTTATGCCTGCTATTGCTTAGAGTTGTGTCAGGTCTGATTCATCGGGGATGAATTGGAATGTGGTGAACATGTCCTACTGTTGAGAGCTAAGTGTGTGAACACGATTTGGTAAAGGTAGCGATGAGAGGCCATGTAGGAGTACATGGTGGGTTGTCTCATTGCAGCCGTCCTCAGGAACTGAGTTCTGTGTTGGTTGGTCCATGAAACAGCTACTACCACACATTGGGATCCTTAATTGACTCTCTCGACTTATTAATCAACATGATCTCTGTCCAGGAGTTGCAACTAGTTTCTGGTGTTTGTAGTTTACTGGAGGTCGTGCGCAGCGCTGACCCTCGGGGTGGGCTGTGACGCGGCAGGTACGTGGCACGGTGTACCGATTGCCCGTTTGGTGATGCGGGAACCCTGTACACATCGTTTGGGGCCGTGAGCGACACCCCGGCCGGATCTCCCCATGGATGGAACCCAAATAGGCGATAAACCTGGACGAGAGACTTGTGTTGTTAGTCAGGTCGTGGCCGACACCCTCGCTGGGCCTCCGCTTGAAGGTTGCCGAGTACATGTCGTGTAAACGGCGGTAAGTGGTGAGAGCGTGTGTGAAGAAGTACACCCCTGCAGGGTTTTATATATGATCTATTCGAATAGCCGTGTCCGCGGAAATGGACTTCTGGGTTGCCTCTACAGTTCATAGACAAGTGAAAGTGGATACTCTAAAACACACAAGATAAGCGTGAGTGCTATGGATGTCCTTCTCGTAGGGAGACGGGAGCGGATCCATAGTGGTGTATTGATTGGTGAATATGTGGACTCGTGTGCGCCACCTCAAAAGAGTTACTTGCAGTCGTAGTTTAGGATAGCCACCGAGTCAAGCTGGCTTGCTGCAGTCAAACTCCACCACCCCCTTTGTTGATACTGATGCATATGTAGCTAGTTCTGATGTAAGTCTTGCTGATTACCTTTGTACTCACGTTTGCTTAATTTATGTTTTTTGCAGAGAGACTTCAGTCTCGCTAGTGGTTCCGCGTGGACTTCGACGTTTAGCTTGTTACCTTAGCTACGATCTTGTACCCTTGGGAGGGTCTTGTAGATAGTCAGGCTTTTTCAGCCTTCTTCATTTGTAGTTGTGTGTGCTCACACATGTTATGCTTCCGTTGCCTATATGCTCTGTATGTTGGGTCATGTGACCTCTGTTTGTAACAAATGCTATGATGGCTCTTCTGGGCCTTATCTATATGAGTTGTTGAGTTATGTTGTGATGCCATGTTGTACAGCACATACTTGCATGTTATGCGTACATGTAATGTGTATTGCTATGTGTGGGATCCGACACCTAGTTGTTTACCTTTTGTAGCCTATCTTACAGGGAAATGTCTCCTAGTGCTTCCACCGAGCCTTGGTAGCTCGCTACTGCTCCGGAACACTTAGGCTGGCCGGCATGTGTCCTTCTTCGTTCCTGTGTCTGTCCCTTAGGGGAAATGTCACGCGTTGTTCCTTTAAGTCCTTGTAGCTTGCTACGACTTGGGTTCATACGTTGATGACCGACACGTTCGTTGCTGGGTCATGTATGCCTGTCTCTGTAATTTAGTGCCACTTTTGGTTTATAACTAGTCATGCCGGCCCGGGTTCTCTGTCATATGGATGCTAGCGACACTATCATATACGTGTGCCAAAATGCGCAAACGGTCCCGGGCCAGGTAAGGTGGCACCCGTGGGGATACCGTGCGTGAGGCCGCAAAGTGATATGATGTGTTACAGGCTAGACCTGTGTGACTTAGGATCGGGGTCCTGACAGCTTTGGTATCAGAGCCTGACTGCCTATAGGATTAGCAAGCCAAACTGGTCGAAGTCGTGTCTAGAAACTCTTTAGTTATGTAAGGGAATTGTTTGTGGAAGGGAACGTAAGGCTCTTTTTACTCCTTTGCCCTATGACCTTTTGATCTGAGTCACCTTCTTCTTTCTACGGGGATTAAGAACTAGGATTCTCATTCTATTTATCAGGATCACGTTATTGTGGATTCAACCCCCAGCTCAGTTTCTACTACTTTTGTTTGTTCAACTGTTGGTCTCAGAAGCTTGACATTATGATGTTAAGTGGATATGCTACCCTTTTTGCTTGGATCTCAAAAGTATCTTCGAGCATTTGCAGCCGTTATGCTGTCCGAGTCATCCCAGGTTTCTAAATAGTCTGATGCATTTGCAAACCTTTCCTCCCTGTTTCTCATGTCCTTTTAGGCCAGATTAATCACACTAGTCAGTGTGTTGAGGTACTCTGCTACCTCGACACATGTGTTGGAGTTATTATGACCTAGGTGTCTTAGAGGATCAACCAGTAATCCAACAATATTTTATATTCTCAGTGTGATGATTCTAGCCATTATTCTCGAAAGCATCCCGTGATGCCATTTAGTTAGTAGGCATTCTATTCCTGGGTTCTTGAACCCAAGACCCACTCCACTTATATCATGTTGGTAGTAATTTCTCGTCCCTTTAGGATATTAGTAACCTTGTGATAGTCCTCGAGGTCCGTGGTATATCCTTCTTCCAAATACCATGAACCATCATGGCAGAAGTTCTTCTGAACCAAAAGATCACAACCAGAGTGCTCCTGAGTAGTACTCCATTCATATGTGACTCTGCCAATTCTACTTTCTGCATGGGTTATCCGGAAGAAATATGTTGAACTTGTTCGACATGTTAATCTATGCATCCACAACTCAGAAGTTATATGTTCCTTGAGTTGTCTCCTTCTAGTTGTATTATGACCCTCGTCTATCAGTTGATAGTCAGGAGTAGTTGTGCACTCGTGTTCATCGATGCCTTTTACTCTTGTGGTCTGTCAAGCCATTCTATTCCGGAATGACTAGGAGAAACAAACTCCAGTACCTTATCCATATCCAGGATTTGGTCAAAGAAGTTGTACTTCACAGATGAAGAATGCTAATGCAGCTTCTAAACTGTTCTATCCTGGAGTATTACCATATTTATGTCAAGAATGTCGTGAGAATTGCACTATCTCTTATGAATTCTTGATGTAGTAATACTTCTTGCCATCATTGTTCATCCCTCGGTTTCCGTGTTATTGTAACCGGAATGCTCACAAGTCAATTGTGATGTGTGAAATTAATACTCCTAGCAACTTCGTTGCTTGGTAGTTAAAGGACAACAATCTCATTCTTAGCGTGTTGATTACTGAATCACCATTCTAAGATTGATCGTGCTACCTAGTCCACTTCCCTGGTGCACTCCTTGATTGATGAGTTAGGATTGTGTTAGGTCCTTGCTCATTTGATCATATCGTCTTGCCCTGAAAAGCAAGATTGTTCTCGAGCTTAGTAACATATCGGTGGTTCGTGATTTTCCGAATATCTTCTCGGAAGTATTACCAGGTTGTCACCTGACCGCTATGTTAAGTTCGTGATCGAGTGGATCTTGTAAACCAGCCATTCCCCAAGAATCTGTATTGGATACCCTGAACTAGCTGGTTAAGCTAAACAACAACTTGGAGAGTTGGAAGATAAAAGCTTGCCTGACTTAGTTCCTTCCAAGGGATATCTTTTGTGTGTGTGTTGAAGATAGATGACATCTTCATCAATTGGTCCCTGTGATCAGTTGTTGGACCTATTGTCATATCAAAACTTTGATTTGAGTATGGGCTATCATCAAATCAAATCAGAACCAACGATATTCATAATGTTGTCTTACTCGTGGTTGATCCCTCGAGCATACACCATTATATCTTCTGGGTCTGACCAATACTATCACTTGTTCACATAATTATGGAATTCCATCTCCATGGAAACCTGGATGAATTGTTGTTGTGCCCATCAACAACATTGCTATCTTCTCCATGATTTTGTAGGACATTAAGCTAGTGTTGGAAACTTTGTAAGCATTGCCTTCGTGTCCCGTTCATGAGGTATATGTTGGATGAGAGAAGAGATTTTCCCAAATTCATGTGTAATTGATGTAAGTTGCCACCGTGAGTTCGAGAAAGTTGTTTTGCTTCCTGTGGAATCATCCCAAGTCAGTCATGCATACGTGCGAAGTATTCTGTGGTTTGGAGACTTGCGACCTTCACTCTATATGTATCCCTAGCACACCAAGCCACTGATTGATTTGTTCAAGAAAATGAAGTCTGTTGTGCTAATCCTAGGTCATGCACA
Source organism: Secale cereale (assembly GCA_902687465.1). Classification (NCBI taxonomy): domain Eukaryota; kingdom Viridiplantae; phylum Streptophyta; class Magnoliopsida; order Poales; family Poaceae; genus Secale; species Secale cereale. The sequence goes on from LR738714.1 coordinate 216,891,077, forward strand.
TGACTTCGCTATCCTCGATGATGGTTCCCAACCAGAACTTGGTAGTGTTTTATCATGAGACTGCTATGTGGTCATGCTTGTCTTGGACAATGTGTTCACAGGTTTGTAGCAGAACCAGCTCATGTTTTGGAGCTTGCTATCGTAGTTCACTCCCCGAGAATCTCGCAACGCCATCTCGTCGATTTGTGTTGTAAACTTTCATTTTTCCTTCTAGACTCGATGAGTCTGGAATATCCTGACACCAACCAGAACTGAATCTCAGGCAGCTATGATGGTTGGAGCATTTTCCAAGAACTATAATATTGGTCTCTCGATTACCGGTATAGTGAATGTCGTGGCCAACACACCTAGCCGGAAGACCTATTGTTGTAGTATCTTGATTGAAGAAGTTGGCCACCTCCCCATAAGGACTTCGTAGGATTTACTCCCTAGTTGTTCCTTATGGATTCTTGTGCTCCCGAAGTCCGACCTTTATTTGATGTTCGAGATGCCAAACATATCTATGAATGGCTTACGCTAACACATCAAGGAGAACATTAGAAGTGGAGTGCTAAATGTCTCTCGGTCGATCATCTAGGTTTTGCCCTTTGACTCCGCTAAGGTGAAATCCGAGAAGGTGTTATATATCTTTGCATCTGCATCATCCATCATTATTCATCATGGTAGTAGGTGATGTTACCAGGATCCTTGACACGGATATTGGTAAAACCTTGATGAATATGGGAATGCTCAAGTTCTTGAGAGCACGCACAAGCACTAGGTGTTATCCTCGACACTAACCGGGATTGCTCCCCGTGTTCTTGGTTATACTATAACCGCTCAAAGAGTAGTTTTACTCTCTACTGTTGGGATTCTTCCCAGTTACCAGAATCATTCCCAGCATTTGCATTTTGTTCCCAGCTTGCACCGCCAATGTGCCAATTCTCCATGGGTTACCGTTCTCAATCATTGCTGTTCAGGATTATCTTCAAAAGTGGTCCTACCATAGGTTCCATCCATTTCCGATGATAAGCAAAATCATCCCTTGTGTTGTCTTTTACAAGGTAGTCAACATCATCCATTCTGGCCGAGAATGTCATTCTTTCGGACTCCGTCAAACGATCGTTTGCGAATACCTTAAGCTGGTATAGAGAATTTCAATGATCTCTATATCAAAAGTAATTCTTTTTGCCACTTCAGGGGATAACTCTACAAGTCACCTCCTCTAAGGTGCCCCGTCTGGTGACCTCGATCACCATTTTCTTAGGTGTGGAATTATTGCCTACCGAGTGAACCTTCATCGTTCATTTCACTCCACCCCCCTGGAGGTGTACTCCGTGTCTCAGCTCAAGAGATTTTTCAACGTCTCACCCATGAGTTGATCTTGAGTTGCCCGATCTTTCACAAGATCAACTATTGCGGAGTTTCTTTCGTCGTCACCGTGTTGGACAAAGACCTCAAAAGCAAGGGTTTCACGATCAACATGATGCCAGCAATCAACATTCATATGAAGGGCCCTTGGATCATGAAGATTGTGTTAGCTAGTGTCCCCTCCGATTTCTTACCCTACGCTTGAATCTCGGGACGAGATTCTTGTTTAGTGGGGGTGAGTTGTCACAGCCCTAGACCAGCCCTTGCCTGCCTTGCTTGGTCCTCAGGTGCATCATGTTTACTTCCACAGAAAATTGAAATGGGGATGACAAACCCTAGCACTAAATGAATTCAACTAGGGTCAAATTAAAATCTTTTTCAATGAACCCAAAATGCCCTTTGGAAAAGTTCATCATTTATGGATTGATTAAAAACCTCTGCCAAAAATGTTGCACATATTTCTAGGACCATTCTGGATTTTTGAATTAAATCATACCATATTTGCATTTGGGCATTTAAATTTTATATATTATTTTAAATGCTCAAATAATCATAAACTAAAATGTTTACTGTTGGTTTTATTCTAAACAATAGCCATGCTTAGTTTCATGATTTTTGGTAATGCTCTGGCATTTTTACTAAAGCCAAAACAAATATAAAAAAAATAGAAAACAGTAATTAAAATAGAAAACACAGAGAGAGAGGAACTACCTGGTCCGTTACCTGTCCAGCCTGGCGGCCCAGCACTGTTGGCCCAGCCCACTCCTGTAGAGGCCCAGCCCAGCACCGCCTCCTTCAACCTCGTGCCAGAAGGCACGAGGGCGTGTGCCCGCGGCGCGCCAGCACGCGCACGGCCACCGACGGCCACCTCCCGCTTGCCGCCTCGCCCTGGACGTCTCTGGCGTCTCCACGCACCCCCCCGGACCCCTCTCACTCTCTTCCCGTGTCTCTACCCTCCCCTGGCTCTCTCCCCTCGCACCACCGAACACGCCGCCGCCGCCGCTCGTCGTTCGCCACGGCCAGAACCACTGCCACGCCTCTCCGTTGTGTCCAGAAGAACCGCCTCGACGCCCTCTTCCTCCTCGCTGAGCCACGCTTCGCCGGAAGCTCTGCATCGCCCTCACGACGTCGTCTTCATCCTCGGATCACCGGAGCTCCTCGCCGTCGATTAGGGAGCTACAGAGCGTCCCCGACTTCTCCCTCGAGCTCGCTAGCTCCGCTGTGAGCACCTCGTCGTTTCCCCTCTCCTATCTTCTCCGTTTGCGTGCCGTAGCCACACTAACCACCGGACCCGAGAGCTCACCGCCGCTGTGGTTCTTCACCGCCGCGGCCAGGGCCACCCTAGCTCGCAGCTGAGTGCGTCACTGTGTTCGCTGAACTCCCAGGAGCACGCAGCACCCACTAGCCCCTCCCCTAGTGCACCGTAGCGTCGTTTCGTTCAACACCCGAACTCCAGCGCTGCCGCGAGCTCAACTCCGGCGAGCCCGCTCCACCCCAGCTCCTCCCGCTTGCACCATTCGACGCGGACAAGTCTCCTCGTTCCGTAGATGCCCTCGGCCTTCGATTTGGTCGCCGTGGGACGAAACCCGAGCCTCTTCGGCGAGACACCGCCGCGGAATGAGGTCGCCGGTGACTAATCGCCGGCAGTGCTGACTTGGCAAGTCATTAGCCACTAATGATGCCCTAACTAACCCCCCAGGGCCACTGACATACGGGCCCACTGCTTAATTAACCTAGCTTATTTTCTGTTTAGTTTAAACTAACCCAACGGGCCCCACGTGCTAGAGTTGACCAAGCTGACGTGGCTGTTGACTGGGCCCACATGTCTGTGACTCACGCAAGCACTGTCACACTGACCTGTGGGACCCACATGCCAGGTTTGACTGGACCAGCCCCTGTTGACTTGCTCATGTCAGCATGACCTAGTGCTGACGCAGTAACTATTTTCTGTAATTTAAAATAAATCAGAAATGATTTATTTATTTCAGAAAATAGCCAAAACTTCTAAAAATCACAGAAAATAATCTATAACTCCAATGAAAATAATTTATATATGAAAAATGATCAGAAAAATCCAAGGAATCTGTTTATGGCATTTTCATGCATGTTTGAACAAGTTAAATCTGCTGATCAGGTCAAATCAATTAAATGACAATTAAATAATCACATATGAAGTTTGAATTTGAACCTTTGGTTCAAACCAACTTCATTTAACATGGTTGCTAGTTGCATTAGCTCAATCAACAGCATATTGCCATATCATGATCATGCATCATATTGTCGCATTGCATTGATTGTGTTCTCTCTTGTTTGTCGGTGCTTGTCCCCTTTCAGTAGACGTGTTCCCACGATGTGATTGATGACACCGATGAAGACCCAATGTTATCTTCAGAAGTGCCAGGCAAGCAAAACCCCATTGAACATTCCGATACAATCCCACTCTCTCGCTCTTGCTCTCTTTTACTGCATTAGGACAACAACGCTTCAACTGTTACCTGCTGCGGTAGTTGAACCCCTTTCCACTGCATGACCCGTCATTGCCACAGTAAATAGTTGAAACCCACTAGTATGAGTAGGAGTTGTTTGAGCCATGTTGTGCCTACTCATTCATGCTTTCTGGTTATGCCTGCTATTGCTTAGAGTTGTGTCAGGTCTGATTCATCGGGGATGAATTGGAATGTGGTGAACATGTCCTACTGTTGAGAGCTAAGTGTGTGAACACGATTTGGTAAAGGTAGCGATGAGAGGCCATGTAGGAGTACATGGTGGGTTGTCTCATTGCAGCCGTCCTCAGGAACTGAGTTCTGTGTTGGTTGGTCCATGAAACAGCTACTACCACACATTGGGATCCTTAATTGACTCTCTCGACTTATTAATCAACATGATCTCTGTCCAGGAGTTGCAACTAGTTTCTGGTGTTTGTAGTTTACTGGAGGTCGTGCGTAGCGCTGACCCTCGGGGTGGGCTGTGACGCGGCAGGTACGTGGCACGGTGTACCGATTGCCCGTTTGGCGATGCGGGAACCCTGTACACATCGTTTGGGGCCGTGAGCGACACCCCGGCCGGATCTCCCCACGGATGGAACCCAAATAGGCGATAAACCTGGACGAGAGACTTGTGTGGTTAGTCAGGTCGTGGCCGACACCCTCGCTGGGCCTCCACTTGAAGGTTGCCGAGTACATGTCGTGTAAACGGCGGTAAGTGGTGAGAGCGTGTGTGAAGAAGTACACCCCTGCAGGGTTTTATATATGATCTATTCGAATAGCCGTGTCCGCGGAAATGGACTTCTGGGTCGCCTCTACAGTTCATAGACAAGTGAAAGTGGATACTCTAAAACACGCAAGATAAGCGTGAGTGCTATGGATGGCCTTCTCGTAGGGGGACGGGAGCGGATCCATAGTGGTGTATTGATTGGTGAATATGTGGACTCGTGTGCGCCACCTCAAAAGAGTTACTTGCTGTCGTAGTTTAGGATAGCCACCGAGTCAAGCTGGCTTGCTGCAGTCAAACTCCACCACCCCCTTTGTTGATTCTGATGCATATGTAGCTAGTTCTGATGTAAGTCTTGCTGAGTACCTTTGTACTCACGTTTGCTTAATTTATGTTTTTTGCAGAGAGACTTCAGTCTCGCTAGTGGTTCCGCGTGGACTTCGATGTTTAGCTTGTTACCTCAGCTACGATCTTGTACCCTTGGGAGGGTCTTGTAGATAGTCAGGCTTTTTCAGCCTTCTTCATTTGTAGTTGTCTGTGCTCAGACATGTTATGCTTCCGTTGCCTGTATGCTCTGTATGTTGGGTCATGTGACCTCTGTTTGTAACAAATGCTATGATGGCTCTTCTGGGCCTTATCTATATGAGTTGTTGAGTTATGTTGTGATGCCATGTTGTACAGCACATACTTGCATGTTATGCGTACGTGTAATGTGTATTGCTATGTGTGGGATCCGACACCTAGTTGTTTACCTTTGGTAGCCTATCTTACAGGGAAATGTCTCCTAGTGCTTCCACCGAGCCTTGGTAGCTCGCTACTGCTCCGGAACACTTAGGCTGGCCGGCATGTGTCCTTCTTCGTTCCTGTGTCTGTCCCTTAGGGGAAATGTCATGCGTTGTTCCTTTAAGTCCTTATAGCTTGCTACGACTTGGGTTCATACATTGATGACCGACACGTTCGTTGCTGGGTCATGTATGCCTGTCTCTGTAATTTAGTGCCACTTTTGGTTTATAACTAGTCATGTCGGCCCGGGTTCTCTGTCATATGGATGCTAGCGACACTATCATATACGTGTGCCAAAATGCGCAAACGGTCCCGGGCCAGGTAAGGTGGCACCCGTGGGGATACCGTGCGTGAGGCCGCAAAGTGATATGATGTGTTACAGGCTAGACCTGTGTGACTTAGGATCGGGGTCCTGACAGGTACGCAGACATGCCTGCCTGCGACCCACAGTGTGGCTCCATCACCGGCCTGGTATGACCCATCTTCAGCATCAACACACAAGTTCCTCGCGAGGGGGCCAAGCCTCGCGAGGCAGACGACACCAGGGCCTCCGGAATGAGCGACCTCTCTAGGCCGGCTCCTGAGGAGCAAAGATCTCTATGCAAGCCTCCAACTAGTGAGGTTCAGATGACGCAAGCCGTAATGACCAAGACCAGGCGGGCGCTATCGGGCCTAGTGCAGCAGGTTTCCTCTTTGGTGCTAAAGAAGAAAGCGCAGGTGCGGAGTCCCGAGGAATCAGCGAAAGGTTTCCATTTCCATGCAACGAGACCAAGATCGCCAGGACGGCAGGACAAAGTTCATCACTGAGCATACCATGGCGTCACGACCAGAAGCTTTGTAGGCGAAGACCATGATTTGTCAGGATAAGATTTAGTAGTTGTCTCCCTTCGAATTTAGCCATTATGGGTTCCCTTCACGCCTTCATTTTGGGAAGAGGACCAAGGCCACTATAAATATATAGCCTAGCTTACCACCATAGTAGCGGATGGATCATTAAAACCACCCTCACAACCACCCAAGCAAGTACACTCCTCCTGAGGTTGTTCGACCACTGTACTAGTTCATCCTCAGCCAACCTTGGGGCAATCCACCATAAAGCAGGAGTAGGGTATTACACCATGAGGTGGCCCGATCCTGGGTAAACTGTCCTGTCCCATTTCCTCCATGTTCATTGAGCTTGGCCGTGGAATCGACGAGTAGGCACACATGGGTCTGTGGAGCCCCGAGTCCGACATTTGGCACGCACGTACGGGGTGCCTCGGAGTCTCTCTTCTTCCAGTCAGTTCACCTTGCCGTCTCCATGGATGACGCTGGTCGAGTTTGTGCTAAGCGTCGGGCTGCCCGCGCAGCCCATGTCGCCCAGACATCACCTCCAGGCGACAGCATTCCCGCCGTTCCCCGTCACCGGCGGCTGTCGGATTCAGGGATCCGCAAAACCTGTTATGTTCGAACACAGGGGCGTGAACGAAGATCTCTCCCACTCACGTCTGCCTAGAACCTCGCTCTCGTCTCGGTGGAAGGATTCAAGCAAACAATGAACAAACACACAATAGTTTATCCAGGTTCGGGCCACCGCGAGGTGTAAGACCCTACTTCCTGCTTTGGTGGATTGGCTCCGGGTGAGATAGAGTATGAACTGGTACAAGGGTTCCTGAGCTCAGGAGGCGAGCTCAGGAGGGTCAGGAGGCTAGTGTTCCTGCTCCTTGTGCGGTGGTCTAGTGTGTGAGTCGATCCTCTCTCTCCCTCCCTTGCAGTGGAGGTTCTAGCTACTTATATAGGCGGCCACGGTCCTCTTCCCCCAGAATGTTTAGGCAGGAAGGGATTCCACAACGGCCATTTATGAGCGGGAACACAAGGCCGTTCCTACCCTGACAAAAGCGGTCTTCGCCTGCAAAAGGATCAGGCAATGACACGGTGGTGGGCTCGATGGTGACATCCTCCTTATCATCCTTTCGGTCTTCGATCTTGTTGCACCAAAGAGGAAACCTTTGCCCCGCTCCTTGGGAACCAACGACTGCGCTGTCTCCTTGGCACCGAAATGGCAACTATGCCGCTGGCGGACACTGGCACTCGCTGGCGTGATGCATCACTGCTGACATCACTGCCTCCTCCTGAGGCAGGCTTGGCCTTGGATTCTCCACCCCTCTAGACCGCCTTGCCAAGGCCGCTCCTGAGGGGGTCTTGGCGTTGTTCTCCTCGCGAGGCTTGGCCCCTCGCGAGGGTCTTGAGTAGCTGGTCGATCAGCTGGGCCATACCAGGCCTGCTTGAAGGAGCGCGTCGCGGCCCGCAGATAGGCAAGTCTGGGTACCCTGGTTCCCAGGACGCCGACAGTAGCCCCCGGGCCCAAGGCGCGCGCGGAGTTGGCTTCAGGGCAAAGCCTTAGTCGAGGACGAAGCGCCGCGGGCCCTAAAAAGGCTGCGGGCCAGGCTGGCGCGTGACGGTTGGATGGGACGCGAGCGACTCTGCTCCCCACGTCGTCTCGGTAACCGTGTATCTTGACAAAAGGGGGCCTTCTCCGCTGGGGGAGTTATCGCCCTTCTTCCTTTCCTGCTTGGATTTCTTCCCTTTGCGCCTCATGCCTCTCTGCGTCCTTCGGCCCTCCTTGACCATGGCGAAGAAGAACAAGGGCACCGCGTCGGCGCCTGGATCTGCTTCCTCTCTTGACGTGGCGCTTGAGGAGTCCTCCATCATCAAGGAGGAGGACTACTCAGAGGTCCAGCCGTTCCTGTCGAGATCCCACAATGAGCACGGCCGGACGCAGATCTAGGCTGGGTCCACCATGGCGCGGACCCTGCCAAAGTCATGCTACCACTTCTTCCTCCACATCATCTCCGTGGGGCTTGTGCCCCCTTTCTCTGAGTTCTTCTATGCCATCCCGGAACATTACCAGGTGCACGCTCTCCATATCAAACCCCGCTCCATCTTCGTCTTGTCGCTCTTCGCCTTCTAATGTGAGGCGTTCATGGGGGTGAGGCCGATTGTGGCCCTCTTCTGCCACTTCTTCTCCATGCGTCAATACGACGAGGGCTCGTGCTCGGGCTGCATTTCCTTTGTCTTCCAGCGCCAGGTCTGTCGCCTGATGACGGCTGGGAAGAAGGTAGAGTCCCACCAGAAGATGTGGGTCTATCCGGAGAAACTTGACAGCTGGCGCCACGCGAAGCTCACCAGCCCTCTCAACGGGCCGGTCTTGGCGAAGATTGAGGCCGACCTGAGCTCGAGGCTCGAAGGAGGCCAGATCGTGAAGGAGTTCTTGAGGCAGCGACTAGCTCTGCTGCAGGCTCACTCACGCCCCATGTGGGAGCTGACGGGTGACAGCGACCGGCTCCGGCTGCACCCAGGGATGCTGGCCGAAGTCGATCTGGACTTCGCCTCGAGGGCTCTCCTGGGGATGGTTCCGGAGGATCTTGCTGGGGCCTACCTGCCGTTGTACAGCCGCCCTGATAAGGCTGAGCCGTTGAGTTCCATGCCGGACCTTGGTGCGCCCGTGGGCGGTCCGCCCACGTTTGATGTGCCTTCTGGTGATGACGACGAGGGCGACGACGGGGGTGACGATGGGGGCTCGGAGGATACCCTGGACGATGATGGGGACTCCTTAGAAGTGTTCGCCAAGGCGACACGCACAGGTGCCGCCGGGCGATCCCAGGCGACCACTCCACGCCGGTCCGGGTGCATTGCGTCCGGGGGAAGCAAGGTGGCGACCCCGCCGAAGGGCCCCACGTCGGCGAACCTGGCGACCGTGGCTGCACCCAGGCTCATGGCCTCGCATCTTGCCCAGGCCCGGGCTGTCGGCACACCCAGTGCGCGAGGGGCTGCTGTTGACTCGCTGGTGAAGAGAAGGGCGCGCCTCGCCTCCGACGAGTAAGTGTGCAATTTCTCAATCATTCTTATTTGTCGTGCCCCTGATGCGCTCTCCTTTGATGCTGCAGCCTGGGAGGTGTGATGAAGAGGGTGAAGGGGGAGGTCCTGCCGCGGTGCCCTGCTCCTTTGGCTGCTGGTGCAACCTCGGGGAAGGATGCCGCGGCGCTGGGCGTCTCGGTTGGCCAGGCCACCATGAGTGCGGTGACGGTGCCACCCGAAGACGTCACTGTCTCTGGCGAGGTTGCAGAGCTGGCTTCTGCTTTGGCTGCTCTGGCGAGGGAGGCCGGAGCCCCCGAGCCCCTGGCCGAGCAGCCAGTCTTGTCGATGCCCGTGCACCAGCCCGCGCAGCCTGGTCCCGAGGCTTTGGATGCTGCCTCCGCTGCGCTGGGTCGTCTTCGCGCTGACCTGCAAAACAACGACGGCCACTTGACAGAAGGGTGCCTGGGGCTGATCCACGGGTGGCTCCTGGCAGACGAGTCTGCACGGGCCTCTTGAGATCAGGCCTTGGTGGTTGTTGCCAAGGGTCGAGAGGAAGCTGCGGCGGCCATGCTGGCTCGCGACGCCGCACGAGCTGACGCTGCATCCTTCGAGAAGCGCTGCCTCAAGGTAGAAGGCGAGCCAGGGGCCCTCCGCGAGGAAGACTCTAGGCGTGCCCTGGAGCTCAAAGGGTTGGAGAAGGAGCTCGAGGCGGAGAAGGCCGCGACATCCCGGCTGCAGCAGGAGCATCTTGCTGACTGTGCCGCCCTGGAGAAGATGAAGGTTGAAGTCGAGCAGGCCAGGGCGACCCAAGCCGCTCGTGCCCAGGAGGAAGCTCTCGCGGCCTTGGCGATGGTGAGTCCTGAGGACCTTTCCGCCTTTGACCTTGAGGCCCGCAAGGCGCTGCATACCGCCTACGGAGAAGGGTTCAAGGAGCCGCTGGCCGCCCCTCAGGGAGGCCTCACTGGGCTTCTTGCTATGCTCGTGGAGTCCCTGCGTGGTGTTACGGCCGCGATGGGCCAGTTAGCCGATGCTGAAGGCCGTACGCTGCTTACCTTGGTCCTGACGCAGGTGTGCGACCACCTAAGCCTTCGCGACCCCACCCTTGACCTGGCCTTGCTGTCCGAGCCCTTGACCGCAGTCATGGAGAACTCGGCTGCCGAGGCCCTGAGGGCGAAGGTCACGTCGCTGGTGGATGTGTTCCTCCAGTCTACCGTTACCGTGGCCGAAGGGGAGACGACCGGTACTGCTGCGCCCGGCGATGCTTGATCCGTCCTGTTTAGTGAGAGGAGTGCGAGTGCCTCGGAGAGGCGTAAGAACTTGGTTGAATTTGAAAAAGTTGACGTTATTGTAATAGCTAGATGACTCCATGCTTGCTTCCTTTCATGTTTGCTTTACGTGCTTTGCGTCGGCAGGGCCCAACCCCGCGCATACCTCGACCGCCGCGGAGCCCTCTGGACACCGGGGTTACCATAGTAACTGGGCTCATTGCTGAGCCCTCCGGACCAGGGTTACCGTGGTAACTAGACTCAAGGGGTGAAGGGCTACGTGGCCACTGAGGCCCTTGGGTCGCGATGCCCAAAGTGTCCCCTTTGACGTTCAAGCGATCTTGTTTTCATTTTGCATCGGCAAGGCCCAACCCCGCGCATACCTCGATCGCCAATGAGCCCTCCGGAGGACCGGGGTTATCGTCATAACTAGGATCAAGGGATGAGGGGCTACGTGGCCAGTTAGGCCCCTGGGTCGTGATGCCCAGAGGTCCCCCTTGACGTACGAACGGCTCTTCATGAAGGAGAACAAGCACCATACCATGACCACGAGCCTTCGCCTGGGATGGGGGCACGAGAAGGCCAGGTGTTTGGGCACTTGGTAGGGTGGCGTCTGCCAGGCGTGACCTGAGCATAGCCCCCGTGCCTAGCCCCCCTCGCAACACCCATCCAAGGAGAAGTTGTGAGCGTCGTGAGATGACAAGCTCCGTGAGGTTGGTGTGGCCACTGGGGGCCACCCTCAGTTGTTTATAACTAGCGCGGAGCATAGAGCTACCACACTTGCGCGGAATGTGGGCATAACCGCGCCTCGGTCGTATCGGCCAGCGCGGAGCTTGGTGCTTCCACTGGTTTGTGGGCATAACCGCTCCTCGGTTGGATCTGCCAGTGCGGAGCTTGGTACTTCCACTGGACCGTGGGTGGGAGCCTCCCACCGGGAGAGACTCCGGGGCGTGTACAGCCCGTCCTGACGCATGGCTAGCATTGTAGGACAACCAAGGTGTATATGGGCCCTCCTCAGGACGAGCTGTACGACTCTGAGGAAGTTCTCATGAGCTTACACATCACTCACGAGACCCTACCCTGAGGCAGGTTGCGCCTGAGTCTTCTTCAGCAAAATGTGAAAAGAGAGGTGTTGTGTCGACCTGTGCCAAGTGCATCTCCCGGGGATATTGCATGAGAAGGCCACAGCACCAGCGACCCCAGGAGGTGACGTTAGCGGGACCGGCCCATAAGACAGAGCTCAGCCGCTAGATTTATCGACGCTGCAGGGACAGAACCAAGCACAGACGCCGTGCCTCATCTTCTCATGCCAAGATCCAAAAGAAAAACAACGGGTGCGCGGTTACTGCATGAGCGAGGCACCCGCCACGGGTCCCTACTTACCCATCCACGATTAGCCCATGCGAGAACAAGTCACCAAGGACCATGGGTGGTGCCGTCACGAAAATGGCTCGCTAGGTAGAGCTCAGCCCTTGGGTTTATCGACGCTGCAGGGACGGACCCGAGCACAGATGTCGTGCCAGTCCTTAATTATGGGGCGGTCGCGAGTGGGCTCACAAGGGCTCATGACCTTAGTGGAGGTGAGGACGCCAAGCATATAGATAATGCGAATGGAAAGAAATATCTGGCCTTGATCATGCAAAAAGGGAGACAGCCGCGGGGGAACAGCCCCCAACGGCCCGAGGATGATGCAGCCCGAGGGGCGCCCTCGTTTAGATACCTGAAGTGTCACCTGATACTTGCCGAAGGAGAGTTGGGGTTGCTAAAGACGCGAGCTGTGTGGGTCGCTCCCGAGGGTCGCCAGGCTCCTGAGGCTCTCAGTAGTCGCGCGGGTGCGGCACGGTTGAGACCCGCGATGTCGACACAGACGCGGAAGCGGTCGCTCGGGCTGCGAGCAGGTGGACTTGGGGTTGTGCGATTACGCCCACCGCGGATGAGTCTTGCGTACTGAAGTTCCTCTGTAACTTGGTCGATGAAGTCCTGAGCCCCTAGCGCTGGACGGCTCGCGCTGGGCTCACAAAAACGCGCGTCAAGATACGCTTGTAAGTGGTGCTCGAACACCTCCCTCGGGGCACGGCTCAGCTTAGGGACACTCCAGAGGAGAGGCCCCGAGCCCGTCACAAGAGGGGCGTCGAGCGCGCCTCCCTATGCGAGGGTGGAAGGCGCCTCGCCAGCAAGCACGAGTCCCGAGGCCAGGTCGTCGGGAGCCCCCGTGTCTTGAGGTCCGTTGACGGGTAGGTTCTTCTTCTTCTTGGGGGCGGTCTGCAGGGCGAGGACGGCTTCATCCTCATTGGGGTATTCAACCGCCGCGGTCTGGTAGGCATGCTCCAGGGAACGCACCGCTTCCTTCTCGTCGGAGGCGATCGTGATGACTCCGCTGCTTCCGGGCATCTTGAGGACGTTGTAGTCATGATGGGTCGCCGCCATGAACTTGGCAAGGGCAGGATACCCCAGGATGGCGTTGTACGAGAGGTGGATGTTGGCGACGTCGAAGTCGATGAGCTCGGCGTGGTAGTTGTCGCGGTCTCCAAAGGTGACGGGGAGGCGCACCTGCCCCATCGGGAGCGTGGAGCCATCCGTGACTCCATAGAATGGCTTGGTGGGGTGGAGCTGATCGTAGGGCACCTAGAGTGTCTCGAAGGTCTGGACGGATCTAGAGGACGTTGAGCCCCGCCCCACCATCGATGAGGGTCTTGGTCACGAGGACGTTGCTGATGGTCGGGGTGCAGAGCATCGGGAGCGCGCCTGGGGCCGCAATACACTTGAGCTGGTCTTTGGGGTCGAAAGCGATGACTTGCTTGGTCCACTTGAGGTTGCGCGCGGCGCCAGGCCTGGGAAGCGCCGCGTTCACCTCACGGGCGAACTGCTTGAAGATGCGGTGAGAAGCCGAGGCATGAGCTCCTCCCAGAATGCATGCGACTGCACACGGTTCCTGGAAGCCCCTTGCCCTGTCTCCCTGGTGGTCGTCGTCGTTCCTTCTTGGTGGTGGTGGTAGCGGAGGCAGGCCTCCGTGGCCCTGAGGGCGACCCTCATGAGGCTGGTCGCGCCAGGGGGCGTCACGAGGCTGCTCCTGCCAGTGGTCTTCACGAGGCTGCTCCTGCCACCCTTGGCGCGAGTTCCTGCCATCCCAACGTCCTCCTCCTCGGCCTCCTCCACGGCCGTAGCCGCGGTTGTCACGCTCAGGGCGCTGCCCGCCGCGCATCGCCCTGAGCTCCTGACAGTCATTGGTGTTGTGGCTGTGGACGTTGTGGAAGATGCAGTACGGTCGGTTGTCAATGGGGAGGTCATCGTAGCCACAGCCACGCTTCACTTCTGGCTCAGCAGCCAGCACGGCGGGTCCCTTGCGCTTTGACTCCTTGGCCTTGGTCTTCTTGTTGTCTGCCTCCACCTCAGGGAGCTCCTGAAGGGAGAGGCGGCCTTCCTCCGCCCCGGCGCACTTTGCCGCGAGCTTGAACATCTCAAGGGCCGTGCAGAGGTCTTCGTGGATGGCGAGCTCCTCCCTCATCTTGACATCGCGGACGCCATCGGAGAACGCGGAGATGATGGCCTCGTCCAATACCCTGAGGATACGGAGGCGCATGGTGTTGAAGCGTTGGATGTACTTTTGCAGGGTTTCTCCCGGCTGCTGCTTCACGCGACGCAGGTCAGCAGCTGCCAGGGCTCGGTCGCGGGTGCCTTGGAAGTTGGCGACGAAGCGCTCGCGAAGCTCTCCCCAGGAGGAGTTGGATCCCACAGGGAGGTTCAGGAGCCAGGAGCGCGCGCCGTCCTTCAGAGCATGGGGAACCAGTTCGCCATGACCTGCTCAGTGCCGTTGGCCGCCTCGATGCTCAGCTCGTAGAGCTAAAGGAACTCTGTGGGGTCGGTGGTACCGTCGTAGCGCGGAGGCAGGTCCGGCTTGAACTTGCCGGGCCAGAAGAGGCACCGTAGCTCGCGAGCCAGGGCGCCACACCCGCGTACGCTCATGATCACAGGCACCCCCTGCACCTATGATGCTGGTTCTTGAGGTGCTGGCGCCACCACCACCTGTGACGCGCGGTCTGGGCATTGTGGGCCAGGGGGGCCACGAGCCCCTGCATGTGGGTGCGGGATCACCTGGCAACTCTCCTCGTCGCGGGCGTGGGCTCTGCGGGGTTGTTCACGTTGAGGGGCCTCGCACCGGCCCTCCTGGCCGGCGGGGTAAGGGTGAGGCAGAGCCGGGACCCCACGGCCATCGTTCGCCGCTGGGGGCGACGGAGGACGCGAAGAGTGCGTTGGTGCAGGCGCTTCCCCAGCTGCGTTGATGAGCTCTGTGATGCGGTGGAGGCACTCGTCGTAGAGATCTTCGGCCGGGCGGTAGCGCAAGAGCTCCCGCGCCATCAGTAGCGCAGGCTGCTAGTAGACCGGCCCGCGGCGGGCCAGCGAGGACGACACCGCGGTCGGCGAGGGTGAGGGCATTGCCGTGCGGCCGTCCCGCTGCACGGACAGTGGCAACGAGGAGTACTGCTGCTCGTGGACAGCCGGGTCGGTGGCGGCGTTGGCGACCGGCGAGTTGGGGCGGAGCGGTGCGCCGTTGCCCGCGGGGGCCGTCTGAGCGACGTTTGCAGCGCGGCGGACGGCGCGAGCTCGGCGTGTGTCCACCATGGCTGTGGAGCACGGTCGGTGACGAGAACACGACGAGGTCGTCGGAGAGGCGAGATTTCGACACGCCCCCTACCTGGCGCGCCAAATGTCGGATTCAGGACTCCGCAAAACCCGTTGAGTTCGAACACAGGGGCGTGAAAGAAGATCTCTCCCACTCACATCTACCTAGCGCCTCGCTCTCGTCTTGGTGGAAGGATTCAAGCAAACAACGAACAAACACACAAGAGTTTATCCAGGTTCGGGCCACCACGAGGTGTAAGACCCTACTTCCTGCTTTGGTGGATTGGCTCCGGGTGAGCTAGAGTATGAACTGATACAAGGGTTCCTAAGCTCAGGAGGCGAGCTCAGGAGGGTCAGGAGGCTAGTGTTCTTGCTCCTTGTGCGGTGCTCAAGTGTGTGAGTCGATCCTCTCTCTCCCTCCCTTGCAGTGGAGGTTCTAGCTACTTATATAGGCGGCCACGGTCCTCTTTCCCCGAAATGTTTAGGCGGGAAGGGATTCCACAACGGCCATTTTTGAGCGAGAACACAAGGACATTCCTACCCTAACAAAAGCGGTCTTCGCCTGCAAAAGGATCAGGCGGTGACACGGTGGTGGGCTCGACGCTGACATCCTCCTTATCCTCCTTTCGGTCTTCGGTCTTGTTGCACCAAAGAGGAAACCTTTGCCCCGCTCCTTGGGAACCAACGGCTGCGCTGTCTACTTTGCACCGAAATGGCAACCGTGCCGCTGGCGGACGTTGGCACTCGCTGGCGCGATGTGTCACTGCTGACATCACTGCCTCCTCCTGAGGCAGGCTTGGCCTTGGATTCTCTGCCCCTCCGAAACACCATGCCGAGGCCGCTCCCGAGGGGGTCTTGGCGTTGTTCTCCTCGCGAGGCTTGGCCCCTCGCGAGGGTCTTGAGCAGCTGGTCGATCAGCTGGGCTGTACCAGGCCTGCTTGAAGGAGCGCGTCGCGGCCCGCAGACAGGCAAGTCTGGGTACCCTAGTTCCCAGGACGCCGACTGCGGCAAACGCCGCCATTGGCCCCGCGGCCTGTGAGCAGCAAGATTCGTCGCTGTTGCTCTCTGCGCGACGCGATGGAGGCACCGCTACCCCGTCGCCGACTCTCGCGACTGCTTCTTCCTCCCATTCCCGTCGCGGGCTGGCGAACTCGCAGGCCGCACTGCTCATGGCGCGTAAGCTCCTGCATTATCGCCCGGCGGATGACCTATACGAGGACTGGCTGGACTGCATCGTCGAACTCGTCAGCACCGTGGGAGAAACTCCAGCATTTTCCTACTCGCTGCCTCCCCCACCACCTCAAGCGGGTGACATGGCCTATGGCGCACCTCCTCGTCCTCGTCGGTGTGATGTCGTCCCCGAGCCAAGGGTTGAGGCTCCCCAGCGCGACCCGCCCCGCAGGGCGCCCGTGCGCAATGAAGAAAGCTGTCAGGTGGTGCAGTAGCCCTAAGGCGAGGCATGTGCACTCCCAGCGCCGCATCGTCAAGGTCGTGCGCCACCCCACGCGGCGACACGCGAGCACCTGGACCAAGCTCCACCTCCATGGCAAGCACCCGTGAGCGCAGCGGGCTGCCGAGCATTCACCCCGGAGCTACGTCATGTCGTTTGGCGCGACAAGTTCAAGCCAGACCTGTCTCCACACTATGATGGAACACCCGACCTTGCCGAGTTCCTGCAGCTCTACGAGCTGAGCATCAAGGCGGCCAGCGGTGACGAGAAGGTTATGGCCAATTGGTTACCCATGGCTCTCCAGGACAGCGCGCATTCATGGCTCCTGAACCTCCCAATGGGGTCGATTTCCTCCTGGGAAGGGCTGCGTGGACGTTTCATCTCCAACTTCCTAGGAACTCATGACCGCGCCCCTGCGGCGTATCAAATTGCAGCCAGGGGAGACCCTGTGCAAGTACATCCAGCGTTTTACCAACGTCCGCATCAAGATTCCCAAGGTGTGGGATGAGGCCATCATCTATATGTTCACTGATGGTGTCCGAGACGTCAGGATGAAGGAAGAGCTCACCATCCATGAGGACCTATGCTCGGCTCTGGAGATGTTCAACATGGCAACCAAGTGTGCAAGGGCAGAAGAGGGTCACATCTCATTCGTCGAGCTTCCTGAGGCTATTCCAGAGGACAAGAAGGCCAAGACCAATGATGTGAAGCGCAAGGGACGAGATGTGCTTGCGGTTGAGCCTGAGATTAAGCGTGCTTGCGACCACCCCGAGTCCTCCAAGGCCGGCCGCCCATTCTGCATCTTCCACAACATGGACAACAACAAAACCAATGACTGCCAGGAGCTCAGGTCCATTCGCGACGGGCGCCTCGGCTGTCTCCCCGAGCGTGGCAACCGAGGCTACAGCCGTGGAGGTGGCCGTGGTGGAGGATGTTTGGAGAACTGCGACTCCCGCCAAGGCTGGAGCGATCAGCCTCATGAGGACCACTGGCAGGGCCAACATTGCGAGGGCCCCTGGAGGGATCAACCTCATGAGGACTGCCCTAAGGGCAACGCTAGCCTTCCTCCGCTACCACCACCACCAAGAAGGAATGACGACCACCACCAAGATGATGGGATTGGGGGCTTTCAAGAGCCTCGTGCCATCACTTGCGTCCTGGGCGGTGCACAAGCACCTGCGTCCCATTGTGTCTTCAAGCAATTCTTCCGTGAGGTGAACGCGGCCCTCCCCAAGCTCGAGGAAATGCGTCCGCTCAGATGGTCCAAGTATGCTATCACCTTTGACTCAACTAACCAGCACAAGTGCGTGCCCGCAGCCGGCACCCTCCCGATGCTCTGCTCGCCTACCATTAGCAACGTGCTTGTCACCACGACACTCATCGAAAGTGGTGTGGGACTCAATGTCCTCTCCGTCAAGACCTTCGACAGGCTCCAGTTGCCATATGACCAGATTCAGCCTACCAGGCCCTTCTCAGGTGTGACTGACGGCTCCACCACCCCAATAGGGCAGATCTGCCACCCTGTCACCTACGGCAACCACAAAAAGTACCACACCGAGCTCATCGACTTCGACGTCGCCCACATCCGTCTCCCGTACGACGCCATCCTCAGATATCAGGCCTTGATCAAGTTCATGGCGGCGACCCACCACGGCTACAACAACCTCATGATGCCAGGAAGCAGCGGCCTCATCACAGTCGCCTGCAATGAGAAGGATGCGGTGTGCTCCCTCAAGCGCGCCTACCAAGCTACGGTGGTCGAGAACCCAGATGATATGGGCTTTTCTTACCCTCCTAAGGCAGTCCCAGAGAAGAAGAAACAATTGCTCAACTTGTGGCCTTAAGAGGACGGGACGCCCGATGGTCGTGCCTCAGGACTTATGCCCACAGATGGGGCGCCTTCCCCTCTCGCAGAGGATGGCGCCCCCGGCGACCCTCTCCGGTAGGGCTCGGGGGCTCTCCTCTGGAGGGCCTCTGACCTGGCCAATGTCATGAGGAGGCGCTCGGGCACCATGTGGAGGCGTGCTTCAGCGCATGCTTCCGTGAGAAGGGCGCAGAACGCGAGGAGCGAGGCCCTCGAGAGTTCATCAACAAGGCGATCAACGATCTTCAGGAGGCAAGGGCCATGCGCGGCGAGCGTCGCCCCGCACCACCAAGCGTCGTTCCCTCTACCGATGAGGGCAGGGGGCTCCGCGTCTATGTCAACATCCCATGGCTTAACAGAGCCGCGTCTCTGGAGCTCTTGTGGCCGTCTCATGTGGGCCGGTGCGAGGGTCCCCCTCACAGCTATGTTTGCATGCCTTTCGGCTTGCTAAACAATGTTGCCCTGCATTAGCGCCACATGTGGAGCATTCTGGCAGCTCACGAGGCCAGGCACCAAGAGATCATGGCGGAGGAGGCATCAATCCTTCGCAATCCTCCTGGACTTCAAGAGCATCGTGAGAACCAGGAGCCAAGCGACTCATGAGGAACGACTTCAGCAACACGCGTCCTCGGCTACCCCAACACTTCTTCAGCAACGGTGCCAAGTGACATTTTTTGGTTCGTTCAGTTGGGGGCGCCCCTCGGGCTGCATTATCCCCAAATCGTGTGGGCCCGTCCCTACGGGATGTATCGTTTTTGCATCTATCGGAACTTGCCTTACCATGAGCTACTTTATGGTTAACACCTGTATGTCTGGTGCTTCCTCTCCATGTACATCGTGCGCCCTTGCAAACCCGCCCTCGACCGTCTCATGATTAGGGACCAGCAAGGTGTCTGTGCTTCGGTCCGTCCCTACAGCATCGCTAAATCAAAGTGGCTGAGCTCTGGCTCTCGGGCCAGCTCCTGTGCACGTCACCTCCCATGGTCCTTGGTGCCTTGTTCTCGCATGAGCTAATTGGGAGCGGATGAGTTAGGGTGCGCGACCCGGTGCCTCGCTGCCGCGGGAGCCGCGTGTCGGTTGTCTTTCTTCACGACCTTTGCATGAGAAGATTTGGTACGGCGTCTGTGCACGGGTCCGTCCCTACAGTGTCGACAAATGCAATGGCTGAGCTCTGTCTCGTGGGCTGGTCCAGTTCAGGTCACCTCCTGGGGTCGTTTGTGTTTGGCCTTCTCATGCGATATTCTTAGGACATTCTCTCGGCGCAGGTTGCCTAACCATCTCGCAGGTCCACCACAACTGTTCCGAACCAAAATCAGGCGAAACTCGCCTTGAGGTAGGGCCTCATGAGTCCTGCACTGGCTCACGAGTGCCCATGCACACCTCCACCAGTCCAGTCATGCAAGCCATGTGTCAGGACGGGGTTGTACACGCCCCGGGGTCCTCCTCCCAGAGGGAGCCCCCACTCACTCACCAATGGAAGCCCCATGCTCTCAGATGGCGGACGACACTGTGGAGGAGCGGCTATGCCCGTGCAAGAGCCGAAGCACCATGCTCCGTGCTAGTGAATAAACAACTAAGGGTGGTCTCACTGCTGCAGCATCCTCAAGAGAGCCATCAGACTCGCTACTCAGCCTCACCGCGCTGCTTTCCCTCAGGAGGGTAGCGCGAGGGGGCTGGGCACAGATGCTACACTTAGGTCTCACCTGGCGTATGTGTAGGATCGAAAGTATGTCTAGAGGGGGGGGGGTGATTAGACTACTTGTAAATATAAAAATTCTGCCTTTTGACAAAGAAAAGTTTTTTGGTAGATTCACAATTATGATCAAGTCAAGCATCACCCTACACATGCAATTCTAGAGTATAGGCAGCGGAAAGTAAATTGCACATGTAGTAAAGAGAGGTGGAGAAGAGCAAACGCAATTTGGAGACGCGGTGATTTTTCCCGTGGTTCCGATAGGTGGTGCTATCGTACATCCACGTTGATGGAGACTTCAACCCACGGAGGGTAACGGCTGCGCGAGTCCACGGAGGGCTCCACCCACGAAGGGTCCACGAAGAAGAAACCTTGTCTATTCCATCATGGCCTACGCCCACGGAGGGCTAGCCTTACTCGGGGTAGATCTTCAAGAAGTAGGCGATCTCCTTGCCCTTACAAACTTCTTGGTTCAACTCCACATCTCGATGACGGAGGCTCCCAAGCGACACCTAACCAATCTAGGAGGCACCACCCTCCAAAAGGTAATAGATGTTGTAGATGATGATGAACTCCTTGCTCTTGTGCTTCAAATGATAATCTCCCCAACACTCAACTCTCCTCACTGATTTGGCTGTGGTGGAAGAAAGGATTGAGTGGAAAGCAACTTGGGAAGGTTAGAGATCAAGCTTCATATGGTGGGAGTGGAGCAACTTGATCTCAACACAAGGGTAGGTAGTTCTCTTCTCAGAAATGTAAGGTAGGAGTGGTAGTACTTTCTGATGGCTCTCTCCACGAATGAAGAGGGGGTGGAGGGGTATATATAGCCTCCACACAAAATCCAACCGTTACACACATATTTGAGCAATCTCGGTGGGACCGAAGTGGACAACTCGGTGAGACCGAAAGTTCAAATAATGTGAACGTTGGGGTTTTCGGTGGGACCGAAAATACCATCTCGGTTAGACCGATTTGAGCAAAGACAAGAGCATGCCAGTTTCGATGGGACCGACTTCATCATCTCGGTGACACCGATTTGATGACAGAAGGTTACAGAAGCTTGGCAGCCCATGTTTCGGTGAAACCGATTTCAAACTCGGAATATCCGATTTTTCTACGGTTTGGCTTATGGCTGAGGTGGTTCATCTCGGTGTGACTGAGTTTGGAATATCGGTGGGACCGAGATTACTTATGAGTGTATTTGGCAGTGAAAGTTGCTGATAGTTTAGGAGATGTATCACTAAGCACTTGAGCAACCAGATCATCAACATAACCTCATCCCCTTTTAATAGTATTGGCTTTTCCTATGGACTCAATGTGATCTTGGATCACTAAACCAAAAATGGAGTCTTGAGCTTTTGCCAATGCTTGCCTTAGCATTTTGAGGGGTCCACTTCTTCAGTCATTGCCATACCCATATCACTGAACTTCTCTGAAATGATTCTCAAGTAACTATTAGTTCAATGATATATATGTTGTTATTAATTGCCAAAACCACCCGGGGATTAGTTGCACTTTCAATCTCCCCCTTTTTGGTAATTGATGACAACATATAGATCAAAGCTTCGACAAGAGATATAATCAATAAATAATATTGTCGCTTTGAGAAGTATGTGATAAGCAAGAGCTCCCCCTAAATTTGTGCATTATTTAAGATTTGCGTTTGAGTGCAAATGCACAAACGATTAGGATCATGGGTCACTCTTCCATGTCACATACATCTTGGTGGAGCGCACAAAATGATAAGAATGAATAACATGCACCCAATCACCAAGACAAGAGTAAATAGTCATACAAGATAGGAATAGCATATGATAAGCATTAAGCACACATTAAAGCATAGTATGACCAAGCACTCATTAAGGTAGCATCAAACATAGTATCAAGCACACTGAAAGTCTCGAAAACCAAAAGTATCTCAAAGAGACCGCAAAAGAACGAAAGAGCAAAAGCGCAAAGATAACAACACTCTCTCTCTCTCGAAGCCCTATGATCTATACAATTTCTCCCCCTTTGGCAACAAGTTACCAAAAAGTTTGAAAAAGCATAGAGCTAAATGTCACTGTGGGCTCTGCTGGCGGCTCCCGTCTGGGTTGATGTCGGAGTGGATATGACGGCATCGGCGAAGACTTCAGCTGAAGTCTGTGCTGGAGGAGTGGACACTGGAGCTGTAGCTGGAGTAACTGCTGGAACTATAGGAGGTGCTGAAGTTGTAGTCCTGGTGTCAGTCACTGGAATAGCAGCTGATCGGGATCCTTTGGGAACCGGAGCAGTCTGTCGATGAGAGTCCTGGACTAAGTCATCCTGCACAAGCTCTGCCTTGTCCTGCTTTGCTTCCTCCATGTCTGCCTCAAGCTTGTTGACGGTCACTTGTATTTCAGTCAGCTTCACGTCAAGAGCGTGGATCTTCTCGTCAACAATCCTCTCTAAGCTCTCCTGAGACTGTTCAATGCTGGCCAGGTGTTGTTCAATCCTTTGGGTAGCTTCAAGAATCTGCTCTCCGAAACTCTTTGGTTTAGCTGATGCTGCTGCTGCTTCTTTGTCAGCTTTGGCTTTCTTAGCAGCTTCGATCTTGGCTTGACCTTCAACAGATGTTGGATCCTCCTCGTCCATCACAACAACATTGTCTTCATGCTCTGGCTGCAGGGGTAAGTGTTTTCTATCCAACAAGAATTTGCCCGTGCCAAACTTGGCATTGATAAGCATCTGAATCTGTGGGGCAAATCCACATGACCTTTTCTGGTCAGCTGCAGTCCTCTTAATGGTCTCTACCATTAAGTCCATCACCTTGAAAGGTGCCTTCTCATCAAGTATGTGCAGCATGTTGATGGAATATCCTCTGATCATGCGATGATCTCCAGACTTGGGCATCAAGGTATGCCTCAAAATAGTATTAGTAGTAGGTAAACCTGCCTGGAGATGGTAGACTGAGCCGAGCTTCCATACTTCCAAATCTGCTGCGGGGATCTCCTTGTACATGTTCTTCATGGAATCATGATTCTTCTTTGGAATCCCATAGACATCAATATCATCTTCTCGCTGCACTGGAGCATTTAGAATTTCTGCCCATTCTTCAACAGAAGAAGAATACCTTTGACCTTCAGTCATCCATGTGATCTTCCCATCAGGATAGAAGTGAGCTGTGGCATAGAATTGCATAATCATCTCATCGTTCCAACTGGTCAACTTCTGACCTACAAACTCTGCAACTCCACATGCAGTGAAGCTTTCATGCACATGTGGAAAGAAATCTCTGTGCTCTTCGCTGTCAATGTATTCCCAGTCAACAAATCTGGTGTCTGCGACTATGGGCTTCTTGTCCATCAGCACAGTCTCATAGAAGTCCTGCTGCTCTCTGGTGTGAAATCTGGGATCTACAGCAGTTCTTCTCCTCACGGTATATGGGTCAGCTTGTCTCCATAGCCTGAGACCTCTATCTTTCCTTGCCTTCATATCCTCGGCTTGAGGATGAGCATCATTGTGAAGTGGCAGTTTTGGACGGAGTTTCAGCAACACTTGTCCTTCCTCATCAGACTCAGCTGGTGGCACATCACCCTTGTTCTTCTCAGATGCTGGAATATTTCTGGTAGTCCTCTTGGGCTTGGCAGCAGGCTTTGCTGGAGCTGCCTTAGCTTGAGCAGATTTCTTGGGCTTTGTAGTGGCTCCAGCCCTAATGGCATCACCCATGAGCTTCTGCTTCTGAGGAGCAGGCTGGGGTGCTTCTTCTTCTTCATCCTCGACTGCTGCATCTGCATGAGAATCACTATACACTACCCTCTTTCTCTTGGAGGTTTTCTTCACTTTGCTTGGAGCTGGCTCTCCCAAATTTAGCTTCTTAGCAACAGTTGATTGCTTGACTTTGCTGGTGCCCTTCTTTGATTGCTGACCTTGTTGCTCTTTGGCAACAACCTTTCTCTTAGGCTTTGAGGTCACCTCTTCCTCAGCAACGAAATCAGAATCCTCATCATCGGAATTCTTCTCCTTTCTAGCTCTGGTGGCTGCAGGAGGCATGCCACTTGGTGTACTCCTCTCACCATCATCAAATGGGCTACTAGTCTCAGGACTAGTGTCTGCCTCAGGAATGTCTGCAATAGGTGACTCTGACCTGTTCTGACTGTCACTGGCATCTGACATGGCTGACAACCTGTGAATAGATAAGGTATAGGCAGAGAAGAAGAGTTATCACAAACTGCAGAAGTTTTTGCAAAAAAATGAGTTCAAATTTTAGTTTTAAGTTTTCACAGAAGACATTTCGGTCAGACCGAGTTTAAGTTTCGGTGAATCCGAAGTGTTAAACAGAAGCTTTACACACCACTTTTGGTTTGACCGAAGTGGGTTTCGGTCCTGTCGATAACACTAGGGTTTCACACAAACTATATTTCGGTCACACCGATTTGCACAACTCGGTTGGACCAAAGGGTGCAGTGCAATGGCCAGAGGCCAAATCGGTCACACCGAAATTC
The DNA here is from genome assembly GCA_902687465.1 of Secale cereale. Lineage (NCBI taxonomy): Eukaryota > Viridiplantae > Streptophyta > Magnoliopsida > Poales > Poaceae > Secale > Secale cereale. Next base: position 216,915,612 of record LR738714.1, read on the forward strand.
TAAAATCGGTTTTACCGAGATGTGTTCCGTGGAAACCTAACCCTATGAATTTTACTCGAATCTAGTTCAAACGAACCAATCTGGTGTAAAGGAAGATTTCAATCGTGGCAAGATATTGGGCAAACCAAACGTGCATTGAATCGGAGATGGGAGCACGAGTGGGATCAAGACTCACCCTAACTTGGTGGAGTCTTTCTACGGCGGCAACGGCGCGGAGGAGAAGTCCGTTGACGGCGATGGAGACCTGCGGCGAGGGCGCACAGGCGACGACGGCGACGATCCGAAGATCAAGGCGACGACAGCAGGGGATGTGGGAGCGAAAACGTTTGAAGGAGTAATCAACGCGCGCTGCCCTTGGTATATATATCCCTTTGCTGTCGGTGGGACCGAGTTGAAAAACTCGGTGGCACCGAGATGGATAACTGCCAGGCAGTTATGCATTTCGGTCACGCCGAAAATTACAACTCGGTTTCACCGAGATGAAACCTAGATCAGTCTAAATGCTTTCGGTTTGACCGAGTTTGAATGAGTTGGTCTGACCGAAATCACTTAGAAGGTTTTGGAAGTTAGCCCTTGACGGATCGGTGGCTCCGAGTGCTCCTCACTCGGAGGGTCCGAAAATGACTTGTTCAAAGTTTGTGATATAAGCATGAATAGAATTTGAGACAAGAAAGCATAGATAGCTAGGGGAGGTACTTAGGCATTCTTGTCCATCCATTTGGTCAGAAAAATCAAAACAACCAAAACAACAAATGGATGTCCTCGAATGGATAAAATCATGCATTCAACATGCTCACACAATAAGATAGCAAATGAAATATGTGTCAAACATGCACAACCAAAACTCTAGCTACTAACACACAATTTGTCGATGACTAGGTCATCTTTATATGAGTATTTTGACTTAGGAGCCAAATGAGAACATTTGATCATAGGTCATACTCATCGTTTAAGCACAAGTGGGGTTACCACTTTTACATAAAGCATTGATGTGTTCACATCATTAGAAGATGCTTTAGCTCAATTTTTAGAGCAAAGCTCCCCCTAGATGTGAGAACCCCTTTTAAAGGGTCAAACTAACCTTGGGTTGTCATAGAAGACTTCATGTAGATGTGGATGCTCAATGTTGATGGAGATCATCAAGAGTTGGGAGCTATCCTTTGGATTAGGGCACTTTCAATACCTACATGGGTTAGTCCCACAAGGAACAAACAAGGATATCCATGGACATAGGTTGAAGTTCACAATAGATGATGTCCATGAAAGCAATGATTACCTTGTCCCTTGACTTACCAACAAGAGGGTTTGTGACTCCATGAACTAGTGCATGATGTGGAAGTTGATTGCACAAGTTCTTTGCCAAAATGAATGTGAGTGAAGTATGTTGGCGGAGTCACCCTCAAGAACCTTCTAGTTCTTCTTCTTCGGGATCCACATCATCTTGATGGGAATCCTTGGGGTTGTAGTTGAGCTTGACGAAGTAGAACTTGACGTTTCCTTGGGAACCCACTTGACCATGGCTTGAGGTGCTTCAATGAATGCATCAATCTCCTCTTGAAGCTTGTCCTTGGCTTTTAGCTTGTGGTCTTGTGGTGGAAGGTCATCTTGAGCTTGTTCCACATTGGAAGAAGTAGGATCATACTTCTCCTTTTGAGAAACAAACTGTGGAGTAGGGTATTGACCTTCTTCCCACTCAACACCTTCGGCGTTGAACTTTCGCTCAAAACCAATTCCTTGATTCTTCCGGTGCCTTCCTTGCTTGCGAACAATTTCCTCAAAGTTCTTGCTTCCTGCAAGACTCTTGTAGACACCTTTCTCTATGATCCCTTTCAATAAATTATTCTCTTGCTCAAGTGTAACTTGGCTTGAAACATTGTTAGTGGAATCAAGAGAACTACTAGAAGCAACAATATTAGATTTAACATGGTTATTGTTACTGCTAGAGGAAGAATTTTTCTTATGCTTGTCATGCTTAGTCTTAATGGGTGGCAAGAAATTAGAAAAGAGAAGTCGTTTGGCAAGACATGAAGAACTCTTCTTTCGAAGATCGTCATTGATCGCTTTTAGAAACTCATGTTCTTGCTCTAGAGTGAGCTTCTCGAAGCGTAGCTTCTCATGAGATCTTAGGAGCTCTCTATGATCTTCTTGAGTTGTTTCATGAGCTAACTTAAGAGTGTTTAGTTCTTTAGTTAGACGCTCAATCTCCATCATAGCATTGTCATTCGACTCTTCTCGACTATAAAGACTACTAGCATTTTCATCGTTACTAGGCTCACTAGATTTATCATGCAAGAGCTCATCTTCAATAAGCAAGTCATCCTCATCACTATTGAAGTCAATGAATTCAGGGTGTGATACCTTGGGGCCTTTAGCCATGAAGCATCTTCCAATTCCCTCATTTGGTGAATCAAATAAGTCGTAGGAGTTGGAGTTGGAGGATACGAGAGCAAGACCGGCGACACCTTCATCTTGACTGTAGTCGGAGTCGGAGTGATAGCTTCCATCAGATTGATTGTCGGAGTCGGAGCCGGAGACCCATTCACCTACATGAGCTTGATGTCTTCTTCTTGTGTAGCTCCTTGATGACTTGTCTTTCCTTTCCGAATCCTTGCTTCTCCGAGAGGGTCTTCGTTCATAACGATCATCTCTACTCCTTCTCTCTCTCCGAGGTGACTCATCTCTTGAGCTTCTTCTTCTTGGAGATTCTTCTCTTCTCTTGTGGGGAGCCGTACACTCATTTGAGTAGTGTCCGGGTCTTCCACAATTGTAGCAGTTTCGATCACGACTAGAAGATCTCTTTTCATCATATGATCTAGACTTTGAGCTTCTCTCTTTGCCTCTATTCTTGTAGAATTTGTTGAAGTTCTTAACCATTAGGCTTATCTCTTCATTGGAAACTAACTTGTCACTTGAGGTTGTGGGAGCATCACTTGTAGCTTTGTAAGCACCACTTGACTTGTTGTGAAGCTCTTCCTTATCCTTAAGTGTCATCTCATGAGCAACAATTCTTCCAATGACTTCAGTTGGCTTGAGAGTCTTGTAGTTTGGCATCATTTGGATCAAAGTGCACATGGTGTCATACTTTCCATCCAAAGCTCTGAGAATCTTCTTGATGATGAATCGGTCGGTCATTTCTTCGCTTCCTAATCCGGCAATCTCATTTGTGATGAGAGCAAGCCTAGAGTACATTTCAGCGACTCCTTCACCATCCTTCATCTTGAACTTGTCAAGTTGACCTTGAAGAATATCTAGCTTTGATTCCTTCACAGACTCGGTACCTTCGTGCATTTTAACCAAAGTATCCCAAATCTCTTTAGCATTCTCAAGACGGCTGATTTTGTTGAACTCCTCGGGACACAAGGCATTGAAGAGAATGTCACAAGCTTGAGCATTGTTTTGCAACATCCGTAATTCTTCCGGTGTAGCTTCGTGATCCGGAACTTTTCCTTCCTCGAAGAATTCACCTTGCATACCAACACAAATAATGCCCCATGCGGCTGGGTTATGACCAAGAATATGCATTTTCATTTTATGTTTCCAACTAGCAAAATTTGTACCATCAAAGTAAGGACCTCTACGATAATTACCCTCACTAGACGCCATACTCTCCTAGGTTGTGAAACCAAGCTTATGGAGTCCAATGCAATGGAAACCAATACAATGGAGACCAAAGCTCTGATACCACTTGTAGGATCGAAAGTATGTCTAGAGGGGGGGTGATTAGACTACTTGTAAATATAAAAATTCTGCCTTTTGACAAAGAACAGTTTTTGGTAGATTCACAATTATGATCAAGTCAAGCATCACCCTACACATGCAATTCTAGAGTATAGGCAGCGGAAAGTAAATTGCACATGTAGTAAAGAGAGGTGGAGAAGAGCAAACGCAATTTGGAGACGCGGTGATTTTTCCCGTGGTTCCGATAGGTGGTGCTATCGTACATCCACGTTGATGGAGACTTCAACCCACGGAGGGTAACGACTGCGCGAGTCCACGGAGGGCTCCACCCACGAAGGGTCCACGAAGAAGCAACCTTGTCTATTCCATCATGGCCTACGCCCACGGAGGGCTAGCCTTACTCGGGGTAGATCTTCACGAAGTAGGCGATCTCCTTGCCCTTACAAACTTCTTGGTTCAACTCCACATCTCGATGACGGAGGCTCCCAAGCGACACCTAACCAATCTAGGAGGCACCACCCTCCAAAAGGTAATAGATGTTGTAGATGATGATGAACTCCTTGCTCTTGTGCTTCAAATGATAATCTCCCCAACACTCAACTCTCCTCACTGATTTGACTGTGGTGGAAGAAAGGATTGAGTGGAAAGCAACTTGGGAAGGTTAGAGATCAAGCTTCATATGGTGGGAGTGGAGCAACTTGATCTCAACACAAGGGTAGGTAGTTCTCTTCTCAGAAATGTAAGGTAGGAGTGATAGTACTTTCTGATGGCTCTCTCCACGAATGAAGAGGGGGTGGAGGGGTATATATAGCCTCCACACAAAATCCAACCGTTACACACATATTTGAGCAATCTCGGTGGGACCGAAGTGGACAACTCGGTGAGACCGAAAGTTCAAATAATGTGAACGTTGGGGTTTTCGGTGGGACCGAAAATACCATCTCGGTTAGACCAATTTGAGCAAAGACAAGAGCATGCCAGTTTCGGTGGGACCGACTTCATCATCTCGGTGACACCGATTTGATGACAGAAGGTTACAGAAGCTTGGCAGCCCATGTTTCGGTGAAACCGATTTCAAACTCGGAATATCCGATTTTTCTAGGGTTTGGCTTATGGCTGAGGTGGTTCATCTCGGTGTGACTGAGTTTGGAATATCGGTGGGACCGAGATTACTTATGAGTGTATTTGGCAGTGAAAGTTGCTGATAGTTTAGGAGATGTATCACTAAGCACTTGAGCAACCAGATCATCAACATAACCTCATCCCCTTTTAATAGTATTGGCTTTTCCTATGGACTCAATGTGATCTTGGATCACTAAACCAAAAATGGAGTCTTGAGCTTTTGCCAATGCTTGCCTTAGCATTTTGAGGGGTCCACTTCTTCAGTCATTGCCATACCCATATCACTGAACTTCTCTAAAATGATTCTCAAGTAACTATTAGTTCAATGATATATATGTTGTTATTAATTGCCAAAACCACCCGGGGATTAGTTGCACTTTCAGTATGCCACCTCGCCAGGTCCCTCGAACCTAGTCTTCGCGCGGCCCTCCAAAGTGAAAGACCGACAAGGAAAGGTATGGAGGTTCGTTCATACGTCAAGGGGGACCCCTGGGCATCGCGACAGGGGCCTAACTGGTCACATAGACCCTCACCCCTTGGTCTCATCCTGGTGATCCGGACACCCCAACAGCAGCTGAGGTATGCGCGAGCCGGGCCCTGCCGATGCAGAACGTCAGAACCTACACCCACATCTCCTTCCTGAGGGTTGTTCGTACGTCAAGGGGGACCCCTGGGCATCGCGACCCAGGGGCCTAACTGGTCAAGTAGCCCCTCACCACTTGGTCTCGTCCTAGTGATCCGGACGCCCCACCGGCGGCAGAGGTATGCGCGGGGCTGGGCCTTGCCAACGTAGAATACTAAAGCAAACAGAAAGGAAATCACGGAATCCTAGCAAATTATTACAAAGCATATTGTCTCTTAAAAATCCAAAGCATTAGTTCTCACGCCTCCTTGTGGCACGACAAATGTTGCAGCATAAAATAGGAAGAAGCAGCGCCTCCGTCCCCCTCTTAAGCCTTGGACACCACCATCTCCTACCTGCGGTGACCCGTCGCCAACAACTTCGCCGCCGCCTCCACCATTTGCTCTTGCTGCCGTAGCCGCGGGATCGACGCAAGGGAACTGATGCAGTAGGGCTTCAACCTGCTCCTTCACGGCCTCGGCGGCAGCACCTTGGAGCTCAAGGGCCACGGGCTCAAGCAGGGTGCCAAAATCGAAGTTGCGACCGAGGTGGAAAGCTCGCGAACTTCCGCCTCCACCAGGGGTCCCAACCCGACGATGATGCCCTCGAACGCCATGACGAGCTTGGGGAGCAGTCCGCCGGGGCCCTCCTTCGGTGTCGCCAGTGGTTCCTCGTACCCTGCCCCGTAAAGGGACTCCATGGAGGTACGTGACCTCTCCTCGAGGGAAGCAAAGGTGTGGCACCCTGTAGCGGCCGCCTTCTCAGCCGCGGCATGGGACGCTTGGGCCGCCTCCACCTCCTTCTTCAGTTTCTCCAGGCGGCTGCACTCCGAGGATTGCTCTTGGGACACCTGCTATAGCTCAGTGTTGCGATTGACGAGCACAGTCCCCCGGGCTTTCAGCTCCTCCTCCTGCTTCCCAAGATGACGAATGCGGCTGGTATGCTCGTCGCGAAGGGCCTTCAGCTTGGCCTCTACTGCGCGGCAGCGGTCTTCGTCGGCCGATGCATCGGCTAACGGAGTGTCATGAGCAGCTGCGGCTAGGCCGGCCACCTTCCTGCCCTCCTCAGTAGTGGCCTCGGCCTGGCTCCAAGCTGTCCTGACGGACGAGTCGATCTGGAGCCACCCAGAGACAAACACTAAACGCCCTGCCGCCATGAGGCAGTCAGCGTCATGAAGATCAGCCTGGAGCCATTTCAGTGTAGTGAAGCCATCCTCCAGAGTGCCGGGCATGGCAGAGGATCCACGGCCTGCCAGCGCGATGTCCTGAGGAGGATACGACATTGGCGCCTAGGCCGGTGAAGTAGCAGCAGCTTGGATGGCAAGGGGCTCCAAAGCCCCTGCACCCCCAGTAGGAGTACTGGAGGCGGGCGCCTCCAGAATCAGCCTGGCAACAGGTGTGGCCTTCTCATGAGGTTGGGCCGCTGAGCTTCGAGAGGCATGCCCAGACATGGACGGACGCTAGGCGAGCTCTTTCTCCCGCGCCGGGATCGCCCTAGCTGCAGCAAGAGGCCCGGCTTTGGAGGGCCTAGCTTCCACCTTCTTCTTCATCGCCGGCTGCAGCCTGGCCACCGGAAAGAGGATATCTTGAGTACATCAACCAAGATGGAAGCTGAAACAAGGTAAAATACTTACTTATCAATAGCGACATACGTCCTCTTCTTGGACAGGAGTACAACGGCGATTGGCGGCAAGGCGGAGGCGTTGCCCAAGAAGGGCGGGACTACTCCATCCTTCTTCGGGGCCCCACGCATCAGCCTATTCAGGGGGTGGCCCCGGACCTGGTGGTCACCCTGATGGAGCGCGGCGAACCCTCGACCAGGTACTCACCAACATCATAATCATCAGAGAGTAACGGAGGAGCTCCCTCTACTGTGGAGGAGAGGTATCCGCCACCCCCTTCAGGGTCGCTTTTGAGTCGTCCTTCCCCTCCTCCCTGCAGCTCTCGCCAGAGGACACCGCCACCGAGAAGTGTGGGGCTTGGGGGAGCGCCGGCGGCACGAGCCCTCGCTCGTTGAAGATGGGTATGGCGGCGGCCAGATCCGCCCCGTCATCATGATAATACCACGGGAGATAAGCTTCTGGAAGGCCGCCAGGGTCCTTCTCGAGCAGGACGCGCAAGGCCTTGCCTAACTCCTCGTTGGTCAGGGCTTCCAGCGGACTCCACAAAGGGCGCGAGCACACCTGAAGCGGGACCAGCCGCTGCGTCATGAACTCCTTAACAAGCACGACCCCTGTCAGCTTCCCCTTCATTAGGTCCTCCATCATCTTCTCTAACAACTGCTCCGCCCGGGGTCGATGAGTTTCTCGTGACCCCACCGGACTAACTTCTCTGGCAACGCAGTCGGCAGCTCCAGCCAAGCGCGAGAGCGCTTGGCATCCATGAAGATCCACTTGCGCCAGAAATCGTCTACCTTCTTATTGGCCTTCGGGATCACGTTGCTAGTGTGGGTTGCGACGAAATAGACGCACCCAGAACACTGGTCAGTGCTTCTCATCAAGAGATAGAAGAAGTGGCGGAACAGGACGACAGAGGGCATCACCTCGACGAACGCCTCGCAGTAGAAGGTGAAGATCGACAAGAGGAGGATGGAGCTGGGATGGAGATGAATGTCGTGGATCTGGTAGTGGTTAAGGATGGCGAACAAGAAATTGGAGAAAGGGGGGATGAGCCCGGCGTAGACAGTATGCAGGAAGATGGGGTAGAAGGTCCCACCCAAGGATTTCGGCTTGGCAGAGCCAACCGAAGCACCGTCTCCCGCCCCTCAATGTGGCTGCTCGCCGTCAGCGGGAGCACGACAACAAGATGCCTCTCCTTGGTGATGGTGGAGACACTAAGGTCTGGCTCTAGCATGGGGGCTGGATGCATGGGAGAAGTGGAGGGTTTTGCCTTCTCGGGGCCATCAGCGTCGAGCTCGGTGAAAGGATTCAACAGATCGGAGGCGCTCGCGGCATGAAAGAAAAGGGGATCTGGAGCACGACGAAGGGGAGGCAATTAAGGTTGGAGGTAGGCGCCATCCTTTTTTTCTGCCCGGGACGGTTGCCGAGGCGACATAAAGAAAGGGAGACACCCATGTCCCATGAGGCGCCACGCGTCAACCAGGTCCGCAGGTGGTTGGGGCTCGCGGCGCTTCGCCCTTGCCTTTTGGCTTCGCCCCGAATCCAAGTATGAGCGCGCCTTTGGCCCGGGGGCTACTATCGGTGTTCTGGGAACCAGGGAACCCAGACTTGCCCACCTGCGGCCCATAGCGTGGCTCCATCCCCGGCCTGGTATGGCCCATCTTCAGCATCAACACACAAGACGCTCGCGAGGGGGCCAAGCCTCGCGAGGCAGACGACGCCAAGGCCTCCGGAAGGAGTGGACTCTCTAGGCCGGCTCCTGAGGAGTGGAGATCTCTATGCAAGCCTCCACCTCGTGAGGTTCAGATGATGCAAGACGTGATGACCAAGACCAGGCGGGCCCCAGCGGATGTAGTGCAACAAGTTTCCTCTTGGGTGCTAAAGAGGCAAGCGCAGGCGCGGAGTCCCATGAAATCAGCCAAAGGTTTTCATTTCCATGCAACGAGACCAAGATCGCCAGGATGGCAGGACAAAGGTCATCACCGAGACCACCATGGCATCACGACCAGAAGCTTTGCAAGCGAAGACCACTTTTCGTCGGGATAAGATGTACAAGTTGTCTCCCTTCGAATTTGGCCGTTGTGGGATCCCTTCCCGCCTTCATTTTGGGAGTAGGACCCAGGCCACTATAAATATATAGCCTAGCTACCACCATAGCAGGGGACGGATCATTCAGACCACCCTCACCACCACCCAAGCAAGAACACTCCTCCTGAGGTTGTGTGTAACAGCCTGGTTTTTGGCCTTTTTTTGATTTATTGGTTTTGCTCTGTTTTTCTTTTCGAGTGGTTCTGTGGCCTTGTCACCTGGGAAATTATCCTCTTTTTCCCTCCCAAGTGGCTCATCATTCGCAAAAGCCTGCCAATATCATGTCACTCCACTGCCTGACCAAACCCTAATTTCTTTTTCTAGGGAAAATTCCTTTTTCTATTGAAGGAATAACCCTGTCTGCCCTAGGTTGTGAAGCAACCTATATTCTTGTCCATCCATAAATTCCCAAATAATTCTCATAATTCTCTTGGGTCATATGTTGCTCAAATATGCCCAAACCTTCCTGTCCTAGCCCAAGGATAATTCTCCAAAAATTATTCTTCATTTTTGCCCAGAGTGGCACTTTGTGAAGGAAGTGCCACCTATCCAATCTTGCTTGCTCCCAACTTGTTGGGCATTCTTTTATGTCCAAATCATTGCCACATGCCAAAATTCAACTTTATTTGCCTAGCCAATCTTCCTCAGTGATTTTTCAAAGTTTTTTTCAAACAAGATTGTGAAGGAAGTACTAGCTAGGGGCATCGAAATGAGTTGCAATTTTGCATGCCTCTTCTTGTGATCATAATATCCCACTCCTCCAAATTTCAGCTCCATCCAATCAACCATGTGAGCACACCTTCAAATCTTTGTTTCTGTCCAAATTTTCAGTTTGTGAAGCAAGTATACTTTATCTTGCTCCATTATGGCTGAAAATATTCCAGGACCTTCTCTCACCCAGGTAACCTACCTCCACAAATTTTGGGCACATTTTATGTAACCATTTTCCCTCAGGAATTTTCCTAAGATTCTGGTCAGCAAGGATGTTTGTGAAACAAGTACATTTTTGTAAATCCAATTGGTATGGAATTTTCACAGCATCTTACTATGTCCAAATCCTTAAGCCTTGCCAACTTTCAGCACAAATGGAATCACCATTTGAGTGCATCATCTTAATCCAGTTTTTGACCAGATTATGTGGTTGTTAAGCAACTACATTAAATCTTTATTCCAATCTTCTCAAAATTACCAGGATGAAAGTCCTTCTTTACCTCAACCTCGTAGACAAACTCTTTGCTTCCAAACTCCTTCCTGTTGATCAGCAGTTCTCTTCCAAGTTTACCGCAATAAACTTCAGAGCTCATTTACCATTTAACCAAAGCAATTTTCACCGAACTACCATCGCAGTTGCAACCTCCCCAGGAAGGACAAACCCCCAGACATCGTTTGGCCGGCTGTGTGGCACTGTGAGCACCAGTGCACGCGGTGATCACAAGCTCGGGCATGCTATGGACGCGAGGTGGATGGTTTTTTGCTCGGGCACCTCTCCCTCTTGTCGTCTTCGTGGTCTTGAGAATGTCTAACCGTTTTACCGCGTTGTCCCCATCCTCTTGGGCCATCTCCCCCTTCGTCAGCCCCTCCGTCAGCGCTTGTCGCCGTGCAACCACGGGCGCACTGTGGCCGACCGAGCTTTAATGGCGTCGTGGCCGCTTCTCCTCTGCGCCCTCGGCCCCCCTTACCCTGTGTGTCTCTGTAGCTCGTCTGTTGCCTCCCTCGTTGCCATCCCGCACCCTCCCGTGATCGCTGGCTATCGCCATAGCGTTGGTCGGATCCTCACGGCGACACCCGAGCTCGGCCTCCCTCGCCTGGCTATATATAGCCATCCCCGAGTCCTCCCGAGCACCTCGCCAGCCTCCCCTCGCTCCACTACCCCTCCCCAGCCTCTCACCCGAGCTCGAGAAGCTCCCCTGCCCTCCCTCTGTTTCCATGGCCGCCGCCCCGGTCCTTCTAAATTGGAGCGAACCCGAGCCCCTCCCTCGCTCCTACCACCACTAGTAGACCGCCACCACTCCGGCGACCATCCGCAGGTTCTTTCCCCTTCGCCGGAGCTACTTTAGCCGCGAGCCCAGCTCCACCCGAAGCCCTCCTCCGCCGCGCCTGGTGCCCTACTCTTTCCCAACCTCCTCAACGTTCGTGCCCTACGGGGGCGGGTTCGCCTCGGCCCCCTCTACGAGTGGGTGGTTCGGGCGCTCCGAACGGTCGACGGAGCCGGCCGGACGGGCGCCGGAACCGTGCTCTTCCCTCTGCCCCGTGGGGCGAGCGCGAGGATGGAGATGAAGGTCCCGCCCTAGCTAGCTAGTGGGCCCTTGACCCCACATGTCGGCAGGCAGGCGTTGACCCTGCCTGCCTAGCTAGATAAGTGACGGGCCCCACCCCGTGGGACCCGCACGTCAGCGAACCCAATCCCGGCCCCTCCACTGTCCACGTGGATAAGTGGAAGTGTACTTCCCAGAAGTACATTTTCGCGTTAAGAAAGCGTATTTCTCTTCTGCTCCAGCCGTAAGTGCGCTTTCCTTGTTTCAAAACGTAGGCGCCTTCTGTTTTCTCACTCAAGGGCCCGTTTGTAGAGATTCTTTTACAAATCGATCCCTGAACGTCGCCGGGCTATAACTTTTTGCTCGAGACTCCGAATGAGGTGATTGCAGAGCCCACTTCTTCGTTTCGTCGAGCCCATTTTGTCGGTATCATTTTCACCATGTTTTGACATTCTGAAAATGACCATTTTGCCCTTGCCATTAACCAGCCTCTTTCGAGAGAGAAGTGTTTTCGGCAAATCCTTCCGCGATGTTTCCGCACTTTGTCCCGGTGATTTCTTCATCCCCAGTCAAGCCACACCCTCCACGTGCCTGATTGCAATGTAGTGACATGGTTTATTCACATGAACTTGTTTAAAATATTGCATTAGCTATGTGTGATCTGTTCATGGCATTTCCCAGAGTATTGTTTTGATCTTGATATTGCCATGAAATTGCTTGGAGTTCTAGGACTTCTGTTTTGATGATTATGTGGATGACTTGTTGCCTTTGGATTCTTAGTGGCTATTTTCATGATTGTATCTGGTATTAATTTGGAGTATTACTTTGGAAATCATGTTGCCTTTGGATTATTAGTGGCTAGTGTTAGTTTCGTCATGATGCTAGTTGATATTATGTTTTGGAGAATGATGATGTTTGCATGTGGATCATAGCTAGATAGTTAGTTCTTGATATTTGAGTAGTAGTATTATCATTCTTGGATTATAGTTTAATAGTTGATATCGGAGTATCAGTATCCTAGTTAAATTATTGAGGATAATTCCGTCATTAAGTTGGTCAGGTGCCACCGAACCGGGCTTTCTCCAGTGCAACCACATTTCCCTTTTATGGGAAGGCCCTAATGCGATGCTATTGTCATGACTCTCGCCGGTGCCTCCAACTAGGGAAGGTTATGGGCGCGCGCTACCGTGATCAGGTAGGCGGACAAATCCTTGTGTGCCTGTAGTTGGATGATAAGCGCTTTTGGCCCCGTTTGGCACGGTTGATTGTTTTGGCCACGACGGCGGCCGTTGGTGTCTTTGGTAGACACGGGGCCACCCAGGACTAGCCAAGTGGGGAGTGAGTCGGAGTGGCCGGGAGAGTGTCATGGCAGTAGATCGGTTTTGTCGGAACGCCGTTGGCCCCCCCAATGGGAGTGCGAGGCCATGGGTTCCGTGGTGTGGGTAAAGTGCGCTACCTTTCCAGAGTGTGTTTGTTTAATCTATCGATAGCCGCATCCTCGGTCATGGGCATGGGTTCGTACTAGGTCACACCGTTCGATCAACACTCACATGACGGAATGACTTATAGGTGTTATACATGTTGATATTGTGAGCAGTAACAGTTTGGCAGGATGATGATGATGATGTTGGAGGCCAAGTGTTGGTCATGGTTGTGATCGCCGGAAAGATAACCATTTGGTTTTGATAACGAGGTGATCGAGATGGTATATTACTTGGCCGGTTAGCCAAGAGATATCTGGCTATTGAGATCTGAGATGGTGATATATCAGTATTGTATCAGTTTCATACTATGCTTAGTAGTTGCTTCATCATGGTAGTTGTTATTTAATTAACCTGTTAATGCTATGTTGTTGTTTTGCCTTGATGCTTTTGGTTGTTGTGAACTTGCAAGTACATTCAATGTACCGACCTGGCGTGTCATGCCAGATTGCAGGTGATGCCATGATTGCTTGCTTGCTTGTTAAGGTTGCCGTGCGTGCGAGCTAGATCGGGTCCCAGCCAGAGTCCCTGCGGAGTGGAGTTCACCACCTTCGTCATTGTTCCGCTGCTAGAAGTATTCCACTGCTACGAGTTGTTCCGCTGCTAGCATAGAGAAAGTATAGTATTGCCGGCGTAGTGTTGCCGTGCTGATGTGCTTCTTTGTAACATCAGACCTTTGTATTATTATTCTTGTAACAAGAGCTGATTTGTTCTATGTCAAGCTTTGTCGTTTTCCAGAGACTTCTCCTCGATCTCTGGGCTGGAAAATGGGGTGTTTCGGTTTCTACGAGCCGGGGTGCCACAGGCTTGGTATCAGAGCAGGTCTGGCTGTAGGACGCCCCAGCTAGCGCGAGCGGTAGAAACCGGTAGAAATCGGTAGTTTAAGGTCCGACTTGTTTATTGCATTTGGTTGATGCATTTGTTTGTTGCATATCATGCATATAGACTTAGTAGTTGGTGCTAATTGTTTATCTGGTGAGTGTAGATGGCATCGGTTCAGATCCACTACAGCTCAGCCCCTGCATTTCGACAATTTTCTTTTCTTGCCTGTTCTTCGGTGTTTGGTGTCATTTCTGTCCCAGCAGAGTGATGCAAAGTGATCTCGACACTGTTTGCAAAAATGGTGCTCAGGTATCAGGCCGAATTCCTTCCTTCAGCCTCATTTTGTTTCGGTGGTAAACATGCTTCTACCCCGGATCGTCCTTTTTCTTGCCGTGTTGGCAACCCTTAATGGTCTTAGTCGTCAAGGAAGGGCAGTGCCAGCAGACTCAGTTTTTCCCCGCTATCATTATTTCTTGGACGAGTACGGATATTTTCCGTCTGCTTGATAATAATGTGGTCACGACATTCGTGTCCTGCTACATGATTACCAAGTACGTCCTCGCCTCTGAGCTAGTCCAGGTTGCTACCTGGCTAAGCTAGCACTTGGTGTAGCGCTGTTTACACCAATCCTTCCACACATTTATTCGTTCTGGTCCACATCATCACAGCATGCTAGATCGTAGAACCGGAGATCCCGTGAGATTTGTGTGCTTAAGTACGCATGCATATTGTTTGACTAGTAGTAATATGTGACATTGATTGTGTGTGAATTGATTGTTATTGTGTGCTTTTGTTTAGTTGAGTTTTCTTTTGCTTCTTTCTTTTTGGGCCCCGGTGTTACATTATTTTTCCCCTATAAAGAGTTGCTCATCAACCATCACCGAGCCCGAAGAATTAGCAAGGAGTTCAAATGTTTGGAAACTCAGCTAAACAGAATGGAATTCTCAGCTGACTGCAGTGAAACGGGGAATATCTGATTTTGAGGCTGATAATTAATTTTGCATTAGTGAGCACTCCTCACAGTAGTACTGATAACTCATGTCTCCATCAATACAAAATACTCACATTAGTAATAGTCAAGCCAGCAGCAAGACAAGTCAGGTACAAGATCAACGGGATATTTTCTGTCAAAGGTATGGACCTTATACAAAAATTTGGCTCAGCAAGGCATGGTGCTTAAATATGTTATCATCCGAAATAAAGTCAGAATGTGACATGCTCGAGGAAGACAGTCAAACCAGTTTTCTCATGCAAATAATCAGCCACAGAATATTATGGGCGTGTTTATGGATTTCAGTCCGCATATCAGTATGAAGTTTTGGATATAAGAAACCCAAAATTATTCCACACGCTATCGGAGGAAATTTATGAGGCAAGGCTCCTCAATTTTTTCCTCATGATAATATGTGAACAATTTGCGGCCCACGATACTCTGTATTTCTCAACAAGATACCTCGGTAAAAGCTTGTGACAGATGAAAATAAATTTTTCTCAAACAAGTAAACCCGAGGGGAAGCTTCTCAAGTACGGAACTCAGGATTCTCCAGCATAATAATCAAACCAAGCTTCATGTGTAAGCTATAGAGCCTTCTTCTGCACGATACCCACACAAAAGATTTGCACAGAAGCTAACAAGTCCTCCTCAGCAAGCTACTCGGATGGCTTCTCTCGTAAGCGATTTAGTCTGCGTCAGTATCATACTATTACACCGTCCTCAGAGGTTATATGATGAGTTGCCAATGTATGGCAGTACCGCTCAAGAATCAGACTCGCAACATTTTGTCGAAAGCACAAATCCGTCAGGGCATGTGTCTTCTTCAGAAATCAAGTTGCATATGATTCTTATATATGGTTAGCATGCATCCCCAGTCATATCAGTTACTCATAAGAGATTGCGGCAAGGATCCAGCAGATATACCTAAGGAAAGTAAGGATCCCACAACCTCACGAGTCAGGCAAAGGAAAATAAGCAGAGATACATCTCATTAATTACAAGGATCGACAAGATCTGGAGATGTCATCATAGAATCCACAGTCTTGACAATGGTCATCAAGGTCATTATTCGTGCAACTGACAAGGAGATATCATAAAACCTTGTCACCTTCTTGTATGATTGGGCAATGAGCTTCGTACACCTACAAACCCCGGGTATATGTCATATGTGTGAGGACCCAGGGCAGAAAACATGCACAAGGAATAATGTCAAAAATATTGCACTAATCACATCCATGGTCCTACGAAAAATCAAGGACATGCATGGCCAAGTTATTTCAGTAAGGTATCCTGACAAAGCAAATCATGACCGTCAAAGGATGAGACTGGCAGCAAAGGTATGATGATTTTTGCGCGACCATCAGGGTCCGGATACCCAAATCAGTTGGACGTCGTAATTCCATATGGATCCACAAAGGCATACTCTCAGCGGCCTACTCTATTTTACAAGGATTTCATATCCCGCTCACCCGCTTGGAATGATTAGTGTGAAAAAAAAGAAAATCCAAATGAGTATACCGACAACATGAGAAAATCAAAAGTCAGACGATCAGCTCAGACCCGTTATAGTCATCGGCGGAATCAAGTACATGGTCAGTCTGTGAGGAAAAGCAATTGCCCGTCAGCCCCCTATTGGGCCAATCTCAAGATGTAAATATTTGAGGTATGACACAGCTAAAACTCCATACATCGTTATATTGTTCACGACAAAAGGCAGTCGAATCTTTGCTACATATCTCATGCTCAAACCAAATGAATAAATCAAAATAAATCAGTACCACTTATGAGAAGTCAGATCCCGTCAGAAGATGGCCATGAATAATTCTCATCATTTATTGAAACCAGAAGGCATGCATTCATTTGAAGCAACCCCATGACAGAAGTATTAATGTTTTCATGACAAAAGGAAATTTATGCTCAGATGCACTGCAGATAGGAAAGAATTAACGTCAGCAAAAGGATTTGGTGTGAGAAAAAGCATGTCAGAATTTGGGGAAAGGTGAAGCAAACCACCCCGAGCAAAGATAATCAGATCGTCTAAAATTCTCGGGGGAACAATAAATAAAGGAAATGGATATCCGAGTTGGAAACGGTACCCTCAAGTCATACTTGTTCCCTGAGCCACCAAATCTCGAGGACGAGATTTCTTTAAGGAGGGAAGGTTTGTAACAGCCTGGTTTTTGACCCTTTTCTTTTTCTTTTTTTGATTGATTGGTTTTGCTCTATTTTCCTTTTTGAGTGGCTCTGTGGCCTTGTCACCTGGGAAATCATCCTCTTTTTCCCCTCCCAAGTGGCTCATCATTCTCAAAATCCTGCCAGTATCATGTCACTCCACTTCTTGACAAAACCCTAATTTCTTTTTCTAGGGAAAATTCTATTTTCTATTAAAGGAATAACCCTGTATGCCCTAGGTTGTGAAGCAACCTATATTTATGTCCATCCATAAATTCCGAAATAATTCTCATAATTCTCTTGGGTCATATGTTGCTCAAATATGCCCAAACATTCCTGTCCTAGCCCGAGGATAATTCTCCAAAAACTATTCTTCATTTCTGTCCAGAGTGGCACTTTGTGAAGCAAGTGCCACCTATCCAATCTTGTTTTCTCTCAAACATGTTGGCATTCTTTTATATCCAAATCATTGCCACATGCCAAAATTCAACTATATTTGCCTAGCCAATCTTCCTCAGTGATTTTTCAAAGTTTCTGTCAAACAGAAGCCACTTTGAAGGAAGTACTAGCTAGGGGCATCCAAATGAGTTGCAATTTTGCATGCCTCTTTTGGTGATCATAATATCCCACTCCTCCAAATTTCAGCTCCATCCAATCAACCATGTGAAAATACCTTCAAATCTTTGTTTCTGTCCAAATTTTTAGTTTGTGAAGCAAGTATAATTTATCTTGCTCCATTATGGCTGAAAATATTCCAGGACCTTCTCCCAGCCATATAACCTACCTCCACATATTTTGGGCACATTTTATGTAGCCATTTGCCCTCAGCAATTTTCCTAAGATTTTGGTCAGCAAGGATGTTTGTGAAACAAGTACCATTTTGGTAAATCCAATTGGTATGCAATTTTCACAGCATCTTACTATGTCCAAATCCCTAAGCCTTGCTAAATTTCAGCCCAAATGGAATCACCATTTGAGTACATCATCTTGATCTAGTTTCTGATGAGATTATGTGGTTGTTAAGCAACTATATTAAATCTTTATCCCAATCTTCTCAAATTACGAGGATGAAAGTCCTTCTTTACCTCAACCTCGTAGACAAACTCTTTGCTTCCAAACTCCTTCCTGTTGATCAGAAGTTCTCTTCCAAGTTTACTGCAGTAAACTTCAGAGTTCATTTACCATTTAACCAAATCGATTTTCACCGAACTACCACCGTAGTTGCAGCCTCCCCAGGAAGGACAAACCCCCAGACATCGTTTGGCCGGCCGTGTGGCACTGTGTGCACCAGTGCACGCGGTGATCACGAGCTCTGGCATGCCATGGACGCGAGCTGGATGGTTTTTTGCTCGGGCCCCTCTCCCTCTCGTCGGCTTCGCGGTCTTGAGCATGTCTCAATATTTTACCGCGTCATCGCCGTCCTCCTGGAGCCATCTCCCTCTCCGTCAGCCCCTCCATCAGTGCTCGTCGCCGCGCGACCACAGGCGCACTGTGGCCGACCGAGCTTTAATGGCGCCGTGGCCGCTTCTCCTCTGTTCCCTCGGTCCCCCTTACCTTGTGCGTCTCTGTAGCTCGTCCGTTGCCTCCCTAGTCGCCTTCCCGCGCCCTCCCGCGATCGCTGGCCGTCGCCAGAGCGTTGGCCGGATCCCCGTGGCGACACCCGAACTCGGCCTCCCTCGCCCGGCTATATATAGCCATCCCCGAGTCCTCCCGAGCACCTCACCAGCCTCCCCTCGCTCCACTACCCCTCCCCAGCCTCTCACCCAAGCTCGAGAAGCTCTCCTGCCCTCCCTCTGTCACCATGGCTGCCGCCTCAGTCCTCCTAAATTGGAGCGAACCCGAGCCCCTCCCTCGCTCCTACCACCACAAGTAGACCGCCACCACTCCGAGGACCATCCCCAGGTCCTCTCCCCTTCGCCGGAGCTACTTTAGCCGGGAGCCCAGCTCCACCCGAGGCCCTCCTCCGCCGCGTCTGGTGCCCTGCTCCTTCCCAACCTCCTCGACGTTCGTGCCCTACGGGGGCGGCTTCGATTCGGCCCCCTCTACGCGTGGGTGGTCCGGGTGCTCCGAACGGTGGCCGGAGCCGGTCGGACGGGCGCCGGAACCGCGCTCTTCCCTCTGCCCCGTCGGGCGAGCACGAGGAAGGAGACGAAGGCCCCGCCCCAGCTGGCCAGTGGGCTCTTGACCCCACCTGTCGGTGGGCAGGCGTTGACCCCGCCTGCCTAGCTGGATAAGTGACGGGCCCCACCCCGCGGGACCCGCACGTCAGCGAACCCAAACCCGGCCCCGCCACCGTCCACGTGGATAAGTGGAAGCGTACTTCCCAAAAGTACATTTTTGCCTTAAGAAAGCATATTTCTCTTCTGCTCCAGCCGTAAGGGCATTTTCCTTGTTTGAAAATATAGGCACCTTCTGTTTTCTCACTCAGGGGCCTGTTTGTAGAGATTCTTTTACCGATCGGTCCCTGCACTTCGTCGGGCAATAACTTTTTGCTCGAAACTCCGAATGAGGTGATTCCAGAGCCCACTTCTTCGTTTCGTCGAGCACTCTCCTAGGGGAAGCGCCCAAAGGCCAGGATGGCCAGGGGGCGGTTCACTACCCCCCTGCCACAGCAGGGAGGATGACATCCCTGTCTTCAGCATCAGTTCCAACACTGCTAGAGGGGAGAACACGGAGATAGCTAGCATCCCAAGACCCCGCACCGCTCACTGCCCAGGCTTCAACACAAGCATCTGGCATCAAAAACCACAAGCTATGGCCTGGGGCCTGGCCCCAGGTTCTCTTCTTCAGCATGAGCAGAAGAATGAGGAGCCGAAGAAGAGAGGGGTATGGATGAGTGCCTCCACTCCTCCCCACTCCTCCTTTTATAGGTGAGGTAAGGGTGGAGGCTGATTCCCCGACGGGAAGCCGCCGCCCTTCTCCGCCAATTCAAGAAGTCACGGCCCCCCGCTTTAACACTCCCCCACACCGCGTGCCTCCATTACTTACCCCACTCAATGCATACATCATACGTGGCTAAGGATAAGGGCATGGTGGGAAGAGTGAATTGCCGGTTACTCACCTGTGCGTTAAAGTCATTCACGGGCCATTACAGAATGGCCCCACCAAGATTGGCGTACGCGACGCGCGGGAGATGCGGAAATCGGCCCATGCTCAAGATCATTAAGAAGCAAAGAAGATCTCAAAGGAGGTAAACCCTTCCCGCGCCTCTGCATGTGTACTAGTTAGAGCCTACCCCGACGACGTCTAGCGACGCGACCGTGCCAGGCTCGGGGGCTACTGTCGGTGCAATGAACCCTGGGTCCGTGCCCCAGACTATGCACATGCCCAGGAGCAAGTTTACCACAACAGCACCAGATCAACGCTCGAAGGAATTAGACCTTCAAAGAACCAGGAAGCTGGTCGAAGAGATCAAGACAACCGAGACTAGATGATGAGGAAATATACCACCAGGATAAGAGTCCTCCTTGCCGGGCATGCGTGCCTGGCGAGGTGGGATCGTCCCGAAGACGAGCGGCTCACAGAGGGAAACCACCACCTCACATTAACGCCCGTCATCAATCAGTGCAGTGTCAAGCTCGTAAGTGGCTCAGTGGCAGCCCCCTGCCACATGGCAGCCACTTCCTACGGAAAGAACCTGCAAATGACACTCGTCCTGCGACATGTCAAGCAAGCAGGCGCGAAGCTGGCAAAACAGCCCGGCAGGGCCTGCCGGGCGAGCTGTGATGTGACGCTAAGCGGCCCATTTAATGCGCCCTGCCAGCCTGCAGAGTTAGGTATGATAGCACTGTTTGCTATCTAATCAACCTAGAAAGACTAATTTGCCACTATGGTGACCCCTTAACCTATAAAAGGAGGCCGATGCCAACCATAGAAATGATTCGGCCATTCGAACCCCCACATTCATACGCGCGTGACCACTCTCGCCCTGAGGCAACCTTGCCGCGCAAGAGCACTGTGCTCATTTTCCACCATTCCACAATCAATCCACCAAAGCAGGAGTCGAGTTTTACGCCTTGCGGCAGCCCGAACCTGGGTAAATACTGCTCGTGTGATCTCTGCGGTGCTGCGCCATGCTCTCCGCTCTTTGTGCAATGTGCCCATCCCCCCACCGAACCAAAAAAGGGACCACCTTCCCATAGGTGGTCGTGGTTTTCTTGCGACACCAGCCTTCCTCATACACATTCCAACTTATTGTGCTACTTGAGACTCTGTTTTTCTCCTCAGACCATGTGAAACCACGAAATGGACCCCCGCCCCCACTGGCATTGTAGGTCGAAGCTCCCATACGGACACAACACCCACCGGAACACGCAGACGTTACCGTAGTGGACGACGCCGCGGCATGGGAAGAGGACGGAGTCTCCGACATCGCCGAGGTGGAGCAAGCCCTCTACAGCCGCGAGTAGCGTGCGCTGAGTGGCCACACGGAGGACAGTGTGTTCTAGCGGCTCGCGCTCGTCGGCCACGAGGGGTAGCTGTGCTCCAGCAGCATGCCATGGTCGGTCACAAGGAGGTGCATTGCGTCCTCGCCACTCACAATGTGGACGAGTGCGTTCTCCAGCAGCATGCCCGCGAGCATTGCATCCTCGCCGCTCTCGACGTGACGAGAGCACGCCCACGAACATTGCATCGTCGCTCCTCCAAAATTGACGAGCGTGTGCCCCTGCAGCACGCCCCACCAACATCGCATCCTCGCCGCTCAGGCGGACGAGCGTGTGCTCCAACAGTAGGGCCGCAAGCATGGCATCCTCGTGGCTCACGAGGTGGCTGAGCGTGTGCTCCAAAAAGTACCCCAGGAGGTGGGACGCGAGCACTGCAACCCCAGCTACGTGAGTACTACATGGAGCCCATCGCGGTTTAGGAAAATCCTATGACTCCGCCGCTCAGGAGTGCGAGCTCCAGTGGGCGCTCGAGGAGTCCCGCACCGATATGCAAGTGCCGGCGGACATGCGAGATTATCCTTCGAGCTCTCCTCCTCCTACAAAGATGCCTCCACCGCCCCCGTCGTACGTCCTCTACCTCGGCTCCGGCGGACCTTTGGAGTTTAGTTGTATGGAACATTAGTATTTGGATTAATCATACCTCTACCGAAATGCGAGGGATGAAGAATAATGCAAAAAATATAACAACCTATGACTAACAGGAATGAATAGTTGACATGGCGACATTACACCCTGGAGAGTAACGCAAGTATATTATAATTTATGGATTGCATGCATGACTAGCTTATGTGTCATGGTTGCATGGCTAGGAAATGCTAGAGAAAAATAAATATATAATTTGTTTAGAGTGGACTCCACTAAATGGGAGCACGTAAATATATTTTGAGTGCACTCCACTTTTTTTCTTCAGACGATTAGGTCCACCGGATGCCATGCCACACTACAAAATGTTAGAAAAAAAATCTGCTCCAATGTTTTAAAAATCTATTATTATATTGAAACCAGCCACACCCATCCCTCACTTCATCAAAACAGCCCAAGGAATATTTCTTGGGTGAAGCATAGTTTCTTTTACTAATATATATATGTATATCAAAACTAAAGTGTTTATATTTCAAGTTTGTGAACAAGTATAATTTTACTACTTTGGATCCATTGCAATGCACGGGCCGACACATTGTGTCGGCGTCCTGGGAACCAAGGTACCCTGACTTCCCTGCGTGTATCCCATGGCATGGCACCTTTACCAACCTGGTACGACCCATCTTCGACATCTATGCATAAGACCCTCGCGAGGGGCAAAGCCTCACGAGGCAGACGATACCAAGTCCTCTGGAAGGAGCAGCTTCTCTAGGCTGGCTCTTGAGGAGCGG
>LR738714.1:216938328-216971739 GCA_902687465.1 Secale cereale
GAGCGGAGATCTCTATGCAAACCCCCCCCCCCCCTTGTGAGGTTCAGATGACGCAAGCCTTGATGACCAAGGCCAGGCGGGCACAGCGAGCGCAGTGCAGCAGGTTTCCTCTTTGGTGCTAAAGTGGCAAGCACGGGCGCAGAGTCCCGAGGAATCAGCCAAAGGTTTCCATTTCCATGCAACAAGACCAAGATCACCAGGACGAGAGGATGAAGGTCATCACCGAGCCCACCATGGCGTCACGACATGAAGCTTTGCAGGCGAAGAGCACATTTCGTTAGGATAAGATGTACTAGTTGTCCCCCTTCAAATTTGGTTGTTGTGGAATCCCTTCCCGCCTTAATTTTGGGAAGAGGACCAAGGCCACTATAAATATAGCCTAGCCACCACCATAGCAAAGGACGGCTCATTCGGATCATCCTCACCACCAGACAAGCAAAAACACGCCTCCTCAGATTATTGCACCACTGTACTATTTCATCCTCTACCCACCTCGAGGCAATCCACCACAAAGCAGGAGTAGGGTATTATACCACGAGGTGGCCCGAACCTGGGTAAACTTCCTTGTCCCATTTCCTTCTTGTTCATCAAGCTGGGCCGTGAGATCGACGAGTAGGCAGACAAGAGAAGTTGAGTTCTTCGCACACACCCCAGTGTTTGAATCTATCAAGGGTCTGCGGAGCCTCAAATCTGAGATTTGGCACGGCAGGTAGGGGTGCGTCGGAGCCTCTCTTCCACTGACCGACTCACCGGTGCTCCACCGCCCACATGGCAGACGCTCCTCCGGCTTGCACCGTGCCCTGGGCCGCTCGCTCCGCCCGGGTAGCGTCTTCCGCCTAGGAGGACCTCCACTCGGCGCTCCTCGCGGCCCGTGCACCGCCCGGTGCCACCGGCAGCGGGCGGCGTGGGCCGTCACCCCTCGCCGACATGTTGCTTCACAACCGCGCCACCGCGCGATCTTCGAGCTATGCCACGACGATGGCGCCGCACAACCGCCGGGAGTAGGCGAACACGCGAGTCGCGCTCATCGTAACGTGAGAGCTGCTGCGGTGCCGGTTGGAGGGAAGGCGGCCATGACGCCCTGCTGGAGCAGGTCGCCGAGTTTCTTGACGCCGCATGCAGGGGTGTTGCGCCCTTCTGCACCCGTCCGACGTCCAAGCGCTGCTGGCATACACGCCGGCCTCCACAACACCCATGCACCTTTCCTTAAGGGGCCTGGAGGACCTCGCGGCACCGGCCTGGTTCGCAGCACCGCTTGCCCTGCTCAAGACACGATGTCGCCGGGTGTGTCGAGCTCTGGTGGCCTCTCTTGGGGCCGCTAGGAGGCCCTACCCTACGGTCGTCTTGACCAGGCACCGGGCCTAGCGAACGATGCTGCTGGATAGCCGGGCAATGACTCGAGGATGGCGGCTTCAGACGCCCTCGGGACTTTGGTGCCGGACCTGCCATAGACCCCAGGAATCCCCCGCTTGTTCCCTCTGCCAGCCTGGGCATTGGGGTAACACGAGCCTGAGGCCCTCCGCGAGTCACCCTAGGGCTTCACCGATGCCTACAGCAACAATAGCCACAGGGTACAAATAATATCTCAGGGGCATGATTATGCTAACCATCAACTGCACGTGAACCGAGCTGCGGCAACGACAGTGGACCTCAAGACGATGGCCCCAGTGCAGTCGGATGCAATGCACTGGTGGTTGCGAGGGGGAAGCCCTGCGCCAGGGCCTCCCCTGCGCCGCATGGATCAAGGCGCCGGCGCGATGGCGGCACACGCCACTCGAAGGTAGGGCCCCTGCCGGGGAAGGCGCTGGGGAGCCCTTTCCCTAGCAGACGGCCTGGGGTCGCCAGGGAGCCACCATCGTCCCACTTGCCCCTTGGTCTCGTCCTGGTTTTCGGACGCCCCAACAGCGGTTGGGGGAGGCGCAGGGCGGGGCCCTGCCCAGTCGCCAAAGACGTTCATGATGATCTTCGCTTGTGACACTGTCACGTATTAATGAGTTGGGGATGTCGCGCCCCAGATTCTCTTGAGGGCTGCCCTCGGGCCTCACGGGGGCTCCAACCCACGTCCATGTGGAAGCACCATGCTACGCACTGGCCGTCGACACTGTCCCCCAATGACTATGCCCATGCCCAGTGGAAGCACTTAGCTCCGCGCTGGTTAGAAGACTAGCTAGGTGCCGGATGCGCCTGTTTGTTCTTGCCCTCTTTCTGTAACCCAATTTTCCTTCTTTTGAAATAAGTCTTGGAGTTTCGTGTGCTTGTCAAAGAAAAAGGGGGGAATTTTTTCTCAATTCGTGGTTTTCTCTTGCCCTTTGGTTTTTGTCGAAGAGCAAGGCTCGAGCCTGCTACCCTCCCCCACGAGAAACTCGCGAGCAGGGGACTGGGCATGGTGTGCGCACTATACGAGCGCTTGGGTTAGCCCAAGCGGCACCAGGGCCTCCCCGGAGTCAGGAGCATGGCCACCGCAGGACCGCTGCATAGACCCTGCCAAAACTCAGCACCTGGCTCCTCGCGAGGCACTCTCAAATGGGTCCACAGGCTCCTTAGGAGTCTTAGGCTCTCATGAGCCTCAAAAGGGCGCCTCGAGAGAGGGGCGCTCACGCGCCACAAGAACTTGCCCAAGACCATCAGCACCAAAGATAAGTCTCGATGTCTACTTCAGTCGAGAGCCTCTTGGCTCATGGCGGCACCTCCTACAACCTATCACAAAAGCATGTCTTCATTTCATACATTATAGAGGAACTCTCCTCAAAATATGCTCTCATACCCTCTGGGGTAGTGTTCGAAGATTTTTTTGCATACATGATAGGAAAGGAAATGAAAGCCTAGTGACGCGCATTGCCGCAAGCAGCATCATCATAGTCGCCTGCAATGAGAAGGATGTGGTGTGCTCCCTCGAGCACGCCTACCAAGCTATGGCGGTCGAGAACCCAGATGACGAGTGCTTTGCCTACCCTCCTGAGGCCGTCCCAAAGAAGAAGAAGCAGCAACTCAGCCTAGGGACTCAGGACGATGGGATGCCCGATGGTCGTGCCTCAGGACCTACGCCCATGGATGGGGCGCCTTCCCCTATTGCATAGGAAGGCGCGCCCGGCGCCCTCTTAGGCTGAACTCGGGTGCTCTCCTCTGGAGGTCCTCTCACCTAGCCAACGCAACGAGGGAGGCGCTCGAGCACCATGTGGAGGCGTGCTTCAGCGCGCGCTTCCGCGAAAAGAGCGCAGGACGCGATGCGCCAGGCGCTCAGGAGTTCATCACCAAGGCGATCAAGGATCTCTAGGAGGAAAGGGCCATGCGAGGCGATCGTCGCCCCGCGTCGCCAAGCGCCACTCCCTCTACTAATGATTGTAGGGGGCTACGCGTTTGCGTCAACATCCCAGGGCTCAACAGAGCCATGTATCAGGAGCTCTTTTGGCCATCCCATGTGGGCCGGTGCGAGGGTCCCCCTCACAGCTACGTTCGCATGCCTTTCGGCTTACTGAATAGTGCCGCCCTGCACCAGTGGCACATGCGGAGCATCTTGGCAGCTCACGAGGCCAGGCAACAGGAGATCCTGGCGGAGGAGGTGTCGATCCTTCGCGAGCCTCCTGGAACTCAGGAACCTCGCGAGACCCTGGAGCCAGGCGACTCATGAGACAGGACTTCTGCAGCACGCGTCTTTAGCTACCCCAACACTTCTTCAGCAACGGTGCCAGGTCATACTTTTTGGTTCATTCTGTTGGGGGCGCCCCTCGGGCTGCATTATCCCCAAGCCGTGTGGGTCCATCCCTACGGCATGTATCAGTTTTGCATCTATCAAAACTTGCTTTACCATCCCCATGAGCTCCTTTATGACTATCACCTGTGTGCGCCCTTGCAAACCCGCCCTCGACCGCCTCATGATTAAGGACTGGCACGACGTCTGTGCTCGGGTCCGTCCCTGCACCGTCGCTAAATCCAAGTGGCTGAGCTTTCGCTCGCGGGCCAGCTCCCGTGCACGTCACCTCCCATGGTCCTTGGTGCTTTGTTCTCGCATGAGCTAATTGGGAGCGGATGAATTAGGGCGCATGACCTGGTGCCTCGCCACCACGGGAGTCGCGCGCCGGTTGTCTTTCTTCAGGACCATTGCATGGGAAGACTGGGCACGGCGTTTGTGCTCGGGTCCGTCCCTGCAGCGTCGACAAACCCAACGGCTGAGCTCTGTTTGGCGGGCCGGTCCCGTTCACGTCACCTCCTGGGGTCATTGGTGTTTGGTCTTCTCATGTGATATCCTCTGTAACATCCCAACTTTTCAATTTGGAATGTTATACATAGATCATACTACATTGCATGCTCTTTGCATTTTTGTTCGTGGCGTTCCTCGAAATTCTAAGCAACTCAAGGACCTACAGAGAGAGTTGGGAATTTTACCGTTTGTATTTGAGTTCGCTAGAATACCAGTACGAGGACAGTGTGACCATAATTATTTTTCTCTCCTAAAAATATTTCTAAATACAATATATGAGCGGAGATAATATGACTTCTCCAAAATAACATAAATATTGGAGGAAAAATGTTAAAATCACTTTTGGTATTTTTCTGGATTTATTTGCGATTTTATTTGCATATGAAAATTGCGCGTTTTTCAAAATTGCATTTAGGTCCGAGAAAAATGTTCACTTTGTCCTAAATGTTATTAGAGGACGGCGAAAATTTATTTCGGGATTTTTGGAGACCGTTTAGTATTTCTTTCGTTAGTTTTTTTGTGCCAGGACTCTTTTAGAAAAAGAAAAAAAGCAAACCGACTTAGGGCCGTATCCGCCCAGGATTCTGGGCTTTATATAGCAACCACCGGCCCGCTAGCCCGAGTCAGCCGCAGCCCCGCCCTAATCCCTAGCGCCGCCGGCTCAAGCCGCCGCCGCCGCGCCAAGCCGCCGCCCTCCCGCAGCCAAGCCGCCGCCCCGCCGCCGCCGGACCGCCGCCGACGGAGCCGCCGGAATCCCGCCAGAGTTCGTCGTTTTGTGGTAGTCATCGGTTTTTTTAAAACCGATCGGTTTTTTGTAAACCGTAGATCCGTTTTTTATTAGGTTTAGATCGGTTCAGTTTTTATTCGGTTTAGCTATTTAGCGGACGTTCGTTCGTACGTTCGTTTTAACGAACGCTTTTCATCCGTTAGCAGCAGACAGCGAACGTTCGTTCGTTAGCCTGTTCGTCAGTTCTCTTTTTCGGGGTATTTATCCGCGATTTTTCCGATCATGATTTCTGCCCCGATCTTGTTTTTCGTTTTCTTTTCGCTCGAGAGTCAGAATCAGCTGATTCAAAATCGCAGATCTTCGTCTCGATGCCCTCTTTCCGTTTAACCAACTTGAACAAAGTTTTGGCTACTGTAAAATTTGACTTTAGGCCAAATAGTAACCGGAGTTCGTTTTTTTCGCAGTTTGAGTTTAGTTGCTTCTTTCGAGTTGATTCTTTTTGCAAACCGGAGTTCTTAAGTTGAACTTTTTGGTTAGATCTATTCTTTTGGAGTTTTGTTTGTGCATCATTGCTTGTTTTCTTATGTATGCTATTGTTTGCTTGTGATAGAATACCCGGACTATGAAGCATGCTACTACGAGTCCCTAGGTTTTGCGAATCGTCAGCAAGGCATGTAACACTTTGATCATACTTTTATTTACCCAGTTTTTCTGCATTAGATCAAACCCTCACACATTGCATGAGTAGGATCTCTTAACTTGTGGGACTGGGAAGTAGATTGAGGTAGAACCTATTACCTGCATTATTTTCAAACCACTGGGAGTTACTTCTATGTTTGCCTAGGTTACTATGCTATGCTCGTAGACGTGGTTTGGGTTTGAGTGATATCCATGACAGATGTTAGTTGTTAATTAAGGATTCAACTTAAGGTGGCTACTTGAATACACATCTGGGTCGATTGGTTGCAGGGCACCTGGGGAACCTAGTGTTGTCCTAGGAAATCCCAGGGTTCCGTGTGATTTTTCCTATGGAATGCCACCCAGGCTCAAAGGGATCATAAAACTATTCATGCTAGAAACTTCCGTGTGCAGCCACATGCCAATATGGGCTCTGGCATAGTTAAGTAAGTTGTGGGAAACCTTTCTGTGATGGGCTAGCAGATGTAGAGGGATTGTAGGTGTACCGGCCTATATATCCGGTTAAGGGGACCTCTTCGGAAAGACTGTGTCTCAGTCATCCGTTTCCCAAACACCATGCAGTGCGAGAAACCAAACGGAGGCGATCGAGTCTTGTGGGAAAAGTGCACAAACCTCTGCAGAGTGTACAAACTGATCATGATTAGCCGTGTCCCCGGTTATGGACATCTTGAGTATCTGGTACTTGAATTATTGGTTGATCTCATCACTCTGTAATTTAATTTGTTGGGTTAATGATGAACTTTTAATTTGGGATTGAGTTGGAGGTACCTTCTCAATAATTTTCAACCAACAAGATAGTTAAAATAAAATTTATTCCTTTGTTGTAGGAAAAAATTGGCTTTACGCAAAAACTTTAACCTTAGAGCCTCCACTAGCCAAATATGCATATAGTATAGCCTTTATTCTGTTACTTGCATCTTCTGTGTTATCTTGCCAGCATATTCCATGTGCTGACCCATTTTCGGGCTACAACATATTACATTGCAGACTTTTCAGACGAGGAATAAGACGTGCTAGGTCGTTTGTCATGCACTCAGCTATGCCGTTGGAGTTGATGGACTCACTTATCTTCCAAGCCTTCCTCTGTTATTTTGTTAGATGGCCTTAAGCCATAGATTTTGTAATAAGTTCTCATTGGAGACATTCGATGTAATAAGTGTGTGATTGCCACTCTGTTATAAATCCTTCAAGTACTGTGTGTGTCAGCATTACCGATCCAGGGATGACACAGAACACAGAGACTTCAGTCCATTTGAATCGTGGTCACTACAAAGATGGTATCAGAGCACACGCTGAATGTAGGACACGACCAGTAAGACAGACCCTAGATCACTCTCCTCTACTCATTTTTGACTTCTCTCCATTTTTTTCTTTAGGATGGTGGACCCAAGGAACAAGTTCACTCAACCGGATGAAGACACACCATTTGGACGATAATTGAAGGAAGTCACTAGGTACCTGAACATAGGAATACCAAGCTTTACCGGGACATACACCGCCACTTTACCGGAGGAGGAGCGATGGAGCATTCAAGTTCAAATTCCCGGAAGAACCTTCGCACCATCTACTGAGCAAATAGAGTTTTCTTTTGATGCACCAACCTGGAGTCTAGGCAAGAGCATGGCCGCCCACACCACAATGGGAAGGATCGGAGAAGTCTACAAGCAGGAGCTGAAGGACACCATCTACCAGATTTGTGGACGCCGAGATGAGAGTTGGGATATGATCAGCACCCGGAAGGATAGGTCCATTGCAGCGTTCATCCAGGAGTTGAATCAGCACATTCGACGACAGGAGCACCAGATGTGCGCTGGGATGATAGAATTGAAGAAGGCACTAAACATGAATTTGGAGTTAGAAGAGGAACTTAAGTCTATTCATGATGGATACGAGGAGATGTTGATACTAGTAGAGAAGAATGATGATTTGACAAGGAAGCTAGGAGTATTCATGGGAGATCCAGCACCAGGAGGAGGTGAAGAAGAGGAAGAAGAACCCAAGGAAATTCCTCCCGAAGATTACATTATCATCGACGACACGGATTCAGAACCCGATGATAGTAAAGATGAAGACTACGAAGATGAAGCTGGAGCAGATATCATGGAATTGTCTGTCGATCAATATTTTTAGATGACCACCCTGTGACTAGTAGTTTACCCCCATATATTAGCTTAAGAGCACTTTTGTAACGGTAGTATGATTTGTAAGATCTTTTGATTGGTGTGATATGATTGTGTTTGTCTCATGTGCATATGGGTAGTGATTTTCCCTTAGACCTCAATTCTGTTCTAATCTCTTCCCTCTACACCCATCAGATGCCTCCAAGACGTGAGCCTGGATTTGAGTTTCCCCTTGAGCTCACTCAGTTAATCCAGCAGCAGAACACCTTGATGCAACTTCTTGTCCAGAACACCCAGAACAACCAGAACAACAACAACAACCCTCCACAACCACCACCCATGGACAACCTGACACGTTTCTTAAGGTTGCAACCACCCGTGTTTGCTAGCAGCATCGAACCAATAGTGGCTGATGACTGGCTACGCAAGATTGGAAGGGATTTGACCACCGCCAATTGCTCTGACGCTAAGAAGGTGCGATTTGCCGCACACCAGTTGTCTGGACTAGCCGCAGCATGGTAGGAGAATTACACAGCCACTTTCCCCATAGCCAATGTCACTTGGGAGCAGTTCCAGCAAGCTTTCTGTACTGCCCATGTCTCAACTGGAGCTATGAGCATGAAGAAGCGGGAGTTTCGCAACTTGCGCCAAGGAAACCGTACTGTGGCACAGTACGTGGATGAGTTTAGTACCCTATCTCGTTATGCCCCGGATGATGTGGCCACAGATGCCGCTAAGCAGGAGAGATTTATGGAAGGGCTGAATGATGAGATGAGCGTACAGTTGACGGTGGCAACTTTCAACAACTACCAGGAGTTGGTAGATAAAGCTCTTATGATTGAAGGGAAGCACCAGCAGATTGAAAGCCGCAAAAGGAAGTATGGACAAGGAAGGAATAATTCTGGAGCCTAGCAGAAGCCCCGATTCACTCCGAATTCGGGAGGATATACCCATAACCATGGAATTCCCCACAACCACAATGGCCCTAAGAATGGAAATGGGAATGGAGCAAGTAGTAACCAGAGCTGCCCTACACTGTCCACACCCGCCAAGAAGGATTTCAGCCACGTCACTTGTTTCAAGTGCGGGAAGAATGGACATTATGCCAATGACCGCCCTAAAGCTAAGAATGGGAACGGCAATGGAAGCGCCGGGAAGAAGCCCAACCCGTTCAACAAAGGACAAGTGAACCACGTGACCATGGAGGAGGTAGAAGAGCAACCAGATGATGTTGTCGGTAAGTTTTTGGTTAAGACTTTTACCGCAATCGTTCTTTTCGATACTGGTGCATCGCATTCATACATTTCAAGGGGATTCGTAAATGGACATAGGATGTCCACCCGAGTTCTTAAGACCCCCATGTTAGTAAGTTCACCAGGAATAGAGTATATGGCACACCAAGGATGTTTTCAGACGCCATTGACCATAGGACGCCACACTTTCCCCTCTGACCTAATAGTCCTGGAGTCACAAGGATTGGATGTGATATTAGGTATGGATTGGCTATCGGAGTATGGAGGTAACATCGATTGTGCCAGCAAGTCTATTTTGCTCACTACCCCGGAGGGAAAAAGGATTAAGTATGTATCTAGGCATTCGCCTACAAGGACGCAAGTACATTCTCTCACGGGAGTTGTTCAGGAGGAAGTGCCAGTAATAAAGGATTATCCAGATGTGTTTCCAGAGGAGTTACCTGGCATGCCATCGGATAGAGATATTGAGTTTTTGATAGAGTTGTTGCCTGGCACTGGACCAGTATCTAAGAGACCGTATTGGATGCCAGCAAATGATCTGGAGGAGATCAAGAAGCAGATTATGGAGTTGTTGGAGAAAGGATTTATTCGCCGAAGTTCATCACCTTGGGGAGCCCCAATGCTTTTGGTCGAGAAGAAGGATGGATCTTTAAGAATGGTCGTTGATTATCGAGCACTGAATGAAGTGACAATTAAGAATAAGTACCCGCTGCCGATGATCAATGATTTGTTTGACTAACTCTAGGGAGCGAAAGTATTCTCCAAGATAGATCAACGATCTGGATACCACCAATTGAAGATCCGAGAGAACGATATACCTAAGACAGCCTTCACCACACGGTACGGGCTATATGAGTATATGGTTATGTCATTTGGATTGACTAACGCGCCTGCCTATTCCATGAGTATGATGAACAAAAGTGTTCATGGCGTTCTTGGATAAGTTCGTCGTGGTATTCATAGATGATATTCTGGTATACTCAAAGGATGGGGAAGAACATGCAGAGCATTTGCGTTTGGTATTGGAGAAGCTCAGAGAACACCAGTTGTATGCCAAATTTAGCAAATGCGAGTTTTGGTTGAAGGATGTCGGATTCCTAGGGCATGTTATATCGGGAGAAGGTATAGCAGTAGACCCCGTCAAAGTGCAGGCAGTCACTGAGTGGCTGGCACCCACTTCAGTTGGAGAGATCCGTAGCTTTCTTGGACTCGCGGGATACTACCGGAGATTCACATAAAATTTCTCCAAGATTGCAAAGCCAATGACGACATTGTTGAAGAAGGAGACCAAGTTTGATTGGACTGAAGAATGCGAAGAAAGTTTCCAGGAGTTAAAGAAACGGTTGACGATAGCCCCGCTGATATTGCCAGATATACGCAAGGGTTTCCAAGTGTACTGCGACGCCTCACGCTTAGGACTTGGAGGAGTACTGATGCAGGATGGAAGAGTGGTTTCTTATGCATCCCGTCAACTGCGACCACACGAGTTGAATTACGCGACGCACGATCTGGAGTTAGCAGCAGTAGTGCATGCACTGAAAACCTGGAGACATTACCTTATTGGAAATCGTTGTGATGTGTACACGGATCACAAGAGTTTGAAGTACATGTTGAGAGCCTGTGCGTTAGATTATGGATCTAGTTGGGATGATAATTTGCCCTACGCGGAGTTCTCGTACAACAACAGTTACCAGGCCAGTTTGAAGATGGCATCGTTCGAGGCATTGTATGGAAGGAGATGCCAAACACCATTAATGTGGGATGAAGTTGGAGACCGATAGTTGTTTGGACCAGACTTGATCAAAGAGTCTGAGGAGAAGGTGAAGTTGATTCGAGATAGATTGAAGGTAGCTCAGTCCAGGCAGAAGAGTTATGCAGACTCGAAACGCAAGGAGATAGCCTATGAGATCGGAGACAGAGCGTACCTGAGAGTATCGCCTCTGCGAGGAGTTAAACATTTCGGAGTTAAAGGAAATCTAGCCCCTAGATTTGTGGGACCCTACCGTGTTTTGGAACGCATGGGAGAGGTTGCCTATAAGTTGGAATTGCCCGAAGGATTGCCAGGAGTGCACGACGTGTTTCACGTTTCGCAACTTAAGAAGTGCCATGCGGAGATGGCCGATATACCGCTTAGAGACACAGTACCCCTGGAAGCAATTCAGTTGGATAGTGATCTGACTTACGAGGAGAAGCCTGTTAAGATCCTCGAATTTTCGAGCAGAGTCACCCGCAGTAAGGTTATCAAGTTTTGCAAAATTCAGTGGAGTCACCACACCGAGGAAGAAGCCACCCGGGAACGAGAAGATGATCTACGCAAGGACCACCCACACCTGTTCTCTAGCCAAGTCGAATCTCGAGGGCGAGATTCATTCTAAGGGGGTAGGTTTGTAATATCCCAAACTTTCAATTTGAAATGTTATACATAGATCATACTGCATTGCATGCTCTTTGCATTTTTGTTCGTGGCGTTCCTCGAAATTCTAAGCAACTCAAGGACCTACGGAGAGAGTTGGGAATTTTACTGTTTGTATTTGAGTTCGCTCGAATACCGGTACGAGGACAGTGTGATCTTAACTATTTTTCTCTCCTAAAAATATTTCTAAATACAATATATGAGCGGAGATAATATGACTTCTCCAAAATAACAGAAATATTGGAGGAAAAATGTTAAAATCACTTTTGGTATTTTTCTGGATTTATTTGCGATTTTATCTGCATAGGAAAAATACGTGTTTTTTCGAAATTGCATTTAGGTCCGGGAAAAATGTTCACTTTGTCCTAAATATTATTAGAGGACAGTGAAAATTTATTTCGGGATTTTTGGAATCCGTTTAGTATTTCTTTCGTTAGTTTTTCTGCGCCAGGACTCTTTTAGGAAAAAAAAGCAAACCGACTTAGGGCCGTATCCGCCCAGGACTCTGGGCTTTATATAGCGACCACTGGCCCGCTAGCCCGAGCCAGCCGCAGCCCCGCCCTAAACCCTAGCGCCGTCGCCCCAAGCCGCCGCTGCCGGGCCAAGCCGCCGCCGCCGCCGCACCAAGCCACCGCCGCCGCGCCAAGCAGCCGCCCCGCCGCCCTCCCGCAGCCAAGCCGCCAACCCGCAGCCGCCGGACCGCCGGACCGCCGCTGCCGGACCCACCGGAATCCCGCCGGAGTTCGTCGTTTCGAGGTAGTCATCGGTTTTTTTAAAAGCCGATCGGTTTTTCGTAAACCGTAGATCCGTTTTTTATTAGGTTTAGATCGGTTCGGTTTTTCTTCGGTTTAGCTATTTAGCAGACGTTCGTCCATACGTTCGATTTAACGAATGCTTTTCGTCCGTTAGCCGCAGACAGCGAACGTTCGTTCCTTAGCATGTTCGTCAGTTTTCTTTTTCGGGGAATTTATCCGTGATTTTTCCGATCGTGATTTGTGCCCTGATCTTGTTTTTCGGTTTTCTTTTCGCTCGAGAGTCGGAATCAGGTGATTCAAAATCCCAAATCTTCGTCTCTATGCCCTATTTCCGTTTAACCAACTTGAACAAAGTTTTGGCTACTGTAAAATTTGACTTTAGGCCAAATAGTAACCGGAGCTCGTTTTTTTCGCAGTTTGAGTTTAGTTGCTTCTTTCGAGTTGATTCTTTTTGCAAACCGGAGTTCTTAAGTTGAACTTTCTGGTTAGATCTGTTCTTTTGGAGTTTTGTTTGTGCATCATTACTTGTTTGCTTATGTATGCTGTTGTTTGCTCGCGATAGAATACCCGGACTGTGAAGCGTGCTACTACGAGTCCCTAGGTTTTGCGAATCGTCAGCAAGGCAAGTAACACTTTGATCATACTTTTATTTACCCAGTTTTTATGCATTAGATCAAACCCTCACACATTGCACGAGTAGGATCTCTTAACTTGTGGGACTGGGAAGTAGATTGAGGTAGAACCTATTACCTGCATTATTTTCAAACCACTGGGAGTTACTTCTACGTTTGCCTAGGTTGCTATGATATGCTCGTGGACGTGGATTGGGTTTGAGTGATATCCATGACAGATGTGAGTTGTTAATTAAGGATTCAACTTAAGGTGGCTACTTGAATACACATCTGGGTGGATTGGTTGCAGGGCACCTGGGGAACCTAGTGTTGTCCTAGGAAATCCCAGGGTTTCGTGTGATTTTTCCTTTGGAATGCCACCCAGGCTCAAAGGGATCATAAAACTATTCATGCTAGAAACTTCCGTGTGCAGCCACATGCCAATATGGGCTCTGGCATGGTCGAGTAAGTTGTGGGAAACCTTTCCGTGATGGGCTAGCAGATGTAGAGGGATTGTAGGTGTACCGGCCTATCTATCCGGTTAAGGGGACCTCTTCGGAAAGACTGTGTCTCGGTCATCCGTTTCTCAAACACCATGCAGTGCGAGAAACCAAATGGAGGCGATCGAGTCTTGTGGGAAAAGTGCACAAACCTCTACAGAGTGTACAAACTGATCATGATTAGCCGTGTCCCCG
This sequence comes from Secale cereale, assembly GCA_902687465.1. Lineage (NCBI taxonomy): Eukaryota > Viridiplantae > Streptophyta > Magnoliopsida > Poales > Poaceae > Secale > Secale cereale. The sequence goes on from LR738714.1 coordinate 216,951,800, forward strand.
GTTATGGACATCCTGGGTATCTGGTACTTGAATTATTGGTTGATCTCATCACTCTATAATTTAATTTGTTGGGTTAATGATGAACTTTTAATCTGGGATTAAGTTGGAGGTACCTTCTCAATAATTTTCAACCAACAAGATAGTTAAAATAAAATTTATTCCTTTGTTGTAGGGAAAAATCGGCTTGACGCAAAAACTTTAACCTTAGAGCCTCCACCAGCCAAATATGCATATAGTATAGCCTTTATTCTGTTACTTGCATCTTCTGGGTTATTTTGCCAGCATATTCCATGTGCTGACCCATTTTCGGGCTGCAACATATTACGTTGCAGACTTTTCAGACGAGGAATAAGACGTGCTAGGTCGTTTGTCATGCACTTAGCTATGCCGTTGGAGTTGATGGACTCCCTTATCTTCCAAGCCTTCTGCTGTTATTTTGTTAGATGGCCTTAAGCCATAGATTTTGTAATAAGTTCTCATTGGAGACACTCGATGTAATAAGTGTGTGATTGCCACTCTCTTGTAAATCCTTCAAGTACTGTGTGTGTCAGCATTACCGATCCAGGGATGACACAGAACACAGAGAATTCGGTCCATTCGGATCGTGGTCGCTACATCCTCACGAGATTCACTCGGCGCAGGTTGTCTAACCATCTTGTAGGTCCATCACAACCGCTCCGAACAAAATTCAAGCGCAACCCACCTTGAGGTAGGGCCTTGTGAGTCCCGCGCTATCTCATGAGTGCCCATACACACCTCCTCCAGTCCCGCCGTGCAAGCTACATGTCAGGACGGGGATGTGTACGCCCTGGGGGCCTCCCCCCAGAGGGAGCCCCCACCCACATACCAGTGGAAGCCGCATGCTCTGCGCTGGCGGACGACACTGTCAAGGAGCGGCTATGCATGTGCAAGAGCGGAAGCACCATGCTCCGCGGTGGTGAATAAACAATTAAGGGTGGCCTGACGGCCGCCGCAACCTCAGGAGACCACCAGGCTCGCTACTCAGCCTCACCACGCTGCCTTCCCTCGGGAGGGCAGCGGGAGGGGGCTGGGCATGAAGGCTACCCTTAGGTCTCACCTGGCGTACGCCACCTCGCCAGGTCCCTCGGACCTAGTCTTCGCGCGCCCCTCCCGAGCGAAATCTCGGCGAGGAAAGGTATGGAGGTTCGTTCGTACGTCAAGGGTGACCCCTGGGCATCGCGACCTAAGGCCTAACTGGTCACGTAGCCCCGTACCCCTTGGTCTCGTCCTCGTGATCCGAATGCCCCAACGGCGGCTAAGGTATGCGCGAGGCCGGGCCCTGCCGACACAGAACGTCACGACCTACACCTGCATCTCCTTCCTGATGACTGTTCGTACGCCAAGGGGGGCACTTGGTTATCGGGACCCTGGGGCCTAACTGGTCACGTAGCCCCTCACCCCTTGGTTTCGACCTGGTGATCCGGATGCCCCAACGGCGGCTGAGGTATGCATGGAACCGGGCCCCGCCGACGCAGAACACTAAAGCAAACGGAAATGAAATCACGAAACCCTAGCACATTATTACAAAGCATATTGTTTCTTCAAAATTCAAAGCATGAGTTCTCACGCCTCTACGAGGCACAACTAATGTTGCAGGATAAAATAGGAAGAAGCAGTGCCTCTGTCCCCCTCTTCAGCCTTGGACACCACCATCGCCTGCCTGGGGTGACCCGTCACCAACAACGTCGCTGCCGCCTCCACCATTGGCTCTTGCTGCTATAGCCGAGGGGTCGACGCAAAGGAACTGCTGCAGCATAGCTTCCACCTGTTCCTTCATGGCCTTGGCGGCAGCACCTTGCAGCTCAGGGGCCACAGTCTCAAGTAGGGCACCAAAATCGAAGGCGAGGTTCTGAAGGTGAAGGAGGATGTAGAAGCACATCGCGGCCGAAGTGGAAATCTCACGAGCTTCCGCCTCCACCAAGGGGCCCAACCCGACGATGATGCCCTCAAGTGTCATGGTGAGCTTAGGGAGAAGTCCGGCGGGGCCCTCCTCCGGTGTCGCCGGCAGTTTCTCGTACCCTACCCCCTAAAGGGAATGCAGGGAGGTACGGGACCTCCACTCGAGGGAGACGAAGGCATGGCGTCCTGTAGCGGCCGCCTTCTCAGCTGCGGCGTGGAACGCTTGGGCCGCCTCCACCTCCTTCTTCAGCTTTTCTAGGCGGCTGCGCTCAAAGGCCTGCTCTTAGGCCGCCTACTCCAGCTCAGCATCGCGGTTGATGAGCGCACCCTCCCGGGCCTTCAGATCCTCCTCCTGTTTCTCAAGTTGACGAATGCGGCCGGCGTGCTCATCATGGAGGGCCTTCAGCTTGGCGTCCGCCGCGCAGTAGTGGTCTTCGGCGGCAGATGCATTGGCCAATGCGGTGTCACGATCAGCTGCGGCCACGCCAGTGTGACGCCCGAGGACCGACGTCCTAGAAGATTCCAGAAGATTCCAGAAGATTCCAGATGTTCCGGGTCTCCCGTGTGTTTCTTTTGTGCTTGTGTTATTTATTTTGCATTGCATCATGTCATCATGCCATCATGTCATATTTTTTTTTGCATCTCAACTTAAATAAATTGTGTGGACCTTCGGTCCATTTAAATCGAGGGAAGGATGTCTTCTCTTTATAACATATAAAAGCCTCTCAATATTATTAGGGAGCTATATTAAAATATTCCATTCGTTGGAATTAACCCAACACACTTGCATAATTTCCCCATGCCTCTTAATTCTAGTTTCACCATCAGAAACCTTCCCTATATTTCTTTTCTCGTTTATCGAGGTTCCTCCAAAAATGTGAACATTTTTGGACACTTCACAAATCAAGTCTTAGTTCAAACCCATTTGATTAAACTCAAATGTGTTTGAATTATATATCTCGATCATGCCTTTTCTATTTTTCTCGGACCGTGCTCATTTTATGATGCCCGAGAAAATTAGTCCCTTGTGCTAAATCTTCCCCTAACCTTTCTTTTCTATCCTCTTCTTTTAATTGTTTCTGCTTCGTTTCTTTAATTAAGATCATAGAAGGAAGAGAGCCCAGCCCGGCCTCCCTCTCCTCCTAGGCCAGGCCTCCCTTGGAAGCCAAGCCGCACCTTCTGGCCTCGGCCTCCCTGGCCCAATTCCTCCTAGCCCACTCCACCGTAACCCTAGCCGCTCGCTCCTTTCCCTCGCTCCCTCCTCACTCGTTCCCTCGCGCCGCCGAACCCTCTCGCTATCTCCCTCGTAGCCCGAACCCATCTCCCTCATCCCGCATCCCTCGCTCTCCTTTCCCCCGCCGCCAGCACCTCTCGCCTCTGCCCCCGATTCCCTCTCGGCCCTCTCGCTCGACCCCGATCCCTTCTCGCGAGCCCCTCCTTCTCTCGATCTCCCAGCGCCCGAGGCCCGTAGCCTCCCTCTCGTCTCCCCCTCCCAAGGAGCGCCCGACGCGCCCTTCCAGCGCCCCGGCCCTCTGGCTCTCTCGCGCCGGCCGCCAACTCCCTTCCAGCGCGCCGTGGCCCCGTCAGGCCGCCCCGCATCGCCAGGCGCCGGAGCGCCTGCTGCTTCCTTCTCCAGCGCCTCGCCTCTCGCGTCCCTCGTCCAGGCCGCCCGCGCTGGCTGCCTCCGCGCCAGCGACGACCAGCGCCGCGCCCGTCCTCCAGCAAGGGCCGGCCAGGAGCAGCGACAGCGCCCCCGAGCCCCTTCGATCTCCAGCTCTCCAGCCTGCGGCCTCGAGCGCCGTCGTCGCTCGATTCCCTGCGGGATCCAGCCACCTTGCTGTTGCCGACCCCGCCGTCCTCCTCCTCGCCGCTTGAGACCGCCATGTTCTTTTGGTTGTTGTTTGTTGCTGCTGTTTTTCGCCGAGTGCACCGCAGCCGCAAGACCGAGATGGTGCCAAGTACCTCGCCGACCTGTGAGCGACTCCGTCGACCCTCGAGGGACTCCGAGACCGCCAAGTTCTCCTTCGGCAAGTACCACGACGATGCGTCAAGTTCCTCTCCGATGCCCAAGTTCGACTACACGGCGATGCGTCAAGTACCTCTACATAAACGAGCTCGAGAACAACTACTTCCCTCTTCGGCGTGTAGCACTACCGTCGCCCCGGAGACGAGGGATTCGCCAAGTACTTCTCCGAAACGAGAACGTCTACTTCCACGACCGTCGCCCCGTGGACGACTACGAACGAAACGACTACTTCCTCTCCGATAACGTGTACCACGACCGCCTCGAGAACATCTACTTCCACTACTATCTCGAACCGCTCCGTGAACGCATGTTCCGAAGGTATAACCCCCGAGACGATGAGCCGTGTGATGCTTGTGATGTATGAAATGTTTCCCGTGTGTGCACCGTGTCCGTTTCATCTTTTGTCATGTTCCTCGGTTGCCTCGTCGCCGACCCGTGGGAACCCGACAAGGGGATCACCCCATCATCTTGCATGTCTCGCTCACGTCTCCGTCACCTTTTGCACCGGACTCTCAACGAGTTGCCGAAACCGAATTGTTGCGTTGCATCATTTTCGGATCGTTGCCGTGGCACCCTTTCTTCCACCACGGTGACATATTCTTCATATCTCTTCATGTTCTCTTTTAATAAAAACTTGCATAAAAACTTGATCATGTCATCCGCATCATGTTAACACCATTTATATGTGTGAGTTGTTGTTGCTTTAATAATTGCTAACATGCTCATGGGGATTTTCTGGATTTGTTGTTATTATTTTCCGGCCTCATTTAAAATGTCTGAATAGTGTAGTTTTATTATGCTTCACCTCTTGCCATGTTAAAAACATTTAATCTTGTCTTGTAAATAATCGAGAGTCAATTAAATAATTATAATGTGGTGTTTCGTCAATATGCAACTCGTTGCATATTGAGCTCCACTTAAATTGTAGTGTTGTTTGTGCACTTTGCCATGCCATGCATATTTTAAACCGGACATGCATCATACTTGGATGTGCATCGTATGCCATGTCTATGCTTGTGTGTTTACCGTGTTGTTTGCTTCTTTCCGGTTGCTTCTCTTGTTAGCTTCGGTTTCGTTCCGGAGTTGTGAGGCTTCTTCCTCGTCTACTTCATGGATCCGTTCTTCTTCCTTGCGGAATCCCAGGCAAGATGATCATACCCTTGGATACCTTTACTACCATTGCCATGCTTAGTTGTCTCGATGCTATCGTTACATGTCGCGCTACCCATCTTTTATGTCAGCCTCTCCTTGTTGCCATGAAACCTCTAACCTTGAAACCTTCCTAGCAAAACCACTGTTTGGCTATGTTACCCGCTTGCTCAGCCCCCTCTTATAGCGTTGTTAGTTGCAGGTGAAGATGAAGTTCGCTCCAGGAGGGAACTTGTTGTTGGATATATCACAATATCTATTATTATTAATAACACACCTATATACTGGGCATGGGTGGAAGGCTTGGCCTTTTGCTCGGTGTTTTGTTCCACTCATGTCACCTTAGGCGCCGATAAACCGGCATTATGTTCCTTGATTTTGCGTTCCTTACAGGATGGGTGGATGGGGACCCCTTGACATTTCGACTTTGAATAAAACTCCTCCAGCAAGGCCCAACATTGGTTTTAATTTGCTCATAATAACAACTTAATTAATTAATTAAATTGCATAGGGAGTTAGCGCTACCCGAGGATTCTTTCTACATAGCAGGGGGGGCCAGTGCTGATGGTGTTGGTCCCAAACGGGGGTCCTGCGGGGCCACCACGGGGAAACTCGAGTATTGGCTCCCGTAGCATCGTCCATCCGGTCGTGGCCTGAGACGAGATACGCGCGGCTACTATCAGGGTGTCGGCACGCCGGGAGGTCTTGCTGGACTTGTTTTACCATTGTCGAAATGTCTTGTGCTACCGGGATGCCGAGCCTGATCGGATTTTCCCTAAGATAAGGAGTGATGATATTATATTAATCACTTCAGCTAATCGTGAGAGCTTGTGATGGGCTAAGTTGGGACACCCCTGCAGGGTTATGATCTTTCGAAAGCCGTGCCCGCGGTTATGTGGCAGATTGGAATTTGTTAATGTCCGGTTGTAGAAAACTTGACAGATGATCCGAAGTAAAACACACCACCGCGTGAGTAACCGTGATTGTCTCTTTTCACTTTGAGAAGAGAACACGGTGGGGTTATGTTTGACTCGTATGTAGTTCAGGATCTTTAGCGATCACTACTTTTGCGACCGTTTGCGTAGATGCTCATCTTATTCTGGTACTCGTAAGTTAGCCACCATATTATGCTTAGCCGCTGCTGCAACCTCACCACTTTACCTCTTCCTATCCATAAAGCTTTGCTAGTCTTGATACCCATGGTTATGGGATTGCTGAGTCCTCGTGGCTCACAGATACTACAACACTAGATGCAGGTTCAGCCGAGTTTGAAGCAGGAGTTGGTTCAGATCTTCACTAGGAGCTCGATGAAGAGTTTGGCCGTATGTTTGTGACGTTTCGACGATCAGTAGTGGTTTCTACTAGGATTCGATCCTGACCTGTGGCGTTATGTTGTTTGGTATCTTGGCTTTTGGATCTTACCCTTAGATGGGCTGTGATGTTCTGAATGATGTTTTGCTTATGTAATGTATTGTGTGAAGTGGCGAGTGTAAGCCAACTATCTCCTTTTGCATTTTAATCCCTCTTTTACATGAGTCGTGCAAAGATACCAAACTTGCGATCATTCCAGAATGGGCTTATATCTTTAAGTCGTGCCTCGACACGTAGGAGGTATAGTCCCATCCTGGGCATTACAAGTTGGTATTCAGAGCCTTCTCCGACCTAGAAGCCCCCACTGATTGATCGAATCGTTGACGGTTGAGTCTAGGCACACACTTGAAAATGTTTTGAGTCCTATATATATATCGGAGAGTAGGATTTCTTTTGCTCCTCATCTCTTTTCACTCTGGTGAGGACTCCTGACGATTACTCTTGCCTCTTCTACTTTCAAAAAATGCACCAAATTTTTTTTAGGATCTCGCGAGTATTGTTTGGATTGTTCCGATGTATTTGTGACGAGAACATTGTTCTCGATGCCTCCTGTCATTAGGGGTTGTGGCAGTGTCCCGGGGAGTTGAGCTCCGAGGTGTTGTCGTCACAAATCCATCGCGGCAGTACTAGAATACTTAAGACGGCCAACATCGAAAACTCTCCTATGCGGTTAGTGGCAAGATAACCCTGACATCACCCAGTACTGGGAAGGTAGTTCGAGAGTATTGCCATAGCTTGTTATAGTGGATGCTTTTCGAAGGTCCGAGGTAGACAGTTTCCGAGAAAGACTGGTTATGTGTTGAAGGATGGATACAGCTGGATGTAGGTTTAGAGTTGATTGCGCGGTGCTTCCCCTGTATCCCCAACACCTGATTGCATAACTGGAAACTTTCGGAAATTAATAGGTGGGTTCATCTAGTAGTTCTAGGCATTCTTCCAATGAGTGCATGATATGAAGTTCGGGGTTCTACATTGAGTGAAGTGGTTTTATGGGCCTGTTCCGATCGGGAGTTGCATCTTAAAGGGTCCTTGGCTATGCTGATCCGGGGATTGCAAAACCCTTTTGTAACACGTTCCATGAGCTTTCAGCACAAAGATGTCGAACGAAGCTTCTATCTTGTATTTGTTCTATCTGTTCCTTGTTCCTTTTTTTATTTACTTTTTCTTCTTCCAAGTGGCTTCTCGACAAGTTGATGTACCTGCGGAATCCATTCATTCAATTCTCTGTTCGAATAGATAATGTTGCAACATAATCTTCTTCATAAACACATCTATCCTTTGTTTTGATTTGATTCTGGTATTCGAGTTGCTTCGATGTCAAATGTTGATTCCATACCTTTCATAATCGGTGTTCTCATATTTCTATGAGAGTGCTAGTTCTTCTTGACCATCGAGATTTTCATGTTAAATTCTTTTCCAACCGGTGTGCCTTCTCTTCAAGTTACTCCATACGGACGCCGTTGAGAAATCTGACGATTTGTCTGTTCATTCATCCAAAGTTGTCTTTGTTTTCACCACCCTCCCACCCTTCTTCTTCTCGGGGTCAGAAATTCTAGAATGAAGTATCCATTTTATTCATGCGATACTTCTTCATTCTTTCCTTCAATGTTCTTATCCGGTGATTTATCGTGAAGATGCTCAAGAGCTTCAAGTTCATCATTCTTTTGTTCTCAAATTCTGCCGGTGGATGTAATTCAAGATTTCGGTGTTGATCTTATCCTTTTTCCTCATTTCACAATGCTTTCTTATTCCGGTGCACCAATTAATCATTCTCCTCTTGTTATTCATATCCGGAGTGCTGAAGATTCATAATTCCATTCTTAATCATGTCAAGCTATTTTGAGGATTGTCATCTTATTCAAGCCATTTAATTCAACCGGTGCTATATCTCGCAAGTAATCTTTCTCAACGGTGATTTCTTTTGAGTGGGCCCTAACCCACATGTCTTTTCCCAGGATCTTACCTGACTCTTCTAATTTTTTCGAAGTTATTTTCAAAATTATTTTCAAAGTGTGACGTAAGTATGAATCCCATCAGTCACAGTCCTTCTCCAGGATCGCTTTCAAATTCTTCTCATCGTTGTTTCAACCTTTTTAATTCTTCATTTCGGAGTGCCTATACAATTCATGGTGGTGTATCTCATCGTCTTCTCAGATTTTGAAGACCCGAAGACGAGTTCCTCTTGAATCTCTATCCGTTCTTCCAAGATTCGTGGTTCTAGCTTAATGCCATCTTCATTATTGTTCCGATTGTGAGGAATTCTTTTATACCATCCGAAGCATTTCATGAATTCTTTTCTTTGTGATCCTCCGAAGGCCATCATTTCAGAAGATTCTTCGTTCTCAGTTTTCAACTTCGTCCTCCAAATATTATTCATTGATGCCTCTTCGTTCGTCTCCATATTTTACGGTGGTTCATTCAAGATTACCCTTCCGTTGTTACCGTTTTAATTCATTTGTTCTTTCATAATCCTACCGGTGGTTCTTTGTATATTTATCCAAGCTTGTGCTAGATCCCTCTTTAATTCTTTCCAATGAGAATAAGTAGTATGCCAAATCCTTTGGTTGTCATCAATTTAAATTGGTGTAGGAGATGCATAACATAATTCTTATTCTTATTCCTTCAAGGTGATTTAATTCTTTTGCCTGGAGCTTGTTCATCATATCATATCCTTGGTCCTAAGTTGTTCATCTTGTTTTCCGGAGCTCCAAGTGATTTCAATTATACCATTTCAAAGCTCCATCTAATTCATCGCAGGCCTTGAATCTTATTCTTTTCATCTTTCACTTCGCATGCTTCATTACCGGAGTTCTCATGGTGGGTCATCATGTTTTAATTCATCCTCGAAGTCTTCATCAAGATTCTGTTGGAGCTCAAGCATTCTTCATCATGCTTCCAATTGCAATTCTTTCCACCTTATTGTTTCAGATGGTGTTATGTCATTCTTGACAATTCCTTCATGTTTTATGATTTCACGAGTTATCAAGAATGAGATATTTAAAACCATCATTTTCCTGGTTCAGGAGATCTTTCCAACCATTCAATTTATTCGTTGGTGTAATCTTGGGTTGTATTTCACCTAAAAGCTTTCCCTAAGGATTGTTGCTATTATGGTGCTTATAAATGACCCAAGTTCTTCATTTTTCATTCCGGTGAATAAGTTTTTCGTCTCCTTGTTGATCTCAATACAATCAAATGTTTCCGTTAGTGGCTGGTTGTCACCTCTTAATTTTGAGATGTTTTCCATAAGCCCACAACGAGCTTATTCTTTTCGTTGTTGATTTTCCAACAACCCCGTTCAACCCTTCTTCGTAAGGATGTTTTTCTTATTCATTCATGGGAGAAGTTGTCATTTTCTTCTCCGTTCTTTTCTTTCCAACGACCTATGCTATTCTTTCATTCCGGAGGCATTCTGATGTTGCTCTCTCCAAACCATCAGCTCGTTTTATCGAGATCATATTCTTCCCTTGCTTGTCTATTTAACCGGAGTGTTGTATTCTTCATTCAAGTTCCGTCTTTTATCTAGCTTTTCCTCTCTTTTCAACAGGAGTGCTGTCTGAATATTTCTTACCTCTGGTGCCATTCTTTAAATTATTCCGGAGGCTGTGTGTTGTTGTTTTCATCAAGTATCTTCCCAACTTGGCTAGTTCATGTTCAATTCCTTCCACTTTCAGACGGAGTGCTGTCCAAATTCTGTCATTCTTATTCCTTGGCTATACCATTGCGGTTTCTTATTATTTTGGTTCTTAAGATCTTGTTTCATGCCTTCCAACCTTCAAGGTTCTCATAATACTCCTTGTTACTCTTTCTAACGGAGTGTTTTCATCTTCGTTCATCTCCGTTGTATTTTTTCTTTCAAGATTGTTCAACCTCTCAAGGTTCGTGGTTTCACTCGTCTGTCAAAGAAGCAACTTTGTTTTACCTCTTCTTTTTCGTTTCTATCCGGTGCCATCTCTAGGATCTCGGGTCGAGATCCTCTGTTAGTGTGGGAGAGTTGTGACGCCCGAAGACCGACGTCCCAGAAGATTCCAGAAGATTCCAGATGTTCCGGGTCTCCCGTGTGTTTCTTTTGTGCTTGTGTTATTTATTTTGCATTGCATCATGTCATCATGCCATCATGTCATATTTTTTTTTTTGCATCTCAACTTAAATAAATTGTGTGGACCTTCGGTCTATTTAAATCGAGGGAAGGATGTCTTCTCTTTATAACATATAAAAGCCTCTCAATATTATTAGGGAGCTATATTAAAATATTCCATTCGTGGGAATTAACCCAACACACTTGCATAATTTCCCCATGCCTCTTAATTCTAGTTTCACCGTCAGAAACCTTCCCTATATTTCTTTTCTCGTTTATCGAGGTTCCTCCAAAAATGTGAACATTTTTGGACACTTCACAAATCAAGTCTTAGTTCAAACCCATTTGATTAAACTCAAATGTGTTTGAATTATATATCTCGATCATGCCTTTTCTATTTTTCTCGGACCGTGCTCATTTTATGATGCCCGAGAAAATTAGTCCCTTGTGCTAAATCTTCCCCTAACCTTTCTTTTCTTTCCTCTTCTTTTAATTGTTTCTGCTTCGTTTCTTTAATTAAGATCATAGAAGGAAGAGAGCCCAGCCCGGCCTCCCTCTCCTCCTAGGCCAGGCCTCCCTTGGAAGCCCAGCTGTAACACCCCAAAAATTTTAACCATGATTTATTTATTAAAATTTTGCCAGGAACTTAAAATTTTCCTTCCTGGATTTTATTTTGATTTCAGTACCATTATTTTCCTTTGAATTGTGGAATGTTTCCCTCAAGGGGAACCTTTCAAGAATATTGTTGGACTTGTATACCTTCTCAAGAACATTTCTTTTATCAGTGGAAATATTTCTGTAAATATTTCCCTAAAGCTTTATTGCTTTTAATTGATTTCTCATAAGTTTGGAGTCTCTTTTGCACTGCAGCCATTTGAAAAATTCATCTAAAAATTCCACCAAAATTTGGAGATATTGGTAGAAGTATATAATTCATTCCTATGCAAAAAATCCATTGGTGTTCTTTGGAAAATTTGAGCAAACCATCCTCATTTGTGTTCTGGTCCAGTTTAGTGGTTTGTACTACAGCTCCATTTTTCTTGCCCTTTTTGCCTCTAAATTTTTCTCCTGCTTATAGTCCACCCTACCAAACTCTTAAGTCCAGGAGATTGGACCCATTGGAATATTATTGGTCCATGCAAGGATAGCTTTTCTCTTCTGTCCAGATTTGGTTTTCTCAAAAACTTGCACTAGGAAGTGTTGGCTTTTGACAAACTAACCTTACCACCCTCTTTATCATCTAAAGAGACCCCAACCTGGAGTTTTTGGTGGCCAGAAAATATCCCTAGACGCCCATGGCATTCTGTCGAGCACCTTGTGCGCCGGGACAGAATTGGCATGGTTTTTAGTTTGCATTGTGGAGTTGCTTTCTGTGCCAAACTAGCATGTCTAATGGAACTAAAGTAACCAACCTAGCTACCCTGTTAAGTCTTACCCTAACCCAAGTCTTCTAGGTTGCATTGGCATTTCGCCGAACACCTGCCGTGCATGCCCGGAGCGCGAGCAGAGCGCGCGTTTTGCACGTGCTCGCGCCCGAACCGACACGCCCCTGGATAAGCCTCCCGAGCTCGTCCTAATCCTCTCCCCTGTCCCCTAGTGCGGCCCCTACTCGCCCTGCTCCTCTCAGAGCAGCAGCGTTGGCGCTTTGGCGGCACCCCGGCGCCCGTGACCGGCTCTGCCATGGACGGCGCCGCCCAAGCCTCCTCCGTTCGCCAGCTGCCCCCGTGAACAGGCCATTCTCATCCCCTAGCTCCCGCAGCCACGCCGTGCACCGCTAGCTTTCGCCACGTCGCCCTGCCGCAACAGAGAGGCGGTTCGCCGGCGTTCCTATCCGCAGCCGCGGGAACCGACCTCCCCCGCCTATTTAAGGAACCCCGAGTTCGTCCAGACCCCCAAGCAGCCTCAGGCCATCTCCCTGGAGCTCCCGTAGCCAGAGATCGAGGGAGGGAGGCCGTCTTCCTCATCTCCGGTAGCTTCGGCCGCCGCCGCATTCTTGTACCGTGCGTCGCGAGCAGAGCCCCCCTAGTCCTCCTGTCACCACCATCCACTTCCCCTCGACCTAGCAGAGCCACCCAACCGCTCAAACTTGATCGAGAACCACCGTAGGGCGGAACCCCTTTTCCAACCGAGACCGCCGTCCGCCGCGAAGCTCGTCACCGACGCATTCCTCCACCTCCGTCTCCTTCTCGACCACCGAAAGAACCACCCCAGTCCGGCGGATCCATCCCCGCACTCGAACGCCCTCGAGGCGCCACCGTTCGCCGGCGTTGAACGCCGGAGCTCCGCCTCCTTTCGGCCAAAGAAGGAAGAAGACTGGTTGGACCAGTCAAACCTGACGGGTGGACCCGCGGACCCACCGTCAGTGGCTCTAGTCGTCCCGCCGAGGCGATTAAGTGAAAGCGTAAAGCCCGAAGTACGTCTCTCCCTCTCTAAAGCGTATTCCGAACCGATGCGTTTTCCCTTTTCTGGTTTTTATTAAAACAGAATTTTGACTAAACTTTGACTGGGCATATCTTTTTAAATAAAACTCCAAATGAGTTGATTCTTTTTCCTACCACCCTCAAATTTCACCTAGTTTATTTTAAGATATATTTCAAAAATAATTAGGACAACTTTTTGTACTGTCCTTAAGGTATGTGTTAATTTGAATACTTTCAAAAATAGGAATTTGGAGAGAAGATCAAAACTTTCAAAAGTTTTGGAGTGTACCTCCCCTCTCTGCACCTTGAAGGCAAGCATTCTGAACCCCGGCATAATATTGTTGTGTGTTGTTGGACACGTTTACAACACCACCTTGGCACGAAGTATTCGTTATTTTATGTGTGGATACGATCATACTCATGAGTGCATGATGAAGTTTCCTTGCTGTTGAAAATTGTTATACTCGTGACAGTAATCACCCTCGTCTACCTCTCATGCCTACTGGAAGGAATCCAGGAAAGCCTCTGTCTTGGGTAGACACGAGCTTGTTACTGATATTTCGTTGAGACGAGTATTGTCAGTAAGGCATATTGAGGTATGATGAGTAGTGATTCTGTTTGTTGGTGTGAAATATAATTGCTATACTAATCATGCAAGTGATGCTTTAACCTCCTGAGTCGACCATAGATCGAGTCTTGTTCCGGTAACCCCCATACTTGCTTCGTACTACCACTTGTCCCTGCCGCAGGTAGGGTACAGTCCAGTAAGTTGTCAACCCCTTTCTTGGCACACACCGTACAGAGAGGTCATGGTGGAAGATACCGGCTGCATCCGGTAGGCAGGCCACCTGGTCCGGGGGCATGGGTGTTTCCGGTTGGGACCGAGGGGGTAGCTCCCCTAGTTTGCGCGCATTATAAATTCTGTGATCCCATGCTACTCGAGGTTGTAGCCTCCCCACTTAGAGTTTTGCTTAACAGGTGTCGTGGGTGATTCCAGTCACCAGTAAGTTAAGCTGGTGTGTGCGGGTCAGGTGTGTTTTCAACTAAAAGACCGTAAATGGAATTAGTCCCGATGGGTTGAAGGAATCCGTTACACGTGGGTAAAGAGTACACCCTCTGCAGAGATTATACCTATTCGAATAGCCGTGTCCGCGGTTAAGGATTACAGTCTGGGATGGGTCAAGTGTCGGTCTTAGTGTCGGTCTTCGGAGGAAAACTGCTAAGCCAGATCGCTGGTCATAACATGTGATATATGATTATGATTATTATTATTTTGGACTAACCATTTGTATTATTTGAATTATTGAATATCCCTGGGACGGTTCTACCTCCTGGATATTCCCTGGGATTATTTTCATATAAGCCCTTTATGTGGTGTCGCTCAGACGCCCGACTGTGGCATGCTTGTGTTTTATTTTTCATATAAGCCCTTTATGTGGTGTCGCTCAGACGCCCGACTGTGGCATACTTATTATTTATTTTCCTTATAAGCCCTTTATGTGGTGTCGCTCAGACGCCCGACTGTGGCATGCTTGTGTTTTATTTTTCATATAAGCCCTTTATGTGGTGTCGCTCAGACGCCCGACTGTGGCATGTTTGTTTTTATTTCTTTATAAGCCCTTTTTGTGACGTCGCTCGGACGTCCGACTGAGGCATGCTTATTTTATTATCCTTTCGAGGCGTCGCTTCAGACACCCGATTGGTGCATTTTATTTTTATTCTTTGATTGCTCATTCATGGCTTATTAGAATAACATGCTTGCGTCATGAATTTTATTTCGCGACTAACGAAGTGATCATGGAATATTTCAGAGCATGAATGTCATTAGTTATATTGTGCCTGTGTTCATAATGTTTGCGAGTACATTCAAAGTACTCACTGGCTTGTCCCTGGTTATTGTCTTGGCCAGATTTCTTGCTTGGAGAGGAGCGCTGCGATGGCAGCCCCGGAACCTAGGCAACGGTGATAGCAGCCTCGCGAAGATAGGAATTATCCAGGTCAGCTGTTCCTGTGGGAAATGGAGTCCCATAGACGCTGACGTATCGCAAACCGCTTCCGCCATCAACCTCTATAAACCTTTTGTTGTACTCATGGACCAGAATGGTCTTGTACTACATATTTTGTATTTTGCTTGGAATTTCTGTATCAAGTTTGTGTCTCATCAGCTAACAGTAATCCTGGGGCTGGTGAGCACAAGGGCCGTTTACTGGGAAATTAATATCCTGGAAAACCGGTCCTGACAACCTTGGTATCAGAGCCAGGCTGACCATTGGCTAATCCTATCTTAGCCAGGTCAACAAACCTAGGTTAAACAACCCACCAAACCTTATTCTAAACCCAGCCAAAGCTCTCGTGGAGGATAGCCACACAGTGACCCCGACAGCTCTTGGCAGTCGGTGCCCAACCTATCAGCCTATCCATAGGCTGTGCGCCTGTGCCAACACCTGAGTTGTCCCATCCACAAGCGTGCGATGGAAGACCCGGCTGACTTATAAAGGAGGCCTTGCCCCAAAACTCAGCACATCACAGCCTCATTCCCAGTTCGATATCCAACCACCAAGATGCCAGGCCCCCGCGTTCACAACGAGACCACCGCTGTTGAGCTCGAAGGCTTCGTAGCCATCCTCGCCAATCTCAACCGTCGTGCCTTCGGCACCGACGAGCCACCGGAGTATGTAGTATACCAAGAGCACACGAGTAATTCCATCCATCACTTCTGGGCCACGGCGCACATCTACGGTAGAAGCATCACTTCGGAGCGTCCCTACCGGTTCACCGGGAGGACGACCTCCGACGAGCCCCAAGCCATCCAACTTGCAGCCCGAGAGGCTATAGTTCATCTTCGGCACCTGTCGCCGAGGGTTAACTGCCGCTCATTCTACTACTACCCTAGTCGTGAAGGCTATGGTAGACCGACCCAGGTCGCCAACGGAGACCACGAGTCGGACCCTGCCCTAGTGCATCTGGTGCGCTACCTGGAAGCGCAAGAGGCACTATTTGATCAGGTCACTCTTGACCTGATTGAGACCCGCATGACGCTCACTCGCCTGACCCCGGCAAGGAGCGAAGTCGCACCCGCCACCGACACACCAATAGTGCTGCCTGGAAGGCCGGTTGAGCACCCAAGCTCTGACCATGTCATCCACCCAGGCAATGCCATCGCCGCACCCGGAGATCTCCGACGTCTCTTGGAGGCCTACTCCAATGGGACGGTGACCTCGACACCCCGCGAAGGCCACCACCGCTACTCCAGCCCTGTAGCTCCCCATCCTACCCCGGCCAGCTCCGACACGGAAGCACCCGGAGAGGACTCGGCATCCGCAAGACACGCCCGGCTAGATATCAACCAGGTGGACTAAGTCCACCAGAATTGTCAACAAGCCCTAGTGGTCGGTTTTTCCTTTAGTTCCGTAGTAGCCGTTGTGTGGCGTGGTGAGCTTGTAACCACTTGTGTGTCAACATCTCATAGTATGTGTGATCTGGCATGAGTTGTTTGTCGAGTGGTTGCAGAGTAAAATTCTAGACGTGACCCCTAATCGACATGCACAGTAACATGTCACTTTTCTTTTGGGGATTGAGGCCTGAGACTTTGACTCAGACAGCCCCGCGCCGGAGTCGGTGTCTCAGTCGTACTGGCACCACTTCATGTTTCATGACCCAGGCTCTCTATAAGAGGCCACCCTCATTTTTCCACACCAGCAACCATCAGCATCGAGCACTACCTTCCTCATTTACCCATCCATGTCTCACCCCGGAGCTTACCTAAGGACCCCCGACGCAAACCCTGGTAGTTTTGTTAAGATATTATGGGATTTTACCCGCAATACTCTTGGCTCCACCCATCCACCCCTGTATGAACTGTTCAAATCGAGAATCACTCCTGATCTCTCGAAATACTGGGCAGCTGTACATATTCCACCAGCAGATTTAAACCAAGGCCCTCCCTATGTTATCTTCATCGGGAGATCCATGCCAACTCCAGGCATGGCCATTGAGTCTGTTGCGTATGAAGCAATCACCCGCCTTCGATTTGCGGTACCTTGTGCCAGCACAAGAGAATACTGCTATTTCCCAAGCCGCGCTGCTTTTGGAGCAGAAGCTACGTTCCGCTGTGGTCGTGCGGAGAGCGATCCAGCCCTGGTCTATCTCATTCAATATGTGATGGCCCAGGAGCGTTTCACCCAGCAAATACTGGAGTATCTTCACTACCTTACTGTTCTGAATTCCCGGATCACCATTGGCGGACCCCCTCTGCCAACTCAGGAAGGACACGTTCTTCGATTGCTTCCTCAACTTCCTCCGCTCCCTCCGGAAGAAGAAGAATGTATTCCAACACCGGGAAGCCGTCCGCTTTCCCCGATAGAAGAGGAATGTGTCCCAGTGCCGGAGACATTTCCTCAGGACCTTGTCCATTTTCCGTTTATATCGTAGACGTCACTGCTATGTTTGTTATCCTAGCACTTATTTATGTATTACAGCTTATGCGTTGTATCCTAAGTTTGTGCGATGTATTAAATGTTTGTTTTCGATTTATGTGAGTGGTTTTTACTGCTGTTCATTTTGATTGACTGCCTCCGCTCTCGGTAAATCTTGCAGTTAGATTTTTCTTTGAGCCGTTGCAACACATAAATTCTCCATGACATGTATTTTAATTCGCACAGCACCACGACAGCAGGCTCACATCCACTACCACTCAACTGCATGCACTAATTGCATAACCACGTACACATTTTGCACCTAACGGATCACCTCACTATCACACCACAGTCTCTGAAGGAGAAATTTGTGGGTGATTATTCGAACGCAGGTTGCCTCCAGCACACTGACAGCAGCCAGAACCTAACAACCACAGTTAATCCTCATGATCATCGCCGCCGCGAAGAGCTAACACTCGAGCAGCAGCATCACCACGATCATTGAGGATCATCGCGCACAAGAGCACGGAGAACCCCAGCAATGCCGCCAACCCTCCGCACATCAGGATCACGTACCAGTCCGGCATCACCTCCGCCATTAGAGCCTCGTCGCGAGCTCCTGCAAACAGAAATGGAGGAGAAGGAAGGAGAAGAGAGGCGAGGCCAGGTGTGAGGAAGAAGAAAGGAGCACCGCGGTCATTTTATAGCTCGAGATCGGTGTACGGTGGGCGAAGTCCACCAGCGCCGCTCGCCGCTCGATCGCCGGTGTTCGGAGGCGAATCCGCGAGCAGTGCCGACAGCGCACTGGCCCGCGAGGTGAGTGCACGCTGCACCGGCAGCTAGCACGCCGCGCACTACCACAGTACGGCCCTAGATGCCCTACGCGCTAGGCGTCGCCGGTGGAGAAAGCGCAGTCGCGCGCGAGATAGAGGAAGAAGAGAGCCAGAGGTAGGAGGAGAGACTGACAGTAGACCCCGGGTCCACCTGTCAGCCAGAGAGAGCTCTATACACTCGGGTACGACCAGCGTAATTTGTGAATTTAGACTGTTGTTCTAATTTTACCGTAGCCGATAGTGGTAATTTCTCGGTTTTCCCAACCATAGCTTTTCTTCTCATAGCGCCAGTACCCAACTGTAGTTGTGCCAATTGTTTGCCCTCTCGCCGTAATCTCAGTGTTTAATATATTCGTTTCCTTTGGATTAATGCTTTATGGTAATGGGATGGATATTTTGAGATCGTCCTTAGCAAATCTCGAGGACGAGATTTTTCTTAAGGGGGGTGGTGTTGTAACACCCCAAAAATTTTAACCATGATTTATTTATTAAAATTTTGCCAGGAACTTAAAATTTTCCTTCCTGGATTTTATTTTGATTTCAGTACCATTATTTTCCTTTGAATTGTGGAATGTTTCCCTCAAGGGGAACCTTTCAAGAATATTGTTGGACTTGTATACCTTCTCAAGAACATTTCTTTTATCAGTGGAAATATTTCTGTAAATATTTCCCTAAAGCTTTATTGCTTTTAATTGATTTCTCATAAGTTTGGAGTATCTTTTGCACTGCAGCCATTTGAAAAATTCATCTAAAAATTCCACCAAAATTTGGAGATATTGGTAGAAGTATATATTTCATTCCTATGCAAAAAATCCATTGGTGTTCTTTGGAAAATTTGAGCAAACCATCCTCATTTGTGTTCTGGTCCAGTTTAGTGGTTTGTACTACAGCTCCATTTTTCTTGCCCTTTTTGCCTCTAAATTTTTCTCCTGCTTATAGTCCACCCTACCAAACTCTTAAGTCCAGGAGATTGGACCCATTGGAATATTATTGGTCCATGCAAGGATAGCTTTTCTCTTCTGTCCAGATTTGGTTTTCTCAAAAACTTGCACTAGGAAGTTTTGGCTTTTGACAAACTAACCTTACCACCCTCTTTATCATCTAAAGAGACCCCAACCTGGAGTTTTTGGTGGCCAGAAAATATCCCTAGACGCCCATGGCATTCTGTCGAGCACCTTGTGCGCCGGGACAGAATTGGCATGGTTTTTAGTTTGCATTGTGGAGTTGCTTTCTGTGCCAAACTAGCATGTCTAATGGAACTAAAGTAACCAACCTAGCTACCCTGTTAAGTCTTACCCTAACCCAAGTCTTCTAGGTTGCATTGGCATTTCGCCGAACACCTGCCGTGCATGCCCGGAGCGCGAGCAGAGCGCGCGTTTTGCACGTGCTCGCGCCCGAACCGACACGCCCCTGGATAAGCCTCCCGAGCTCGTCCTAATCCTCTCCCCTGTCCCCTAGTGCGGCCCCTACTCGCCCTGCTCCTCTCAGAGCAGCAGCGTTGGCGCTTTGGCGGCACCCCGGCGCCCGTGACCGGCTCTGCCATGGACGGCGCCGCCCAAGCCTCCTCCGTTCGCCAGCTGCCCCCGTGAACAGGCCATTCTCATCCCCTAGCTCCCGCAGCCACGCCGTGCACCGCTAGCTTTCGCCACGTCGCCCTGCCGCAACAGAGAGGCGGTTCGCCGGCGTTCCTATCCGCAGCCGCGGGAACCGACCTCCCCCGCCTATTTA
>LR738714.1:216972823-217007859 GCA_902687465.1 Secale cereale
GATCATACTCATGAGTGCATGATGAAGTTTCCTTGCTGTTGAAAATTGTTATACTCGTGACAGTAATCACCCTCGTCTACCTCTCATGCCTACTGGAAGGAATCCAGGAAAGCCTCTGTCTTGGGTAGACACGAGCTTGTTACTGATATTTCGTTGAGACGAGTATTGTCAGTAAGGCATATTGAGGTATGATGAGTAGTGATTCTGTTTGTTGGTGTGAAATATAATTGCTATACTAATCATGCAAGTGATGCTTTAACCTCCTGAGTCGACCATAGATCGAGTCTTGTTCCGGTAACCCCCATACTTGCTTCGTACTACCACTTGTCCCTGCCGCAGGTAGGGTACAGTCCAGTAAGTTGTCAACCCCTTTCTTGGCACACACCGTACAGAGAGGTCATGGTGGAAGATACCGGCTGCATCCGGTAGGCAGGCCACCTGGTCCGGGGGCATGGGTGTTTCCGGTTGGGACTGAGGGGGTAGCTCCCCTAGTTTGCGCGCATTATAAATTCTGTGATCCCATGCTACTCGAGGTTGTAGCCTCCCCACTTAGAGTTTTGCTTAACAGGTGTCGTGGGTGATTCCAGTCACCAGTAAGTTAAGCTGGTGTGTGCGGGTCAGGTGTGTTTTCAACTAAAAGACCGTAAATGGAATTAGTCCCGATGGGCTGAAGGAATCCGTTACACGTGGGTAAAGAGTACACCCTCTGCAGAGATTATACCTATTCGAATAGCCGTGTCCGTGGTTAAGGATTACAGTCTGGGATGGGTCAAGTGTCGGTCTTAGTGTCGGTCTTCGGAGGAAAACTGCTAAGCCAGATCGCTGGTCATAACATGTGATATATGATTATGATTATTATTATTTTGGACTAACCATTTGTATTATTTGAATTATTGAATATCCCTGGGACGGTTCTACCTCCTGGATATTCCCTGGGATTATTTTCATATAAGCCCTTTATGTGGTGTCGCTCAGACGCCCGACTGTGGCATGCTTGTGTTTTATTTTTCATATAAGCCCTTTATGTGGTGTCGCTCAGACGCCCGACTGTGGCATACTTATTATTTATTTTCCTTATAAGCCCTTTATGTGGTGTCGCTCAGACGCCCGACTGTGGCATGCTTGTGTTTTATTTTTCATATAAGCCCTTTATGTGGTGTCGCTCAGACGCCCGACTGTGGCATGCTTGTTTTTATTTCTTTATAAGCCCTTTTTGTGACGTCGCTCGGACGTCCGACTGAGGCATGCTTATTTTATTATCCTTTCGAGGCGTCGCTTCAGACACCCGATTGGTGCATTTTATTTTTATTCTTTGATTGCTCATTCATGGCTTATTAGAATAACATGCTTGCGTCATGAATTTTATTTCGCGACTAACGAAGTGATCATGGAATATTTCAGAGCATGAATGTCATTAGTTATATTGTGCCTGTGTTCATAATGTTTGCGAGTACATTCAAAGTACTCACTGGCTTGTCCCTGGTTATTGTCTTGGCCAGATTTCTTGCTTGGAGAGGAGCGCTGCGATGGCAGCCCCGGAACCTAGGCAACGGTGATAGCAGCCTCGCGAAGATAGGAATTATCCAGGTCAGCTGTTCCTGTGGGAAATGGAGTCCCATAGACGCTGACGTATCGCAAACCGCTTCCGCCATCAACCTCTATAAACCTTTTGTTGTACTCATGGACCAGAATGGTCTTGTACTACATATTTTGTATTTTGCTTGGAATTTCTGTATCAAGTTTGTGTCTCATCAGCTAACAGTAATCCTGGGGCTGGTGAGCACAAGGGCCGTTTACTGGGAAATTAATATCCTGGAAAACCGGTCCTGACACCAGCCACACCTTCTGGCCTCGGCCTCCCTGGCCCAATTCCTCCTGGCCTACTCCACCGTAACCCTAGCCGCTCGCTCCTTTCCCTCGCTCCCTCCTCACTCGTTCCCTCGCGCCGCCGAACCCTCTCGCTATCTCCCTCGTAGCCCGAACTCATCTCCCTCATCCCGCATCCCTCGCTCTCCTTTCCCCCGCCGCCAGCACCTCTCGCCTCTGCCCTCGATTCCCTCTCGGCCCTCTCGCTCGACCCCGATCCCATCTCGCGAGCCCCTCCTTCTCTCGATCTCCCAGCGCCCGAGGCCCGTAGCCTCCCTCTCGTCTCCCCCTCCCAAGGTGTGCCCGGCGCGCCCTTCCAGCGCCCCGGCCCTCTGTCTCTCTCGCGCCGGCCGCCAACTCCCTTCCAGTGCGCCGTGGCCCCGTCAGGCCGCCCCGCATCGCGAGGCGCCGGAGCGCCTGCTGCTTCCTTCTCCAGCGCCTCGCCTCTCACGTCCCTCGTCCAGGCCGCCCGCGCTGGCTGCCTCCGCGCCAGCAACGACCAGCGCCACGCCCGTCCTCCAGCAAGGGCCGGCCAGGAGCAGCGACAGCGCCCCTGAGCCCCTTCGATCTCCAGCTCTCCAGCCAGCGGCCTTGAGCGCCGTTGTCGCCCGATTCCCTGTGGGATCCAGCCGCCTTGCTGTTGCCGGCCCCGCCGTCCTCCTCCTCGCCGCTTGAGACCGCCATGTTCTTTTGGTTGTTGTTTGTTGCTGCTGTTTTTCGCCGAGTGCACCGCAGCCGCAAGACCGAGATGGTGCCAAGTACCTCGCCGACCCGTGAGCGACTCCGTCGACCCTCGAGGGACCCCGAGACCGCCAAGTTCCCCTTCGGCAAGTACCACGATGATGCGTCAAGTTCCTCTCCGATGCCCAAGTTCGACTACACGACGATGCGTCAAGTACCTCTACACGTGACGCGAACATCTACATAAACGAGCTCGAGAACAACTACTTCCCTCTTCGGCGTGTACCACTACCATCGCCCCGGAGATGAGGGATTCGCCAAGTACCTCTCCGAAATGAGAACGTCTACTTCCACGACCGTCGCCCCGTGGACGACTACGAACGGAACGACTACTTCCTCTCCGATAACGTGTACCACGACCGCCTCGAGAACGTCTACTTCCACTACTATCTCGAACCGCTCCGAGAACGCATGTTCCGAAGGTATAACCCCGAGACGATGACCCGTGTGATGCTTGTGATGTATGAAATGTTTCCCGTGTGTGCACCGTGTCCGTTTCATCTTTTGTCATGTTCCTCGGTTGCCTCGTCGCCAACCCGTGGGAACCCGGCAAGGGGATCACCCCATCATCTTGCATGTCTCGCTCACGTCTCCGTCACCTTTTGCACCGGACTCTCAACGAGTTGCCGGAACCGAATTGTTGCGTTGCATCATTTTCGGATCGTTGCCGTGGCACCCTTTCCTTCCACCACGGTGACATATTCTTCATATCTCTTCATGTTCTCTTTTAATAAAAACTTGCATGAAAACTTGATCATGTCATCCGCATCATGTTAACAACATTTATATGTGTGAGTTGTTGTTGCTTTAATAATTGCTAACATGCTCATGGGGATTTTCCGGATTTGTTGTTGTTATTTTCCGGCCTCATTTAAAATGTCTGAATAGTGTAGTTTTATTATGCTTCACCTCTTGCCATGTTAAAAACATTTAATCTTGTCTTGTAAATAATCGGGAGTCAATTAAATAATTATAATGTGGTGTTTCGTCAATATGCAACTCGTTGCATATTGAGCTCCACTTAAATTGTAGTGTTGTTTGTGCACTTTGCCATGCCATGCATATTTTAAACCGGACAGGCATCATACTTGGATGTGCATCGTATGCCATGTCTATGCTTGTGTGTTTACCGTGTTGTTTGCTTCTTTCCGGTTGCTTCTCTTGTTAGCTTCGGTTTCGTTCCGGAGTTGTGAGGCTTCTTCCTCGTCTACTTCATGGATCCGTTCTTCTTCCTTGCGGAATCCCAGGCAAGATGATCATACCCTTGGATACCTTTACTACCATTGCCATGCTTAGTTGTCTCGATGCTATCGTTACATGTCGCGCTACCCATCTTTTATGTCAGCCTCTCCTTGTTGCCATGAAACCTCTAACCTTGAAACCTTCCTAGAAAAACCACTGTTTGGCTATGTTACCCGCTTCCTCAGCCCCCTCTTATAGCGTTGTTAGTTGCAGGTGAAGATGAAGTTCGTTCCAGGAGGGAACTTGTTGTTGGATATATCACAATATCTATTATTATTAATAACACACCTATATACTGGGCATGGGTGGAAGGCTTGGCCTTTAGCTCGGTGTTTTGTTCCACTCATGTCACCTTAGGCGCCGATAAACCGGCATTATGTTCCTTGATTTTGCGTTCCTTACACGATGGGTGGATGGGGACCCCTTGACAGTTTGACTTTGAATAAAACTCCTCCAGCAAGGCCCAACATTGGTTTTAATTTGCTCATAATAACAACTTAATTAATTAATTAAATTGCATAGGGAGTTAGCGCTACCCGATGATTCTTTCTACATAGCAGGGGGGCCAGTGCTGATGGTGTTGGTCCCAAACGGGGGTCCTGCGGGGCCACCACGGGGAAACTCGAGGATTGGCTCCCGTAGCATCGCCCATCCGGTCGTGGCCTGAGACGAGATACGCGTGGCTACTATCAGGGTGTCGGCACGCCGGGAGGTCTTGCTGGACTTGTTTTACCATTGTCGAAATGTCTTGTGCTACCGGGATGCCGAGCCTGATCGGATTTTCCCTAAGATAAGGAGTGATGATATTATATTTATCACTTCAGCTAATCGTGAGATCTTGTGATGGGCTAAGTTGGGACACCCCTGCAGGGTTATGATCTTTCGAAAGCCGTGCCCGCGGTTATGTGGCAGATTGGAATTTGTTAATGTCCGGTTGTAGAAAAGTTGACAGATGATCCGAAGTAAAACACTCCACCGCGTGAGTAACCGTGACTATCTCTTTTCACTTTGAGAAGAGAACACGGTGGGGTTATGTTTGACTCGTATGTAGTTCAGGATCTTTAGGGATCACTACTTTTGCGACCGTTTGCGTAGATGCTCATCTTATTCTGGTACTCGTAAATTAGCCACCATATTATGCTTAGCCGCTGCTGCAACCTCACCACTTTACCTCTTCCTACCCATAAAGCTTTGCTAGTCTTGATACCCATGGTTATGGGATTGCTGAGTCCTTGTGGCTCACAGATACTACAACACCAGATGCAGGTTCATCCGAGTTTGAAGCAGGAGTTGGTTCAGAGCTTCACTGGGAGCTCGATGAAGAGTTTGGCCGTATGTTTGTGACGTTTCGACGATCAGTAGTGGTTTCTACTAGGATTCGATCCTGACCTGTGGCGTTATGTTGTTTGGTATCTTGTCTTTTGGATCTTACCCTTAGATGGGCTGTGATGTTCTGACTGATGTTTTGCTTATGTAATGTATTGTGTGAAGTGGCGAGTGTAAGCCAACTATCTCCTTTTGCATTTTAATCCCTCTTTTACATGAGTCGTGCAAAGATACCAAACTTGCGATCATTCCAGAATGGGCTTATATCTTTAAGTCGTGCCTCGACACGTAGGAGGCATAGTCCCATCCTGGGCATTACAGCCGGCCACCTTCCTGCCCTCCTCAGCAGTGGCCTCAGCCTAGCTCCAAGCCGTCCTAACAGATGAGTCTGCCTGGAGCCACCCCAAGACCAGCCCCAGATGCCCCGCCGCCATGCGCCGGTCAGCGTCACGAAGATCAGCCTGGAGCCATTTCCGTGCGGCGATGTCATCCTCCAGGGTGCCGGGTATGGCAGAGGAACCATGGTCCGCCAGCGTGATTGCCTGAGGAGGAGATGACATCAGCGCCTCGGCCGGCAAAGTAGTAGCAGCTTGGGCGGTAGGGGGCTCCGGAGCCCTAGCACCCCTAGAAGGATTACTAGGGACTGGCGCATCTAGAATCTGCCTGCCCACGGTTGCGTCCTTCTCCTGAGGTTGGGCCACTGAGCTTCGAGAGGCATGCCCGGACATGGGCAGATGCGAGGCGACCCCTTTCTCCCGCACCAGGATTTTCGTAGCTGTAGTGAGAGGTGCGGCTTTTGTGGGCCTGGCTTCATCCTTCTTCTTCTTCGTCGTCGGCTTCAGCATGGCCAACGGAAGGGGGATACCTTGAGCACGGTACCCAAGACGGAAGCAGAAGCAAGGTAAAATGCTTACTTGTCAATAGCAATGTACGTCCTCTTTTTGGACAGGAGTGCTGGGGCCCCAGGCTTCCCGGCCACAGGCCTCGCCTTGCCCTCGGGAACAGACGAGCGCGCGTCGGCGGTCCATGTGGCGGCGACGATCGGCGGCAAGACGGAGGCGTTGCCTCGGAGGGGCAGGACCGATCCGTCCTTCCTAGGGGTCCCACACCTCAGCCTCTCCAGGGGGGTGCTCCGGACCTGGTGGTCACCCCGGAGGAGCGCGGAAATCCCTTGAGGTACTCACCGGCATCATCATCATCATCGGAGAGGTCGCGGAGGACCTCGCTCTGCCGAGGAGGAGTGGTCTCCGCCACCCCTTCCAGGGTCGCTTCCGAATCCTCCTTCCCTTCCTCCCCGGAGCCCTCGCCGGAGGACACTGGTACCGTGTAATGCGGGGCTTGGGAGAGCTCCGGCGGCACGAGCCTCGCTCATTGAAGACGGGCATGGCGGTGGCCACGTCCTCCCCGTCGTCACGACTGTAATGCGGGAGATAGTCTTCTGGAAGGCCACCCGGGTCTTTCTCGAGTAAGACATGCATGGCCTTGCCACACTCCTCATCGGTCAGGCCCTCTGGGTACAGCCGGAGGTCGTCATCCGTGCCCTTGAGACTCCACCAACTTCTCCGGCAACGTAGTCGGCAGCTCTAGGCAAGCGTGAGAGTGCTTGCGTCTATGAAGACCCACTTGTGCCGGAAATCGTCTACCTTCTTCCTGGCCTTCGAGATCACGTTGCCGGTGTGGGTTGCGACGAAATAGATGCACCCGGAGCACTGGTCGGTGCTTCTCATCCGGAGATAGAAGAAGTGCTTGAACAGCGCCGTAGAGGGCATCACCCCGACGAACGCTTCACACTAGAAGGCGAAGATCGACAAGAGGAGGATGGAGCTAGGATGGAGATGAAGGGCGTGGATCTAATAGTGGTTAAGGATGGCGAAGAAGAAATTGGAGAAAGGGGGATGACCCCGGCATAGTCACTTTGCAGGAAGAAGGGGTAGAAGGTCTCACCCAAGGATTCTGGCTTGGCAGAGCCAACCCAAAGCACCATCTCCCGCCCCTCATTGTAGCTGCTCGCTGTCAGCGGGAGCACGACGGCGAGATGCCTCTCCTCGGTGATGATGGACACACTGAGGGTTGGCTCAAGCACTGGGGCTAGATGCACGGGATAAGCAGTGGGCTTTGCCTTCTCGGGGGCCATCAGCGCCAAGCTCGAGGAAAGGATTCAACAGATCTGGGGCACTCGCAGGCGAGAAGGAAAACGGGATCTGGAGCAAGACGAAGGGAAGGCAATGAAGGTTTGGAGGCGGGCGCCAACCTTTTTGTCAGCCCACGACGGTTGTGGAGGTAGCGTGAGGAAGTAAAGACGCCCATCTCCCGTCAGGAGCCACATGTCATCCAGGTCTGCAGGCGGTTGGGGCCAGCGACACTTCGCCCTTCCCCTTTGGCTTCACCTCAAAGCCAAGTCCGAGCATGCCTTGGGCCCGGGGGCTACTATCAGTGTCCTAGGAACCAAGGTACCCAAACTTGCCTGCCTGCGGCCCATGGTGTGGCCCCTTTACCCGCCTGGTATGGCCCATCTTCGACATCGATGCACAAGACCTTCGTGAGGGGCCAAGCCTCGCGAGGCGGACGACACCAAGGCCTCTAGAAGGATCAGCTTCTCTAGGCTGGCTTCTATGGAGCGAAGATCTCTATGCAAGCCCCAACCTCATAAGGTTCAGATGATGCAAGCCATGATGACCAAGGCCAGGTGGGCGCCAGAGGGTGCAGTGCAGCAGGTTTTCTCTTTGGTTCTAAAGAGGCAAGCGCACGCGTGGAGTCGGTTGACACCAGATTTTGGCATGATCAAAAACACAGTTAAGATAGCTTCAAATAAAAAAGTGCTCAATGGGAGAAAGTTCTGTATCGGCGAAAGGAGAAACTTTGATATTTGGGCCATAGCCATCCGATCTCATCTCTAAGGACAAAGTTGTGTTTGATGTACTCAGATTTTGTATTCAGAATACTATTTGGCTGATTACGCCTCCAAGACGGCCTCGTATGGAAAAATTATCTACATGAATTGTCTTTGTCTCGTTGAGTCGATCGATTTCGATATACAAGTTGTTCCAATTCAAATTCTTATGCAAAAGTTAGAGTCATCGGAATACAGCTCTGTCAGGAGGCAAAAAATGGCGCGTCCCACCAGACACCCCGTCTAATGGGTAGCATGAATAATAACCTATTTTACGCAAGTGATTTGACCCTGAAGATGACCTCCGATCAAAAAACGTCCAACATGAAATTTGTTCATCTCGTCGAAACTGTCCAGATTGCTTTTGGACTCATTCCCATCCGAGATTGTTTGCCACCACAAAAAAGACCCGTAATGTGCAGCCCGTTTAAACCGAACAATTTTGAAAAGTTCAGACAAAACCAATCCGAATTTGACTAGGATTTTGGACGTGAATCCAAGCCTTTTCCTTGCACGGGAAGTCGAGCCACCTCTTATATACCTAAGGGTTGACGGCCGATTGAACAACACTCAATCAATTAATTCATCTACCACTTTTGTATTTTATCTTTTGTCCTTAACCCTAGTTCTTCTTCTCGTTCTTCGCTCGTTCTTCGTTTGCAGGGCGGCGAACCTCAAAGCACTAGGAGCGGTCAGACCGACCTAGGGAAGCCCATAGCCACCATGCGTCCAGAAAGGGTCCCTCCCGGGCACGTGGTGTTTCTCCCAGGCGCATGGGGTTTTAGGCCTACAAAAGTGCCCGCCGGATTGCTTGCAAACCGCGCTTCCGGACGGGTGTCCTTCGACGTGAGCTGCAGTGCACCACCTCGGCGTTGGAGGTAAACGTGACGTGTTCATGTGCGAACACACTTTTTGGCGACTCCATTGGGGACGATGCTTTGAACGGTCTCCAGCCCGTTCTTGCTACGAAGTGATCGTCATATAGGGTATGCAATCTACAAAGGTAATATGAATACCCAATTCCCTACTGTAGATGCAAATAATTGATATGGTGTTACTAGATCGTTCAATGAGTATACTCTATCGGCCAACCCTAGTTTTTTCAATAATGCATCTAATTACGTGCAAAGGCTGAGTCAAAGTAATTTACATGCTTTAACTACTTATGATACTAGTAACATGCACCATATGTACTCCAACTCTCATGCATCGGCAACCCCAGGAGTTGTTATGCTGATGAACAACATCATGAGTTTGGTCAATCAAGTTGAAACACCTCTTGTAGGAACTTCCAATAGCATGCAACAAAGTGTTTCACCTTCTTATTCATCGGTGACGAATTTGCAATATACTAGTTCAACCATGCCGATGGATGGGAGAATTGGCCATGCTACTACTAGCTATTCGGCAAATTACTCTCAACCGTCATATGCTACACCTCATGTTAGTAATTTTTCAGCACCATACACAATTGTAGATGTTCATAATTCGGCTTCACACCTTCCTGGTCATAGGCGAATAAATGTAAATTTTACAGGAGCGGTTGTGCCCAATATTGTAAAAGATGAGGTACTAGTGGCTGCATTGAAGAGTTTAGCCCAAAATAAGAGGATTAATGCTCTTTTACTGGAACACCATGAAAAGGGGCTATTTCCTGATTATGTCGCAATAAAAGCTTGACTTTTGCAAGAAGATGAATCATTGCCAATTTATAAAATTGGCGAGCAAAGATATGGTTTTACAACAATGCATATGCCTTCAACTAGTACTACATCATATTATACACCCCTACACAATTGCAAAGTTTCGGCAACACCCATGTGTCATCGCCGAAAGAATCTAAAAGCAATGGGGGGCAATCATATCTGGAGTGGGCTGAAGTTGAGAAAAAGGTTAAAGCCAATTTTGTTGCTCACCACCAGAAACAAATAGAAAAATAATTGGCTCAGATAAAAGAAGCACTACCAATTGGTAGTATCAATGAAAGGAAGGATGATTCAGAACATGAAAGTGCTTCGGTTCAACAAGCCGAATCAAGTAGTATATATTATGAATCCATCAAATCCAAAGAGGCAAGTAGTATTGAGAAGGGGCATGGAAAGCATGGCAAAACGACCATGCTTGATTTTTCTGAAGTTAATGGAACCTACTTCCTGCCCTATGAGTTTCGTGCCATAGAAATTGATGAACTTCAAGGACAAGAACAATTAGCCGAACAATGTTCGGTTGACAAAAATATTCAATGTAATGATACACGGAATCAAGAAAAAGATGACAAAGGGGCGTTGGGGAGCCATCCAAAGGCGAAGCAAGATATTGTTCAAGTCACACCACCATCATGCTCTCCCAACATATTAGAAGAGGTATATTTAGCAAGTAATTTACCTATTTTCAGATTTGGTCAGAACTTTATTGTTGATGCATCTATTAGAAAAATACTCGTAAGTAATTTTGAAAGACCAATGAAGAAGGGTAATTTACTTGTTAGCAATAAAATTGTTATGGAACATATCGGTCAACCCATTGCGCCATTTATAAAGACCGATAATGACTTATTGTTGCGGCCAAAACTTTCTCCGTTGCTTTATCTAAAGTTCGTATCTAGTTGGGTAGCTTTGCTTATTTTGTAGTAGGTTTGCAATTGGTCTCAATTGAGACATGTGTGTTCTAAATATTTTCGTTTCAGAAATTTAAAGCCAAGGTTAAATTCTTTTTGAAATCCGATGCTAATATAATATCTTATCATTCGTTTGCTTATCTTCAAAGCCATTCACACAGCAAGATTGGCTAGAAAACAAGAAGTTTACCTTCAATTCAATCGTGTGTGATCAAATATTTGATTTATTGCTGAAAAAATAGTACATGAGAATTCTTGATCACCATGTTGAGCCATCTATCCAAGGACGAATGTATTGTAAGTTGCATGATTCGTTCAAGCATAATTTTGAGGATTGCAACATGTTTCGTCAATTAGTTAAATCAGACATTCAAAAAGGACGATTGAAGTTTGTTGATACACCAAGAGATGATCAGTCTATTCCAACTGGTCTCGATGGCAAAAAGTTTTTGCATCGACTGCTTCAAGCCGATACATTTAAAGAGAAGGTAAAAACTGCATATGATGGGATCAAGCTTTCAAATAAATAAGTTGTTGAAGAGCATAATGAACTTAATCTTGAAGGCAACTCCATTAAAGCTACAATGGAGACGCCAAGGACTAGGGGGCAGCAACCAAATCCAATGGTCGATGGAAGTAAACCAAAAGAAAAAAAAGGCCCAAATAAGTGCAAGTGTAAGAGATCAAAAATCACCTTCGCTGAACTATTGGATAAATATCAAATGAAGAGTGAAGAGAAGAATGCTTATTGGCCAAATCATGCAAAGAAACCAAGATCACCCCAAGTCACAAATATGAGGATCGGTATTGGAAAAGTGAGAATTTTAATGCAACATATTCATATCCTTATTTTGGGACGCCAATGCCAATGCCGTGGATGCCTCCCTATGCTCATATAGATCCATATTGATCATGGGACAGTTATGATACAAGGGCACATTCTCCATCTTATTTTAGACCATCTCACAAATACTATGCAGCTCGAAGAAGATCAACATTTGAACAATCACACGTCAAAGACCGTTTCAATCATAAGGAATCGGTCCAGAGCTCAAGGAAGAAGAAAGAGGTGGTAAAGGAAGTTTATCGCATGAAAAGAGATGGTCGTAAGTGTGCTACTTCATATTTGATCTCAAATAACAAAGAGCCAATTAAAGTGTTGACATTGGCTACAAAAGGCAAAGAAGTGAAGCAATCAATTGATAAAAATCAGAGTGCCAAATCTAAAGAAAAGAAGTTGAGGGTGCACAAGGCCCAAAAAGAGTTTCCATTGGTTGAAACAAAATCATAGTCGACGTGCTCACTTGGCTTATCGTATTGGCAAAAGAAGGAGTTACAAAAGCTTAGTGCACAAGAACTTGAAGAAAGGAACATGGCATGGGTTCCCAAAGGAAGTACTCAAAATAATGATTATGTGCAAGCTTCCATTACAAGAAGTGCGACGAAGGTGAAGAAGGAAAAGAGTGAAAACTATGAAGGACCAAGCCGAAGGTTCCAACATCTTCAGTCTACACATTATCCATATTATTCAACTATGCCATTAACGCCTCTGCCATGGAATTCGTCATCAGGTATGATTGGTAACCCTAAATGGGCTTATTTTAATCCATGGATGTAATATAATTTCTTACATCATGAAAGGGTATTGCCAAATCACTATACATTTGATTAGCTACAAGTTTTTTGCTAATCCAAAGGGCCTAAATACTTGATTTGTCATTTCATTTGTTTATTTCGACTATATGTGCTTTGAATGGAGTATACATGGTAATGGCCGATATTTATCTATCGTCCTAAGATTATGTCAACGCACGGTCGATGTAGTACTCTAACATCATCCTTAGTTCAACTGGAGAGAGATAAGGTACGTGCTCATGGAAATTTATATGTATGCCTATATTATGATTGAATGAAGTTGAGACATCATGACCGATGTCATTGAATATATGCTGCATATGCCAATTCATAGTTGCATAATTGGCTAGTAGGCTTATACTTTATTTGGATATGATTTGGCTTATGCATCTTTGAGATCTATAAGAGGCCAAATCATAGCTGATTTTATTACTCAACATCGGATTAATGACATGCATAATGTTGATACTAGCCTTGTCTTTCTAGTACCGTGGAGATTATATTTTGATGGTTCAATTCGTAGCAATGGCCAAAGTGTTGGTGTTGTCTATATATTTCTTTGTTTTACTATTTTTTAAGCCTCATGCCGCTTAGAATATTTCTATGCACAATTAATCAAAGCCGAATATGCATTGTTATTCGGATTGAATATTTTATTTTCTATAGGTGCTATACATATTGAGGCTTTCAATGATTCCTTATGATTAGTGAAACAAATATCCAGGGTTTATCAATGTTTTGATGAATCACTTATAGTTTATCTTGGGGTATGTCTAGATGCGAAATTTACCTTGGGTTGCTTTAATATTCTTCAAATTTCTAGACATGATGATTGAGAGAGTTGGCATAGCAAGCATCCGGCTACCATGTCCGTCATGGTGAATTGCACATCTATCAATAGCCGATGCTTATTCTCGCCAAAATAGGTAAGGCCGAATTGGAGCTCACCACCTCAGCCACTAATGAAACTTTTATGCAGGCAAAACAAGGATTGGAGGAAGTTCATTCTTGATTATCTGCAAAATCCTAGCGAAAGGGTGAATAATATGGTTCGGAGGATGCCTTTGGGATACATATCTATGGAATTGTTATACAAGTTGCATCAAGAGGTTCAAACAAGCAACGACCGATATATGAATATAGTCTTCAGCAAAGACATGGCCGATAAATAACTATCGCCCTTAGCATAAACATGGCAGATACATAATTATCGCCCTCAGAAATATAAATGGTCGATGGAGCGTTGACATCGTCCTTAGAACAAATACATGGAAAATTATTTTTGGGCACGCAAGTTTTGCCGAAAAACAGGGGGGCATGGGTTCACACCAGATTTTGGCATGGTCAAAAACAAAATTAAGATGGCTTCAAATAAAAAAGTGGTCAAAGGGAGAAAGTTCTGTATCGTCGAAAGAAGAAACTTTGATATTTGGGCCATAGCCATGCGATCTCATCTCTAAGGTCTAAGTTGTGTTTGAGGTACTCAGATTTTGTATTCCGAACACTATTTGGCTGATTACGCCCCCAAGACGGCCTCGTATGAAAAGATGATCTACACGTATTGTTTTTGTCTCGTTGAAACGATCAATTTTGACATAAAATTGTTCCAATCCGAGTTCTTATGCAAAAGTTAGAGCCATCGGAATACAGCTCTGTCAGGAGGCAAAAAAAATGCCGCGCCCCACCAGACACCGTGTCTAATGGGTAGCGCGAATAAAACCTGTTTTACGCGAGCGATTTGACCCTCAAGATGACCTCTTATAAAAAAACGTTCAACATGAAAGTTGTCGTCTCGTTGAAACGGTCAAGATTGCTTTTGCACTCGTTTCCATCCGAGATCGCTTACGACCACAAAAAAGACCCACAATGTGCATCCAATTTAAACCGAACAATTTTGGAAAGTTCGGACAAAACCAATCCGAATTTGACTAGGGTTTTGCACGTGAATCCAAGCCTTTTTCTTGCACGGGAAGTCCAGTCGCGTCTTATATACCTGAGGGGTGACGGCCGATTGAACAACACACAATCGATCAATTCATCTACCACTTTTTATCTTTTATCTTTTCTCCTTAACCCTTGTTCTTCTTCTTCTCGTTCTTCGCTCATTCTTTGTTTGCAGGGCGGCGAACCTCGAGGCCCTAGGGGCGGATAGGCCGACCTAGGGCAGCCCATAGCCGCTGTGCGTCCAGACAGGGTCCCTCCCGGGCGCGTGGGGTTTCTCCCGGACGCGTGGGGTTTCGGGTCTACAAAAGTGCCCGCCGGATTGCTTGTGTACCACGCTTCCGGACGGGTCTCCTTCGACGTGAGCTGCAGTGCATCACCCTCGGCGTTGGAGGTACACGGTGACGTGTTCGTGTGCGAACAGAGTCCTGAGGAATCAGCCAAAGGTTTCCATTTCCACTCAACAAGACCAAGATCGCCAGGACGACAGGACGAAGGTCATCACTGAGCCCACCATGGTGTCATGTCAAGAAGCTTTGCAGGAGAAGACCACCTTTCATTGGCATAAGATGTACTAGTTGTCCCCCTTTGAATTTGGCCGTTGTGGGATCCCTTCCCGCCTTCATTTTGGGAAGAGGACCAAGGCCACTATAAATATAGCCTCGCCACCACCATAGCAAAGGACAGATCATTCATATCATCCTCACCACCACACAAGCAAGAACACACCTGCTGAAGTTGTTCCACCACTATACTAGTTCATCGTTAGTTCACCTCGAGGCAATCCATCACATAGCAGGAGTAGGGTATTAGACCGCGAGGTGGCCCGTACCTGGGTAAACTGCCTTGTCCTATTTTCTTCCTATTCATCGAGCTAGTCCATGAGATCGGCGAGTAGGCAGACAGGGGAAGTTGAGTTCTTCGCACACACCCTCGTTTTCAAATAAATCAAGGGTCTGCGGAGCCCCGAATCTGACACATAGGTAGCAGTAAGAAACAAATTTTGAGCTTGGCATGAGTTCGTACAGCGAGAGCACCACAAGGCCTGGTACGTGAGTTACATTTCCCTCTCGGGGCCCACGGGACCGAGCGTCAAAGGCTTACTGCACCTGCCTTTGTTTCAATGACATGTCGAACCTACGTGCGGCTGGCCCACATGTCATTCTCACAAAGACAAAGGGGATGGGACCGAGAGGGATGAGGGCGTAGGTCGGTGGACGTGTGGTGTCATGGGTTCGAGAGGCATCGCGTGGGAATCGCGTGTGGCTGTGGTAGAAACTTGATGGTCACCCCAGTTCAACTGGCCCACCTGTCATGCACACAAAAGGTAGAGGTGCGGTGGGGTCGAGAGGGGTAACGTCGGGGGACGTGGTGCCGTGGGTTGCAACGGCGTTGTCAGAATTGCATGTGGCAGTGGTAGATACGTGATGTTCACCGTAGTTCAAATTCCATGGACAAGCTGTCATGTCTACTGACACATGCATTGAATACATATCACTTCAAGGACTAGTAGAGAAAACTTGGCAAATAAATAGTTCATTATAGTCAAGCGGACCTACGTTACTACACTTATTCCAAAGACATGCTGAAAGTGCAACTATTCCCCGGGTGGTTTTGGTAATTAATAACAACATATAGCTCATTGAACTAATGTCCTTTCAAGATAAATATGTCAGAAAGTTCAATGGTTGGCATCGCATGGATTAGAGATGTGGACCCCTCAAAAAGCTAAGGACAAAGATTGGAAAAAACTCAAGACACTACATTTTCATTTTAGTGATGCAAGATCACATTGAGTCCATAGGAAAAGCCAATACTATTTAAAGGGGGTGAGTTGTTGATTACTGGTCTACTTGCTCAAAAATTCTCAGTGCTAAGCTCCAAATCCCTCAACGAATTTCTCATTTCCACATATGTCCCAAACCACAAAGTCAAACTCGTCCCCACCAATTTGATCTACCCGGCGGCACCGAGTTCACATGACATAGCCACTGCTGCAAACGCTAATCAGTTCGGTCTCACCAATAGGGATCTCGTCTCACCGAGATGCGATGCAAACTCTCTATTTCCTTTTCGTAACATTTTGGTCTCACAGAGATGAGCGAATCAGTCCCACTGAGTTAGCATTGCAAACTCTCTATTACCTCTTCGCAACGTTTCAGCCTCAACGAGATGAGCGACTTAGTCCCACCGAGTTTGCCTGGCCAAGTCTCTGTTTTTCCTACCACCATCGGTCTCACCAAGTTTGTGTAATTGGTCAAACCGAGATGAGGTTTTCCCTAACCCTAATGCATTAGTCTCACCAGTTAATAGTATCGGTCCCACCGAGATGTCTAACATTCCCATTTTGAACTGCTTCAGTCTGACCGAGTTCTTCTATTCAGTCTGACCGAGTCTGGTCAAATGTGTGTAACAGCTAGATTTCGTGTGGAGGCTATATATACCCTTCCACCCCTCTCCATCAGTAAGAGAGCCATCAGAATATGCCTACACTTCCACTATTCATTTTCTGAGAGAGAACCGCCTGCTAATGTGTTAAGACCAAGATATTACAATCCTACCACATGAATCTTGATCTCTAGTCTTCCCCAAGTTGCTTTCCACTCAAATCTTCTTTCCACCATATCCAAATCTATGAGAGAGAGTTGAGTGTTGGGAAGACTATCACTTGAAGCACGAGAGCAAGGAGTTCATCAACAACACACCATCTATTACCTTTTGGAGAGTGGAGTCTCCTAGATTGGTTAGGTTTCACTTGGGAGCCTCCGAGAAGATTGTGGAGTTGATCCAAGGAGTTTGAAGGGCACCGGAAGAATCAAGATGTTGGTTTTGAACGAAAGTTCGATGCTAATGGAGTTGAGTGGGAAGAGGATCAATACCCCAAGACAAAGTTTGTTCCTCAAGAAGAGAAGTATGATCCTACTCCCTTCAAGGGGACACAAGCTCAAGATGATCTTCCACGACAATACCACAAGCTAAAGGGCAAGGACAAGCTTCAAGAAGGGATTGATGCATTTGAAGAAGCTCCTAAGGCCTTGGTCAAGTGGGTTCCCAAGACTGTATCAAGTTCTACTTCATCAAGTACATCTACAACTCCAAGGATTACCATCAAGATGATGTGGATCCCGAAGAAGAAGAACTAGAGAGTTCTTGAGGGTGATTCTGCCAACATACTTCACTCTTATTCATATTGGCAAGGACAACTGCAATCAACTTTCACATGTTGCACTAGTTCAAGGAGTCGCAATCCGTCTTGTTGGTAAGACAAGCGACAAGGTAACCTTATGCTTTCATGGACATCATCTTGTGTGCAATTCACTCTATGTCCATGCATATCTTTGTATGTTCCTTGTGGACTAACCCATGTAGGTATTGAAAGTGCAACTCACTCCCATGGATTGCTCCAAAATGATCTACATCAACATTGAGCACCTACATCTTCAACACCTACATGAAGTCATCATAGACAAATCCCAAGGTTAGTTCATCCCTCTTAGGGGGGATATCACATCTAGGGGGGGTTATACTCTAAAAATTGAGCTAAAGCAACTCTAATGGTGTGAACACAACAATGCTTTATGTAGAAGTGGTAATCCCACTTGAGCTTAAACGATGAGTATGACCTATGGTCAAATGTTTTCATTTGACTCCTATGTCAATATACTCATATATAGATGACCTAGTCATCGCCAATTGCTTGATAGATTCTAGAATGGTTGCGCATGCTTTGCCACAAATTTCATTTGCTATCTTATTGTGTGAGCATGTTGAGTGCATACTTTTCTCATTCGAGTACATCCATTTGTTGTTTTGATTGTATGGCTTTCTTCCTTTTCCAAATGGATGGACAAGAATTCCTAAGAACCCCCTCTAGCTATCTATGCTTTTCTTGTCTCAAACTCTATTCATGCTACATCACAAAGTTTGATCAAGTTAGATTCGAACCACTGTGAGTGAGGAGCACTTGGAGTCTCCGATTCATCATGGACTTAAACTTCCAAAACCTCTTAGTGCATTTCAGTCTGACCGATTCTTTCCTTTCGGTCATACCGAGCTCATTAAGTTGATCTAGGTTTTCAATCTCGGTCCAACCGATTAGAACAATTCGGTCTCACTGAGGTGCAGTGATTGCTAGTAGTTTTGCATCTCAGTGCCACCAAGTCATTCCACTCGGTCACACCGACAGAGTCTGGATATATATACCCATAGGCCGACACTTGGAAAGTTTTCTGAATCCTTTCGCCCGCGCCTATCTAGCTCTGCTGACCCGAGGTCTCCGGATCATCCTCTCGTCGCCTGCGACCTCCTGCCACTGGTCTCCGCCGCCATCAATGGAAATCTTCGCCACCGTTGTTGCCGTAGCGAACTCATCACTGAGTTAGGGTATGAGTTCTACCCTTTGTGTTTCCCTCAATCTGATTCTAAGCACAAAGTAAATGCCATGATTCTTGCCACGAATGAGATCATCCTGTCCAGCAAAAAGTCCGTATATATTAGTTTTGATTCAAAATTTTAGGGTCAGGTTTCCGCCGAACTCATCTCGGACCGACCGAGTTGTAGAAATCGGTCTCACTGATTTGTCTTAGGCCATTGCACTTGTAATGTTTGGTCTAACCAAAACTTACAAATCGGTGTGACCGAGTTCAACTCTCAGTGAAACCCTAGCAATCTCGGAGTCACCGAACTGTGTCTCGGTCTGACCGATTTCACCAGTTTAGACTCTCAAAGTTGCTTCGGTGTCACCAAGTTTAATAAATCGGTAGCTCTAAAATGCTTTCTGTCGAAACCTAAAACTACGTTTTTGACTCAATTGTTTTGCAAAATCTCTACACTTTGTGATGCACATCCACTATACGTCAACTATATCTATTCACAGGGTCTGCTTGCAGTTTCAGATATGTCTGAGGGCAGTGACATTTAGAATAGGTCAGAGGAGCAGGCACATCTGAGTCTGGGCTGTAGTCCCTCCAATAGCAGCTACTATGAGAGTAGCAGAAGCACTCCAAGCAATCTGCCAAAAGCTGCTACCAAGATAAGTAAGAAGAAAACTTCTGATAGTGAGGATGAAGATTTTGTGGCTGAAGAGGTCACTACAAGGAAGAAGGTTGTCAACAAGGAAGAATCTGCTAGAGTTGTCAAGCCTGGCTTGAACAAGTAGGCCCCTTCCAAGAGAGCTCCAATGTAAAAAGTCTGAGCCTCCACTCAGGAAACAATGGTGTTCACTCTTGAAACAAGAGATGATGAGCCAGCAGGATCTAAGAAAAGAGCTAGGAAGACCACAGACAGAGTTATTGGCAAGCCATCCATGAGAGATGATGATGGTGTTGTTGATGATGTTGATGATCCTGTTGCACCATCAAAGCCTGGGCTGCTCCATCCAAGCCTAAAGCTGCCCCAAAGCTTCTGCACCCAAGAGGTCCACTAGAGACATTCCAGCAGCTAAGAAGAACAAGGCCCTAGTGCCAGACGTTCCTGAGGAAGATTCAGATCATGAATCCCCAGATGATGATGAGTCCATGATGCTCAGAAGACTCAAGCCAAAGATTCCAGATCATAATGATGCCCATCTTGTTGCTGAAAACATGAAACTGAGAAAGGATGCAGGTCTGAGAAGATGGAGACAGACTGATCCATATGCTACCAGGAGAAAAACTGTTGTGGACTATAGGTTTCACACCAAGGAACAACAGGATTTATATGAGATAGTCTTCTTGGACAAGAAGCCCATTGTCTGTGACATGAAGTGGGTGGACTGGAAATACATCGACAAGCATGATGATTTCTTTCCAGGTGTGCATGAGAGCTTGAGGCAAAATGAAGTTCACAAGTTTGTGGGAAAGAAACTGACTAGATGGAACGATGAGATGATCATGCAATTCTACTCCACTACTCATTTCTATCCAGATGGTAGAATTGTATGGATGACTGAAGGTACAAGGTACCAATGAATTGTTGCTGAATGGGAAAGTCTGATCAATGCCCCCCAAGGAGAATGAAAATGACACTGATGTGTATGCCAAGTCCAAGATGGATCCTAAATCTATGACAAATATGTACAAGCCAATTCCTGATGAAGAAGTGAAAACTCACAAGTTTGGCTCCATATATCATTTGTTGTCTTGATGTACCAAAATCAACACTATACTTAGGCACACCTTGTTGCCCAAGTCAGGATATCATATAATGATTCGAGGTCACTCCATCAACTTGCTCCACTTGTTTGATGTTCCCGAGAAGTTCAAAGTCATGAGCCTAATTGTGGAGACAATCAACAGGACAGGAGCTGGCCAGAAAAGGTCTTGTGGATATGCCCCTCATATTCAGATGCTCATCAACTCTAGGTTGGAGAAAGGGATATATCTACTTGAGAGGAGGCATCTTCTTCTTAGGCCAGATTTCGAGGACAATGAAGTTGTCATGGATGCATCGTATCCCACTTCAGTTGAAGGCCAAGAGAAGATTGCTCAAGCAAAGGCAGCCAAGCAAGCTAGTGCTTCTGGAACTCCTCAGACCAAGCAAGATCAGCTCAGTTATCTGCTTGAGGCCACTCTGAAGATTGAGAAGTGTTTGGCCAACTTGACTCATAATCAAGCGAGCCTGGAAAGGATCATTGAGACAAAGTTCTATGATCTAGATGTGAAGTTCATAGAGATCCAGGCTACTTTGGAGAAGCTCATGGAATAAGTTGAGGATAGAGATACAACCAATCCTTTTTAGAGAGTCCCAGGAGGACCAACATCTTTAGCTGTGCTAGTTGATGAGTCCAGGCCTACAATTTCAGCTCATGCATCCACTTCTGTAGTTGCTCCTCCAGCTTCAACACCTCCAGCTCCACAAACTTCATCAGAAGTATTTGCAGATGCTCTCACTTCCACGCCATCTACGCACATCAGCGAGAAGACTTCTTCTGCAGCTCCCGGAGATCGTGGCTAGAGTGCCGTGTAGCACTATGACTTTTTGAGATTTATGGTAACTTGTTGCCAAAGGGGGGAAAGTGTATGGATCATTAGGCTTCGAGAGAGTGTGTCTTGTCTCTTTTTGTTGGTTTTTGCTTGCTACTTCATTTGGTTGTTTGGTTATTGCTACTACTTGCTTATGTGTGTGAGATACGTTTGTTCTTGATCATATCATACTATGCTTAATGTGTGCTTATTTGATTGTGTATGATCATTCAATTGTTATTTTGATGATGAGTGCTTATTGCTTAAATCTTATCATTTTGAGCGCTCCACCAATATGTATGTGACATGGAACAGCAACCCATGATCCTAATCGATTGTGCATTTGCATTCAAAAGCAAATCTTAAATAATCCACAAATTTAGGGGGAGATCTTGCTTATCACATACTTCTCAAAGCGAAGATATATTTCATTCTTATCACCATTTATCAAAGCTTTGATATATATGTTGTCATCAATTACCAAAAAGGGAGAGATTGAAAGTGCAACTATTCCCCCGGTGGTTTTCGTAATTAATAACAACATATAGCTCATTGAACTAATATCCTTTCAAGATAAATATTTCAGGAAGTTCAATGGTTGGCATGGCATGGATTAGAGATATGGACCTGTCAAAAAGCTAAGGACAAAGATTGGCGAAAACTCAAGACTATACATTTTCATTTTAGTGATCCAAGATCACATTGAGTCCATAGGAAAAGCCAATACTATTAAAAGGGGATGAAGTGCTGCTTAATGGTCTACTTTCTCAAAATGCTCAGTGCTAAGCTCCAAATCCCTCAACCACTTTCTCATTTCCACATATGTCCCAAACCTAAATGTCAAACTCGGCCCCACCGATTTGATCTTCCTGGCGCCACCGAGTTCACATGACATAGCCACTGGCACAAACCTTGATTAGTTCGGTCTCACCGATATGGATCTCGGTCTCACTGAGATGGGATGCAAACTCTCTATTTCCTCTTTGTAACGTTTCGGTCTCACCGAGATGAGAAAATCGGTCCCACCGAGTTAGCATTGCAAACTATATGTTACCTCTTCGTAACGTTTCAGTCTCACCGAGATGAGCAAGTCGGTCCCACCGAGTTTGCATGTCTAAGCCTCTATTTTGCCTACTACCAAAGTCGGTCTCACAGAGTTTGTGTAATCGGTCAAACCGAGATGAGGTTTTCCCTAACCCTAATGCAGTGGTCTCACCGAGTTGATAGTATCGGTCCCACCGAGATGTCTAATGTTCACATTTTGATCTGCTTCGGTCTAACCGAGTTCTTCTATTTGGTCTGACCGAGTCTGGTCAAATGTGTGTAATGGATAGATTTTGTGTGGAGGCTATATATACCCCTCCACCCCTCTCCATCGGTGAGAGATCCATCAAAACGTGCCTACACTTCCACTATTCATTTTCTGAGAGAGAACCACGTACTCATGTGCTGAGACCAAGATATTCCAATCCTACCATATGAATGTTGATCTCTAGCCTTCCCCGAGTTGCTTTCCACTCAAATCTTCTTTCCACCATATCCAAACCTGTATGAGAGAGATTTGAGTGTTGGGGAGACTATCACTTGAAGAACAAGAGAAAGGAGTTCATCAACAACACACCATCTATTACCTTTTGGAGAGTGGTGTCACCTAGATTGGTTAGGTGTCACTTGGGAGCCTCCGACAAGATTGTGCAGTTGAACCAAGGAGTTTGTAAGGGCAAGGAGATTGCATACTTCGTGAATATCTACCCTAGTGAGGAAAGTCCTTCGTTAGTGATGGCCATGGTGGGATAGACAAGGTTGCTTCTTCGTGGACCCTTCATGGGTGGAGCCCTCCGTGGACTCGCGCAGCCTTTACCCTTCGTGGGTTGAAGTATCCATCAACGTGGATGTACGATAGCACCACCTATCGGAACCACGCCAAAAACATCCGTGTCTCCAATTGCGTTTGCACTCTCTAACCCCTCCCTTTACGTTCATATGCAATGATTTACTTTCCGCTGCCACAACTCTAGAATTACATGTGTAGGAAGATTGCTTGACTTGTGCTAATTTGCTAAAAACTGTCAAAATCTAAAATTGGGAAAAGTCTAAGTTTTTATTTGGTCAAGTAGTCTAATCACCCCCCTCTAGACATACTTTCGATCCTACACATGCACACCAGCGAAATAGTTCAGATATATTAATGTACATAGAGAGGAAATATTTTTTTACAAGAGAGGAAATAGTTCATCCAACTATAATGCCCTGCTGCTGGTGCAACTTGTTCTTCTTCTTCTTCTTCTTCTTTTTATTTCTTCTTCTTCTTCTTCTTCTTCTTCTTCTTCTTCTTCTTCTTCTTCTTCTTCTTCTCATTTTCTGCGGGAGACGGTTTAGCAACATGCTCTGTCGACCTTGCAGCTATCTCGAAACTCACATGGGCATCAAGGGCAGCATATTTTATCTGCTCGTAGGTCAAGGGATAATTCTCCCATTCAGAGGACCTTAATCTCAGTGTCTCGTCGCCCTTCTCAAGTTTTGTTACCAGCACTAAATTTTCTACGTTGAATAGGGATGGTGTTTCTTTATCACAACCTACTACAAGAATTCCGGTTTGTAGGGCAATGATGTTTTTCAAGTCAACGTTG
Source organism: Secale cereale (assembly GCA_902687465.1). Taxonomy (NCBI): domain Eukaryota; kingdom Viridiplantae; phylum Streptophyta; class Magnoliopsida; order Poales; family Poaceae; genus Secale; species Secale cereale. Next base: position 216,996,653 of record LR738714.1, read on the forward strand.
TACGACGCTAGCTTCTATTTGTTGCGTTCAATGGCTGCCCCACAGAAGTATATGTCCTCCCGAGATATGAAATCGTGGAGCTCACCTTGTATGGAGGGTGCGTGTATGATGTGATACACCAAAACTTTATCATCGAGGCACAGCTGAAGGACGGTGGCACGTTGGATCTTCCTAGTGGCACGCTCGGTGTACTCTGCATCGACACCGATGACCTTCATCTCCACCTTTTTGAGGGAGTTGGAAACATTGTTGATCCATTCCCGATCAACCCTTGGGTGGTCGGTGAGGTTGGCAACTATGCTCGACGAGCCTTCGACGAGGACAGGTTTGACGCTAAAAACCTGCATAGGGATCTCTTTCGCCATTTGAAACTACTGGACCCGAGGGCTACGGTTTGGAGAATTAGAATTAAGTTGGCTAGTCTAAGTGAAGAAGATGATTATTTAAAGGGGCTTTGGAATTATTCTAGGAGTATCTGAACATGTTAAAATGTGAATCCAGTGCGGTTTGAATGCAAATGAAGGAGAGGTCGAGAAGCCGAGGAAAATCGGTTCTCGATGAAGAAGTAAATGGGAGAAGTGGCATGCAAGCAGTTGATTAAACGGCTAGGTAGACCAACCTGCAAAATAAAAAGGTTATGAGGTTAGTGTACTTAGGAGTGGCCTGTGTCTGTGTACATGTCCATCATTCTATTGCTACATGTGCCACTTGTTAGTTGAGGTCACCCAAGGATGTTCCTGAGCTCAGGAGGAGATCTCAGGAGCGTCAAAGAGGCAAGGGTTCTTGCTCCTTTGTGCTAGGGCCGAGTTGCACCACATGATGTGTAGGCGCCAGCGCCCCAAGAACCAGCACATTGCACCACAGGATGTGTAGGCGCCAGCGCCCCAAGAACCAGCACCACAGGATGTGTAGGCGCCAGCGCCCCAAGAACCAGCCCCAAGAACCAGCACATTGCACCACGACACATTGCACCACAGGATGTGTAGGCGCCAGCGCCCCAAGAACCAGCACCGCAGGCGCAGGGGGCGCCTGCAATCATGACCATGGCTGGATGTCGCGCCTTAGCTCCCGAGCTACGGCGCCTCGTCTGGCCCAGCAAGTTCAAGCTGGATCTGCCTCCATGCTACGATGGCACCACCGACCCCACAGAGTTCCTCCAGCTCTACGAGCTGAGCATCGAGGCGTCCAACGGCACCGAGCATGTCATGGCGAACTGGTTCCCCATGGCTCTCAAGAATGGAGCACGCTCCTGGCTCCTGAACCTCCCCGTGGGATCCATCTCCTCCTGGGGGGATCTTCATGAGCGTTTCGTCGCTAACTTCTAGGGCACCCGCGACCGAGCCCCGGCGGCCACGGATCCGCGCCGCGTGAAGCAGCAGCCGGGAGAGATCCTGCAAAAGTACATCCAACGTTTCAACACCATGCGCCTCCAGATCCCCAGGGTCTCGAACGAGGCCATCATCTCAGCCTTCTCCGATGGTGTCCACGATGTCAGGATGAGGGAGGACCTCGCCATCATCGAGGACCTGTGCACGGCCCTCGAGATGTTCAAGCTTGCAGTAAAGTGCGCCAGGGCGGAGGAAGTATGCCTCTCCCTCGAGGAGCTGCCTGAAGCGGAGGCGGACGACAAGAAGACCAAGGCGAAAGAAGCAAAGCGCAAGGGACCCACCATACTAGCAGCAGAGCCAGAAGTGAAGCGTGGCTGCGGCTACAACGACCCCCCCAGAGACAACCGTACGTACCGCATCTTCCATGATGTCCACAGCCACAACACCAACGACTGCCAGGAGCTCAGGGCGATGCGCGGCGGGCGCGGCGGGCAGCGCCCTAAGCGTGACAACCGCGGCTACGGTCGCGGAGGAGTCCGTGGTGGAGGACGCTGGGACGGCAGGAACTCGCGCCAAGGGTGGCGTGAGCAGCCTCGTGAAGACCACTGGCAGGAGCAGCCTCGTGACGCCCCCTGGCGCGACCAGCCTCGTGAGGGTCGCCCTCAGGGCAACGGAGGTCTGCCACCAAGAAGGAATGACGACGACCACCAGGGAGATGGAGCAGGGGGCTTTCAGGAACCGAGTGCGGTTGCGTGCATCTTGGGAGGAGCACATGCTCCGGCTTCCCATCGCATCTTCAAGAAGTTCGCTCGCGAGGTGAACACAGTGCTTCCCAGGCCTGACGCAGCGCGCAACCTCAGGTTGACCAAGCAAGTCATCACCTTCGACCCCAAGGACCAGCTCAAGTGCACCGCAGCCCCAGGCGCTCTCCCGATGCTCTGCACCCCGACCATCAGCAACGTCCTCGTGACCAAGACCCTCATCGATGGCGGAGCGCGGCTCAACGTCCTCTCTATCCAGACCTTCGAGACGCTCCAGGTCCCGTACGATCAGCTCCACCCGACCAAGCCATTCTACGGAGTCACAGATGGCTCCACACTCCCGATGGGGCAGGTCCGCCTCCCTGTCACCTTTGGAGACCGCGACAACTATCACACCGAGCTCATCGACTTCGACGTCACCAACATCCACCACCCGTACAATGCCATCCTCAGGTATTCTGCCCTCTCCAAGTTCATGGCAGCGACCCATCACAGCTACAACGTCCTCAAGATGCCCGGGAGTGGCGGGGTCATCATGGTCACCTCCTACGAGAAGGAAGTTGTGCGTTCCCTGGAGCGTGCCTGCCAGACCGCGGCGGTCGAGAGCTCCGATGAGGATGGAGCCGTCTTCGCCCTGCAGACCACCCCCAAGAAGAAGAAGAACCTGCCGGCCAATGGACCTCAGGACACAGGGGCTCCTGACGGTTCCGCCTCAGGACTCGCGCCTGCCGACGAGGTGCCCTCCACCCTCGTGTAGGGAGGCGCGCCCGATGCCCCCCCTCAGGAAAGGCTCGGGGGCTCTCCTCTGGAGTGTCACGGGCCTGACCAGCGTCTCGAGGGAGCTGTTCGGGCACCACCTGCAGGCGTGTATCGACGCGCGTTTTTGTAAGCCCAACATGAGCCATACAGCGCTGGGGGCTCAGGACTTCATCGACCAGGTTACCGAGGAACTTCAGTACGCAAGGATCATACGCGGTGGGCGTAACCGCACGATGCCAAGCTCACCTACCTGCAACCGGAATGACCACTTCCGCGCCTGCATCGATGTCGCAGGTCTCAACCGAGCCGCTTCTTTGGAGCCCTTCTGGTCGATGGCGGTCGGCCGAAGGAGGGCTCTCCCCTGCAGCTATGTCCGCACGCTCTTTGGCTTCTGCAAAGCGGCTGCCATGTTCCAGCGCCTCGCAGGGCAGGCCTTGGGGGCTCATGAGGCTCAGTGGCAGGCGGTCCAGACGGAGCGAGAACCGGACCCCGCGACCACTGAGGGCCTCCGGAGCCCCTGGACCTCAGGAGCCCGACGATCCTCAGGAGCAACCCGCATGATTTCCGTCTTCAGCTACCCAACTCTTCTTCGACAAGTGTCAGGTGACGTTTCAGGTATTCAATCGAGGGCGCCCCCCGGGCTGCATCACCCTCGAGCTGGTGGGGTCTACCCCCCTGCAGCTGTCTCTTTTTGCACATGAATCAAGTCTAGTTGCTTCTTCCTATTTGCATTACCTATATGCTTGGCGTTCTGACCGCCACTAAGGTCATGAGCCCTTGCGAGCCCACTCGCGACCGCCCCATGATTAAGGACTGGCACGGTGTTTATGCTCGGGTCTGTCCCTGCAGCATCACTAAACCCAAGGGCTGAGCTCTGTCTCACGAGCCATTCCCGTGACGTCACCTCCCGTGGTCCTTGGTGCCTTGTTCTGGCATGGGCTAATCGTGGATGGGTAAGTAGGGGCCCGTGGCAGGTGCCTCGCTCACGCGAGAACCGCGCGTCAGTTGTTTTTCTTTTGGACCGTTGCATGAGAAGACTCGGCACGACGTCTATGCTCGGGTCCGTCCGTGCAGCGTCAATAAATCTAGCGGTTGAGGTCTGTCTTACGAGCCGGTCCCGCTAACATCACCTCCTGGGGTCGTTGGTGCTGCGGCCTTCTCATGCGATGCCCTCTAGAGATGCACTCAGCACAGGTCGACACAACACCTCTCTTTTAACATTTTCCAGAAGAAGACGCAGGCACAACCGCCTCAGGGTAGGGTCTCGTGAGTGATGCGTAAGCTCACGAGAACTTCCTCAGAGTCGTTCAGCTCATCCCGAGGAGGGCCCATATACACCTTGGCTGTCCTGCCGTGCAAACCACATGTCAGGACGGGGTTGTACACGCCCCGGAGTCTCTCCCGGTGGGAGGCTCCCTCCCACGGTCCAGTGGAAGCACTAAGCTCCGCGCTAGCCGCTACGACCGAGGCGCTGTCATGGCCACACTCTGCGCAAGTGTGGTAGCTCTATGCTCCGCGCTAGTTATAAACAACTGAGGGCGGCCCCCAGCGGTCGCACCAACCTCAGGGAGCTTTTCAGCTCACGACGCTCACATCTTCTACTAGGATGGGTGTCGCGAGGGGGGCTAGGCACGGGGGCTATGCTCAGGCCACGCCTGGCAGATGCCACCCTACCAGGTGCCCAGACACCTGGCTTTCTCGCGCCCCCATCCTAGGCGAAGGCTCATGAGCAATGTATGGTGCTCGTTCTCCCTCATGAGAGCCGTTCATACGTCAAGGGGGACCCCTGGGAATCGCGACCCAGGGGCCTCACTAGTCACGTAGCCCCTCACTCCTTGAGCCCGGTGGTCAATGGCGATTGGGGTATGCGCGGGGCTGGGCCCTGCAGACGCAGAACGCAAACGGGATCGCTTGAACGTCAAGGGGGACCCCTGGGCATCGCGATCCAGAGGCCTCACTAGCCACGTAGCCCCTCATTCCTTGAGTCTAGTTATTACGATAAACCCGGTCACCCGGATGGCTCAATGGCGATCGAGGTATGCGTGGGGTTGGGCCCTGCCGACGAAAAGCACCTAAGCAAACATGAAAGGAAGCAAGCATGGAAATCATCAAGTGCAATCTAGTTATTTGAATAATACCAAGTCCTTCAAATTCAAACGAGTTCTTAGGCCTCCGCGAGGCACTAGCATCTCTTCCATCTGGACAGGAACAGGTTAGGCATCACCAAGTGTGTCATCACCAGCCTCCGCCTCTTCAGCTGCGGTAGCAACAACCTGGAGGACCGCCTTCTCCTTGACCTTCGCCTCTAGGGCCTTAGCAACCACGCCCTCTATGTTCGATGGCCTGGGAGTGACTGCTGCCACCTCCTCATGAAGATGACTCGGGCGCAGAGCCTCGGTTCCCAAGAAGCACAGAACCTCGCGCCGCGGGAAATGTGACAGAAGATCAAGTGCCACTGCCGCCTGACCGCGGGGGATCACTAAGATAAGCTTTTAGCGCCCGCATCTACTCGCGTACCTACACTTCCACCCACTGTAATCATGAATTCGCTGGAGCACAAAAAGCCCCTCTCGCCGGCCCTAGTGGACGATCACCTGCACGCCAAGAAGGACCTCCCAAGCATTGCGCCTCGGGGGCTCTTACCGGACCCTGGGTCGCTCACCTCCTCGCCTTGACCACGGCATCGCGACCTGGCATACCAGCGTCGACTGAAGCTTGTCTAGGGACTGGGTCTCTCAGGCGTAGGGCCCAAAACTACCGTGGGGACAGGAGAAAGGGAAAGTCATTCTCCAGCAAAGGGCCTCATGAGGAACATAAGTTTATAACGCCAGATAATAGCAAAAGTATCACAAAGGATTTACACACCCTCATGGGGCCGTTCATGGATGCCTCGCAGGGACCAAGCTAAAAAGGTCCGTTCCCGGAGGAATGCGGCCCGGACTCCTTCAATGGTGGCGGCGTCGGGAGGACGTTGTTCCCTTCCGGCGATAGGAACGACGACTTGGCGGCTCATAGCTCTCGTCGGAGCTCGAGGCCATCTCAGGTGAAGCATAGCTGCTACCGGAGGAATCGGAGGTGCAACCAATGGCGAGCGCCTCACCCCCGGCCTCGCTGCCCTGGCAGCATGGGAGATGGTCACCGGCGAGCCCATCCCCCGCACTGCACGCCAGTCGACAGCCGTCTACCCAAAGACCTTGAAGCTCAGCGTGCCCGTCCCATCCAGCGCGAAATGAAGAATGTGCCCCCCAGCGAGGGCGCAGCCGCATCGCACCGCGCCCCAACCCCAGGTCATGAAGACCTGGCCAGAGGAGACCACCTCCACATCGGCATATGAAGGGGGAAGGTGGCACCGTTCATGCCGTAGCTGCATCGTCACCCGGCCGCGAGCCGGGAGCACCTCCTTCAGGAATGGAGGAAGAAGGATCCAAGAATATGGAGGGGCTCCCGCCCACACGATATACTCACGGACGTCGTCTTCAGTATGAGACGGCGGAAAGGCGCGTGAAATCGCCCGTCTTTCTGGGCGACTGACCGCACCACCCCCGTCGCCGCCCCTGCTTCGCCCGCCTGTCGCCAGAGCACCCAAGGGAAGCGGGAATCCTGGTGGCCCCCGCGTGCACCATGTACGGGCATCCAGCAGTCTCAGGGGCGCTCTTGGAGAATCACGGCGCCTCTTCTTTAGAGGGAGCTGCTTGGGCTCCACCATCAGGGTTTTCCCCTTCTCCGCGGCCGAGAACCTATGTATCGGCGCCATGAAAAGCCCTTGGAGAAGTGGGAAGAGCAAGGTTGATCCGCAACAGTCAACTGAAGGACATGGCGCCTCACCCCCTATTTATAGGTCGAGAAGATCAATCGCCGGCAACTCAAGCGCGGCCATAATGACCCTGCCGCCCGCACCAAGGAGTTGTCAAGTCACACGGTTGCCGACACTGCGTGGGAAGCGGAGTCGCCCACGTCCCATCCAACTGTCGTGCGCCAGCCTGGCCCGCAGCCTTTTGGGGTCCCGCGATGCTCCGTCCTCGGCTAAGGCTTGCCCCGAAGCCAATTCCGTGCGCACCTTGGGCCCGAGGGCTACTGTCGGTGTCCTGGGAACCAGGGTACCTAGACTTGCCTGTCTGCGGGCCACGACACGCTCCTATCACGGCCTGGTACGGCCCAGCTGATCGACCAGCTGCCCAAGACCCTCGCGAGGGGGCTAGGCCTTGCGAGGAGAACGTAATCAAGACCCCCTCAGGAGCGGCCTCGGCTAGGTAGCTCCGGAGGGTCGGAGAATCCAAGGCCAAGCATGCCTTAGGAGGAGGCAGTGACGCAAGCAGTTACGCACCGCGCCAGTGGGTGCTAGCGCATGCCAGCGGCGCAGTTGCCATTTTAGTTCAAAGGAGACAGCGCAGGCGCAGGTTCCCGAGGAGCGGGACAAAGGTTTTCCCTTCGGTGCAACAAGACCGAAGACCGCAAGGATGATAGGGAGGATGTCACCACCGAGCCCACCACCGCATCATCGCCTGATCCTTTTGCAGGCGAAGACCGCTTTTGTCAGGACAAGAACGTCATTGTGTTCCCGCTCAAATGGCCGTTGTGGGATCCCTTCCCGCCTAAACATTTCGGGGGAAGAGGACCCTGGCCGCCTATATAAGTAGCTTGGATCCCCACTATGAGGGACAAGTCGATCAGATCCAGAAACTCGGCCCTAGCACAAAGGAGCAAGAACCATTGCCTCCTGACAATCCTGAGTTCTCCTCATGAGGTTAGGAACCACTGTATTCACCCATATTCAAGCCCTCCTGAGGCCAATCCACCAAAGCATGAAGTAGGGTTTTACACCGCAAGGTGGCCCAAACCTGGGTAAACTCTTGTGTGCTTTACTTGTTGTTTGCTTGAATCTCTTCACTGGACGAGGGCGAGACGCTAGGTAGACGTGAGTGGGAGAGATCTTCATTCACGCCCCTGTGTTCAAACTTCTTGGGTTTGCGGAGCCCGTAGTCCGACATGATGGATGTTGGCGCATGCATGCGAGACGCAACCTTTTCTAGTTAAGGAAGTGTGCGATTATCCTCAAAAAAGAAAAAGGCCTTCTTCGCGCTTCCTCATGCACGAGAGCTTGGTTCTGCTAGCAATATGGATGCTACCTGGAGGATAAAGTGAACCAAAAGGCATGCAGTACTACTACATATGTTACTACTAGTACTAGTAGTAGTAGAACTGAAGTACACTTGTTGGTCAGAATATTATTCATCCGGTCCTCACAGTAAAGTGACAAGACCCTGCACCCGAGGTGACACTAGTCCAGGCGGCGTGTTCGGGTTACCAAAGTCAGCCTCACCTTGTGCACTGTGCAGTCACAGTGACCACCACTGTATAGCATGCCTTGCCTCATTTCCCTCTACCCTACCACTACGCCATCTCCATATCCATCTCGCCGGAGATCCTCGAGTCATTCTTCATCATCTCACTGTGCCCCCTCGTACCCTGACCTTGCTCGCCTCCTCCACTACCACTAATCCCTCGCTAGCCGCTCCAGCACCAAGAGCCTTCTCCTCCTTAAATCAAGCCCCAAAAAACCCCCACCTTCCAAACTCTATCATGGCTGAACGCGGACCGTGCAACATCCATATGAGCCGCGACTAGAGCGCTCTCCCCAGTGAAATCCTCGACCTCTGTTGTTCGTGTATGGATATGAAGAGCGTCGTGCGGCTGACTGCAAAATTGAGGGACATGCATGCGGCCATCGTTGAAGCGAGGCCTGAGCTTTTCAAGACACCCTACTTGCTACAGTTTGCTCTTGGGAGATGCGCTTACCATGATACAGAGGTGTACATCATGCCCCTTGACTTCAATCCGACCTCCGTCAGCCGAAACTTCTTTGCATGTATGTATTGGGTCTTCGTAAATCATGCCCCTCGACTTTGATCAGATCACCATCGCCCAAAACTTCTTGGCAGGTATGTACTGGGTCGGCATGAACTCCCACTGGATGGCTGCCATCAGAAAAGACTGGAACAAGTTGGTGCTCATGAACTTCCACACCTCCCATGAGATTATCCTTCCTATGTTTGAGTAAGTAGGGTTTTACAGTCGCAGTCCAGGTCATCTAGATTAAATTGTTAGTTGGACATACCTTGTTTTGCAGAAGCTTGTAATCTGCCAAGTGCCCACACGATATATGGATTACGTAGACTTCAAGCTAATTGCCTTGTTCGAACGCAGACTCGCCTATCTTTCCACCAGTGCATTCTTTATGTCAAGACAACTCACCTCGCAGTTGATCGTCAAATCTGATACTCACTTCTGTGATGCTTTTGAACACAATGGCATCATCTACGCATTTGACAAGGAAGATGGCACCACATATTGCTGGGACGATGCGTCTAAGTTGTTTTCGTCTGATTTTAATGATAACGCCATGACACTGTTTGAGCCGAACTTGAGTAGAACTATGACATTGTTTTAGAGACGCCTTAAATCAGCTATATTTGGGATGATTTAATTCATGTGATTGTGACCATGTCATTACAGCCAATTTGTACCACTGTATAATCAAATGGTTAGGAAGATATGGATATTCTCCTAACTTTGTAGTAATCTATATACTACTAAATATGGGTGTGTATCAATAGCCATGTTAGTTTCCTCATTTTCATGATGTACAAACATGCATCACACTGTTGGTTTCATCTAACCATACATTAGGGAAGTAAATGTGCATATGGAGAACTCTATATTTCGAAGTAGTGAAATCATGTAATGCTTACCATGTGTACTTACCTATATTCTCCCTTCAGCAATCAATGGCTAGAATAATATCCTCACAATTTTTTTGCCACAGTACATGAGTATATAACAATGTATGGTGTGTTAGTTTCCTTGAAGAATTTATTTGTGAGGACTGAACATGATTACATAGCATGCATGGCATGATAGTTTCCTGTGAAGAATAGATTGCGAGATAACATGATTATAACCATGCATGGCACTTTATATTTTAGAACCCACTATACATTTCCCTATATTTTCCTCTCAGTTCCATTAGGGACAGATCAATGATGTTTCTTACATTATCCAACTCGTACTCTGAACAATGATAATCTTACACTAAATGTCTGTCCTTTTTGATATGATGCAGTGTCCCTACAGTTGCTGCCCCTTGTAATCACACCACATTTGCAAAAAACAGGGAAGTACAACTTGTTCCTAGCTCGATCAGACGACGACGAAATATTGATGATCATTGGCACACATGAGCCGACAAAGTTATATTGCAAAAAACCCACTGTGTACAAGCACCGTGAAATACGTGAGTATGTGGATGGTGGCTGTTACGTCTATGAGCAGGATAACAACTTGTTTGGGTCTTCAGGATTTTTGAGTTGGAGGAGGGTAAACAGCCTTGATTCACACTCTCTGTTTCCCTAACTAAATTATCCGATTAACCAGGAGGTCACCGTTGACAAGGATCTTGGTGGCAGAGACGCTCTATTTGCTAGGGAGTACTGTGTGTCAGTACAATGAACCCTGGGTCCGTTTACCCAGACTGTGCACAGGCCCAGGAGCAAGTTGGCCACACCAGCACCAGATCAAGACTCCAACGAATCAGTCATTCGAAGAACCAGGAAGCTCGTCGAAGAGATCAAGACAACCAAGACCAGCTGACAAAGCAAGTTGGCACCAGAAGAAGAGCCCTCCTTGATGGACATGCGAGCCTGGCGGGGTGGGATCACCCCGAAAACGAGCCTCGGACATCACCCCGGCAGACCTGCTGGGGGCTCACGAAGGCAAACTACCACCTTAGATTGACGCCCATCGTCAATCAATCCAGTGTCAAGCTCCTAAGTGGCTCAGTGGCAGCCCCCTGCCACATGGTAGCCACTTCCTACCGAAAGAACCTGCAAATGACACCCGTCCTATGATGTGTCAAACAAGTAGGAACGAAGCTAGCGAAACGGCTCGGGAAGGCTTGCCGGGCGAGCTGTGATGTGACGCTGAGCGGCGCATTTAATGTGCCCTATCATCCTGCAAAGTTAGGTATGATAGCACTGTTTGCTATCTAATCAGCCTAGAAAGACTGATTTGCCACTGTGGTGACCTCTTAATCTATAAAAGGAGGCCCATGGCAATTGTAGAAGGGATTCGGTCATTCGAACCACCACACTAATACGTGCGCGACCGCTCTCGCCCCAAGGCAAACTTGCCGGGAAAGAGCGTCGTGCTCATTTTCCATCATTCCACCATCAATCCACCAACGCAGGAGTAGGGTTTTACGCCTCGCGGTGGCCCGAAACTGGGTAAAAAATGCTCGTGTGATATCTGCCGTGCTGCTCCATGCTCTCTGCTCTGTGTGCAACGTGTCCCCCCCCCCCCCCCC
>LR738714.1:217007916-217089229 GCA_902687465.1 Secale cereale
CCCGCCAAACCAAAAAGGGACCCCTGTCCCATAGGTGGCCGTGGTTTCCCGTGACATCTTTGGTGCGCTAGGTAAGGGGAGCGCTTGCACGAAACCTAGAGCTTGAGTAGTGCATCATCTTCATCACCAACTTCACCGTCTTCGGATCCATCAAACATGGCGCCCAATAAGAAGTCTGGTACCACCGCTCACCCGTCAACTTCGAGGGCCTCGCTGCCCGCGGCTGCCGACGCCGTGGGGAATGTGGGGACGCACGGGAATGCAGGCGCTGTGGGGGACGTGGTGCACGCAGGCGGCATCGTGGCCACACCTCCCATGGCCGAAGCGGGGGAGGGAGGCACCAGAATAGAGCAACATCAACAAGATCCCAGTGGTCTGGCTCCACGAGGGCATAACCCCTCCGTCCGCTCCCGCCGCGGGCGCAATCGCAGAGCATGCGACACCCCCGGAACGGGCTAACCGAACCACTGTGCTCGATGGAACTGCTGGCCCTCAAGCGCCGCAACCTCATCCCCACGCCGCCCCAGTGGCTGGCTCAAAACAACGAGGGCATAACGCGGTTGTCACCGGCACCATTAGGAGCGGGGCGATGATGTGGTCCACATCATCACCCATGCCAAGAACCGCCTTGGAGTCTATGGCGCGGGCCCAACTACTGCTGAGATTCCCACCGGCGGCAGATCAGATGGTTGAGTGGCGAGCCACCATCCGAAGTATGATTGGTTTTGCCGAGGTGGGAGGATGACAGCGAGCTGGCCCATCACAACTTCTCCAGGCAACGCCGACGGCTCACACTGCTGGCCGTGCTAAGGGGGCCACCCCTACAGTACAGTCCTTGCCATGGTGGCCGGCGTGTGAGCCACACCATCAGGAGCCAAATAACATCTCGATGGCCTCGTCAGACCCTCGAGCGCATCAAGGTCGACAGCGAGCCCCAGAGGGAAGACAGGGGAAGCGCCCGCGGGTCACCATCGAGCAATGCCGCAGTGACCACTACAAGCCCAACAGGTTTGATGGCGTCAACGTCGACGAGCCCGCACTCGACGGGAGCGGGTACCTACCTTTCGACGCTGGGTGCCCTGCCTTCACCCGTGAGCTGTGGGAAGGTTGTTGGCCGTCTGCTTGCACGTTTAAGACAAAGATTCTAGAGAAGGGCGATGGAAGACTAAACGCATCTACACCATCGCTGTTCTTGCTGCCGGGGGAAGGGATGAGAAGGTATTTGCCAACTACTTTCCTTTGTCACTCAAGCCAAATGTGAGGTCTTGGCTATTGCATCTGCCGAAGAACTCCATTTCCACCTGGGCGGCCACCAAGAACCAGGGTGGCCAAGCGATCTGCAGTTGCTTCCGTAGAAAGAAAGAGAGACTCTGCGGAAGTACATGCAGAGGTTCAGTCAAGTTCACAAAAAAATTCCAGACATCCACCCAGGTGCAGTAATAGCAGAGTTCCAGTCGAACATGCGCAATCGATGGATATGTTCCAAGATGAATGTTCGATTGCCCAAGACTGTGAAGGAGCTTTACACCTTGGTGGACAAGTGTGCTCGGGTGGAAGAGGGGAGGAAACTCCCTGGAGAGGAAAATGGCATCGACACCAATTCAGAGGATGACGACGATGCCTCCAGTCAGAGGAAGAAGAACAAGAAGAGCAGTAAGAAGCCCAGGGATAAGGCAGTGATGACAGTTGAGGGGTCGAGCATGCCTAGTACCGGCAAGAAGGCTAAAGCTGAAGCCCCTGGCAAGGAGGTCGCTGTGTGCAACAATTGCTGGGAAGCTGCGGCTGCCGAGAAGGCTGGTAAAAGTGATGGCCCTTACTGCAAGATCCACCGGACCAAGGGCCACAACCTCCAAGAGTGTCACCAGGTTGTGCAGCTTGTCAAGAAGCAGATGGATGAATATGAGAAGCGAGATAAGGAAAAAGGTCAGAATGGCGCGGGCGGAAAGGGCCGGGGCGGTGAAGCAAATCACCCCAACAAGGCTCTTAGGAACGAAGGAAAACCCACCAGGGGCTGTGACAAGGAGAATTGCTCTAAAGAGAGTGATGGAGGGGATGAAGAGGAAACAAGTGAGCAGGAGTTACAAAAGGCCACTAATGCCCTAAGCATTAACGGGGGTGCATCTCTCCACTCCTCTCACCGCCAACTTAATCAATGGGCACGTGAGGTTAATGTCATGGAGCCTCCAGTGGAGTTTCGGAAGCCGCTCAAGTGGTCCTGCACACCCATCATCTTTGACGAAGAGGAAGACCCTGGCGGCACTACAGTGGTCAGGTGCTTGCCTTTGTTGGTCTCGCCAACAATACGCAACCTCAAGGTCACAAAGATGTTGGTTGATGCCGAGGCAGGGTTGAATCTGATTTCCCCAAAGTTCATTAGCAGACTCCAGATAGCAGAGGATGAGCTTGAGGTTACCGGCACATTTCAAGGAGTTAATCCCGACAGGAGCCGTCTTAAGGCAAAGGTCACGTTGCCGGTAACATTCTGAGCAGAATTGAACTATGGACTGAGAAGGCCGTGTTTGATGTAGTTGATCTCCCCCTGCCTTACAATGGAATCCTTGGATGCCCAGCTCAGGACAAATTCATGGTGGCATCCCACTATGCCTGCAACACCTTGAAGATGACAGGGCCAATGGGAGTCCTTTCTATTCTATCAGACAAGAAGGACACAATCATTTGTGAGGATAAGATGTACAGGGATGCAGTTGCGGCGGAGGCCGCAGAGATCACTGGTCCCACCAAGGAGAGCAAGAAAAAAGATAGAGCTGTTAAGAGCCCCTAAAAGGAGCCCGGGAAGTGCACCTCTCCGGAGTGCGCTGCGCCTGTTGATGACTTGCCAGAGAGATCCAACCGCAAAAGGTCCAAGGTTGCCGCGCCTGCTGTGAAGAAGGTCTCAGCAGGGCTGGATGGCACTGGTGGTACCTTCACTATCAGTGCCACCCTTGACGACAAATAGGAAAGCGTGCTCGTTGCCTTCCTACGAGCGAATGTTGATGTGTTTTCCTGGCAACTATCTGACACCCCCGGTGTTCCGAGGGAGGTAATCGACCACTACCTTGATGTCTGACCACATGCCCGGCCCGTCAAGTAGAAGGTCCAGAAGCAAGCTTTGGAACGGCAGCAGTTCATTGCAAAGGAGATCAAGAAGCTTGAGGCTGCCGGTTTGATCAGAGTAGTGTTGCATCCAACGTGGTTAGCAAACCCAGTGGTCATACGCAAGGCCAACGGAAAATGGAGGTGGTGCATAGACTTCATTGATTTGAAGAAGGCCTGCCCGAAGGACCCATTTCCCTTGCCGCACGTCGGCCAGATCGTGGACTCCACCTCACGTCATGATCTGCTCTCTTTCTTTGATGCATATTTTGGATATCATCAGATGTTTATGTCTACGGAAGACGAAGACAAGACCTCATTCATCACCCCGTGTGGCACGTACTGCTTTGTGCGCATGCCTTTCGGGTTCAAGAGTGTCGGGTCCACTTTTGCAAGAGCGGTCCAGATTGGTTTTGAATCACAGTTGCATAGGAACATTGAAGCTTATATGGATGATATATTGGTCAAAACAAAGGACATGTCAGCCCTTATTCAGGATTTGGAAGAAACATTTGCCAATCTGTGCAAGATCAATTTGAAGCTGAACCCGGAGAACTACGTGTTTGGTGTTCCCTCCGACAAGCTACTTGGCTTCTTTGTGTCCCACCAGGGGATAGAGGCCAACTGAGATAAGATCAAGGCTATCGAGAAGATTCAAGCTCCAAGGACAGTCAAGGCTATCAGGCGTTTGATAGCGTGCATTGCTGCACTCAGCAAATTCATCTCCAAGTCTGTCGAGCGTGCCTTGACGTTCTTTAAGATCTTGAAGAAGGCAGGACCAGTAAAGTGGACCCCGGAAGCAGATATGGCACTACAAGATTTGAAGACCTACTTATCCTCTATGCCTACCTTTGTTGCTCCTAAACCACAAGAGTCATTGTTGCTATACATGGCAACAACAAATCAAGTGGTTAGTGCAGTATTTCTGGCACAGCGGGAAGTGTATGAGGAAATGACCCCAGTTAGTGTCCCTTCTAGAGAGGAGTATGCGAAGAGCTTGGAAAAGCCAGACATGGATCAAGGCAAAGAAGAGCACGGCATGGGTAATAGCCCCAAGGATGCCGCAAGGAAGAAAGTGGTGCAACGCCTAGTGTACTTCGTCACCTCCATGTTGCATGGGGCTAGATCCAGGTACTCTTGCATGCAGAAGTTGATTTTTGCCTTAGTTATGGCCTCAAGGAAACATGCCACAATTTTCAAGCCCATGAAATCACGTTTGTTACACGCTTTCCATTGCAAAGGATACTCCGGAACCTAGAGGCTACCGGCAGGATAGTGTAGTGGGCATTAGAGTTATCCATCTTTGTCCTGAAGTTTGAAAGCCCCTCAACAATATAGAGCAGAACATTGGCAGAGTTTATTGCAGAATGGACGCCAACCCCTGATGAGGAGTGGCTAGAGATAGTCATCCTCGGCACGGAATCCCCCCAAGAATGGATCATGTATTTTGATGGTGCTTTCTCCCTACAAGGTGCGGGGGCTAGCATGTTTCTCGTTCTTCCTTCCGGGGAGCACTTGAAGTACGTGGTCCAGATGCATTTTTCCCGGGAGGAGGCAACCACCAATACATCAGAATATGAAGGACTCCTTGTCGGGCTCAGGATCACCACAGAGTTGGGATCAAGAAGCTGATTATCAGAGGAGATTCACAACTTGTGGTGAGGCAAGTCAACAAATTTTATAAAATCCCATTCATGGAGGCATACGTTAAGGAAGTGAGAAGGTTAGAGGAGCACTTTGAAGGATTGCAAACAAAGCACGTACCCCATGCAGAAAACAACATTGCTGATCATCTGTCAAAGTGTGCTCCACAGAAGCTTCTTTTGGGACCAGGAACTTTTGTTCTCCAACTTACTCAGCCCTCCGTATCCCCTGCAAAAATGGCCCGAAAGAGGAGGAAATTGGACTCCGGTAAGCCTCTCCCGGTAGAGCCCTCTGGGGCACCTGGAAGGACCCTACCAAAAACAACTCCCATCCGCTTGCCGGGTTGCACCCTCCTGCCGAGACCCAGGTCCCCGTGGTCAAGGAACATGCCCTAACGAATCTAGAGGTGTCGCTAGTCCTCGTTGCCGAGCTCCAGGCTCCAACTTGGGCAAGGCACATAGTCTACTTCCTCCAAACCAGAGAACTTCCCAAAGAGAAAGAAGAAGCTGAAAGAGTAGCCCAGAGGGCCAGCATATATCAGTTTGTCGATGACACTATATACAGAAGAATGCCCAACGGTGTGAAATTGAAGTGCATTTGCCGGGAAGGAGGAAAGGAACTTCTGGCGGAGATACACAAAGGCATGTGCGGCTCCCGCTTTGGATCAAGCGCATTAGATGGGAAACCATTCCGACAAGGATTCTGTTGGCCCATAGACCTCCAAGATACGTTCGAGCTAGTCAGCAAGTGTGAAGCCTGCCAGTTCCATTCCATGAACATCCATCTGCCTACCCAAGTTCTTCAGAAAATCCCTTTGTCATGGTCATTTTCGGTCAGGGGGCTCGATATCCTCGGCCCTTTCCCCCGAGCCGTCGGGGGCTTTGAATTCTAGTTTGTTGCCATCGACAAGTTTACAAAGTGGCCGGAAGTAGATGCCATGAGAAAGGTGACTGCTGAGTCAGCTATCAAGTTCTTGAAGGGATTGGTGTGCCGCTTCGGTGTCCCTGGTCAGATCAACACCGACAACGACACCCAGTTCACGAGCCGCGCCTTCATGAAATATGTTCATGCCCTCAGAAGAAAGATCGCATTTGCCTCTGTTGCACATCCCAGAAGCAATGGACAAGCTGAGAGGGCGAATGCTAAAGTGATTCGGGGCCTCCAAACAGGGACATTTGATAAGCTGCAGAAGTGTGGCAGGTGATGGATAGATGAGCTCCCGGTGGTTCTCTGATCCCTCAAAATGACACCAAACAAAGCTACCGGGTAGACTCCCTTCTCCCTTGTCTACGGGGCAGAAGCAGTTATCCCCACGGAACTCATTTACGGGTCTCCTCGAGTGCTTGCCTATGGTGAAGTAGCATCGGATCAGCACCGACGTGACGACGTTGTGCTTCTCAAGGAGAACCGTCTTTGGGCTGCTACGCATGCTGCATGCTACCAGCAAGCCCTGCATTGCTACACAGCCGCAGGGTTCATGCCCGGTGCTTTTAGGAAGGAGACCTTGTCCTTAGGCGCGTTCAGTCTGCCTAGGATACAAACAAGTTATTGCTGAAGTGGGAAGGCCCTTACCAGGTGGTACGAGTCACCAGACCTTGTGCAGTCTGTCTGGAGACCAGGGATGGCATTCAGTTGCAAAACTCATGGAACATTGAGCATCTCTACAAGTACTACACGTAAGGCACGGTTGTTGGGTCTTGCCCAGCAGCCACTCTTTTTACAGGCCTTTCCGCAATTGCATGTAACCCCTTGTACAAAGCTACGCGCAGACGCTGAGCAATAGAGAAATAAACAAAGCGAAGATAGGGAGGCCCCAACAAGTTGCATGCATGCACAAGCATTTCATGAGCATCCCATGTTCATGTAGATAAGATTGCATTTGGCATTGTCCTCATCTTCATAAACCACAGGTTCCTTGCATGGACTTGGGTCCACAAGAGAAGATGAGAAGAGAAGCCGACGTTGCAATCTTCGGCAAGCCAAACAGATAAGTTCTTCATTTTTTCCATACATGTTTTATAAGAACTTGTGCATAGAAAAACCTCGATGTCTTTCTAAACTTAGGTTCTCCCATCCTTTGACTAGAACGCTGCTTCGGTCGGGATGGTTGCAGTGGCCTTTGTTGAAAAAGGGTTGGTGGGGGGCTAGTCCCTCGTTATGTATTACGCCCAGCAAGCTTGGCTTCGCGACAACAAGACTGAGGGAACCAGCAAGATAGCCTGCCAGGGAAAACTTGTTTAATTGAAAGTACAAAGGCATTTCAACTCTACATGGGCCCGTTACATGCACAAGTCCCCGGCAGGATTTATCTTTTTCATTAATATGCCGATCAACAAGTAAAAATCTTACAGAACACAAACATGGATTAAAAGAGTACATTTTTTTGAATAGAAATTTGGCAATTGCCTCCAAGTTTAAGAGTGAAAAAAGATAAGTGCCCCGTAATTCCCTCTTTTCATTTTTTCCTCCACCGGGTAATGCGGTGGGAAGGACTAGGGAAGTGCCCAAGCAAGAGCCCATCCCGATCCCGTGACGGCCTATCGAGTGTAGCCTGACAAGATCGGGAGTGGCGAGGCTGCCAAGGAGGAGTGTGGGGAGCGGCACATCGTCCCCTGGTCACCACCTTCGGGACCGACCGGAAGCCCAAGCTGGGCCCTGGCGGAGTCAACCACCAAGGCTCAGCTGGAAGACTGTTGGAGGGGGGCAAAGGCACCAAGCGAACATCCCTCCCTGGCCACCACACGAAGAGGCTAGTGCCGATGGTGCCGGGGAGGGAGTGGAGGAGCAAGAAGATGAGGCGGCAGGTCACCAAAAGGAGACGAACGTGTTGGGGTTTCCATACTCCGACTTGACCCCGCGCTATCCACCTTCTCTGTCCTCCCTTGTTTTCTCTCCATCACCACCGTCCCGAGGAAACGCCGAGCCCCCAGCCCGGCACTCTTCTCGGGGAAGCGCCCAATGGCTAGGATGGCCAGGGGGATCGAGGCGCGCTGCCCCCCGCCATGACATGGAGGATGACACCACTGTCTTCAGCATCAGTTTCCGCCCTGCTAAAGGGGACAGCGCAGGGATCGCTAGCCTCCCTAGACCCCGTGCCACTCATTCCCCAAGCTTCAACACAAGTATCTTGCATCAACAACCACATGCTACGGCATGGGGCCTGGCCCCAGGCTCTCTTCTTGGGCATAAGCGGAAGAACGAGGAGCAGAAGAAGAGGGGGGTATGGATGAGTGCCTCCGCTCCTCCCCCACTCCTCCTTTTATAGGCGAGCTGGGGGTGGGGGCTGATTCCCTGGTGGGTAACCGCCGCCTTCCTCCGCCAATTCAAGAAGACCCAGGCCCCTGCTTTAACACTCTTCCATGTCGTGCGCCTCCGTTACCTACCCCACTAAATGCATGCAGCATACATGGCTAAGGATAAGGGCGTGGCGGGCAGATTGAATTGGCAGTTACTCACCCGTGCATTAAATTCATTCAAGGGCCATTACAAACAATGTCCCCACCAAGATTGGCGTTACGCGACACGTGGGAGATGCGAAGACCACCCCAGGCTCAAGATAATGAAGAAGCAAAGAAGATCTCAAAGGAGGCAAACCCATCATGTGCTTCTGCCTGTGCACTAGTTAGAGCCTACCCCGGCGACGTCCAGCGACGTGACTGTGCCAGGTTCGGGGGCTACTGTCAGTACAAAGAACCTTGGGTCTGTTGCCCCAGACTATGCATAGGCCCAGGAGCAAGTTGGCCACACCAGCACCTGATCAAGATTCGAAGGAATCCGTCCTTCGAAGAACCAGGAAGCTGGTCGAAGAGATCAAGACAACCAAGACTTGCTGATGAAGCAAGATGCCACCAGAAGAAGAGCCCTCCTTGATGGGCATGCGAGCCTAGCGGGATTGGATCGCCCCAGAAATGAGCCTCCAACATCACCCCAGCAGGCCTTCCGGGTGCTCACGGAGGAAAATAACCACCTCACATTGACGCATGTCGTCAATCAGTGCAGTGTCAAGCTCCTATGTGGCTCAGTGGCAGACCCCTGCCACATGGCAGCCACTTCCTACGGAAAGAACCTGCAAATGACACCCGTCCTTCAACATGTCAAGCAAGCAGGCACGAAGCTGGCGAAATGGCCCAGCAAGGCCTGCCGGGGGAGCTGTGATGTGACACTTAGCGGTGCATTTGATGCGCCCTGTCAGCCTGCAGAGTTAGGTATGATAGCACTATTTGCTATCTACTCATCCTAGAAAGACTGATTTGCCACTTTGGTGACCCCTTAATCTATAAAAGGAGGCACATCGTAGCCGTAAAAAGGATTCGGCCATTCGAACCCCCACACTGATACATGCGCGACCGCTTTCGCCTCGAGGCAACCATGCCGGGCAAGAGCGCCGTGCTCATTTTCCATCATTCCACCATCAATCCACCATTGTAGGAGTAGGGTTTTACTTCTCGCGGTGGCCCGAACATGGGTAAAAACTGCCCGTGTGATCTCTCTGTTCTCTGTGCAACGTTCCCATCCCCTCGCCGAACCAAAAAAGGGACCCCTGTCCCATATGTGGTGATGGTTTTCCCGCGACATTGTGTCTACACGGCGAGCCCTAGGACCTTGGGAGCAAACTCCACTGATTGTCAACGATACAGCCTGGAGCCAAAAGAAGGTGAGAATGACAAAGGCATCTAGACTGACTTTGATCATTGGATGTCTCAAGTCCGATAGGCAGTGATGTGGTTCAAGCCTTTAGGTTGACATGTAATTGGGTTGTTGCATCAAAAGGGTGGACTCCTAGTGTCTCCGAATCACTGGTGGCTTAAGCGGGGCTGCAAATTATGATGGTGTTGGATCATCCTTCTTCAAATGACTTGTTTTCTTTGTTGCTTGTTCTGGATGGGTGGTTCCCTCTTTTGTTATGCAGACTCCTTGTCATTTGATCATCCTCCTCTATGTCACTCTTACTATGTACTAGTTGCCTCTCTTTAGAATGCCATTCTCGTCTGGATCACGAGAGTCTGAGCGCTACAGATGGGTGCGTTTTGGTGGTGTAGCAAGACTTCTTATGAACTATCATGTCTTGTCGTTTATGTTAGTAAGTAGTAGTCAGTCAGTGTCTGAATGTTGTATATATCGTTGTTTCGGAATATTTATTGTATCTAACTGTTGGTTAGCTAAATGAGGGCATCACCATTCTCCAGTGTTCAGTGTGTGTGTGTGTGTGTGTGTGTGTGTGTATATATATATATATATATATATATATATATATATATATATATATATATATATATATATATATATATATATATATATATATATATATCCTTGTTTCCCGTTATAATTTGAGCTCGGTGTCTTTTCGATGATGTACACTTGTTTGGGCCAATGTGAGGTGTCATTCAATATGGGCTGAGTAGCAACGCAATGCCAAACAAGTCAATCAGGCTGTGGCCAGGCCTCAGTCGGCTGATATTTAACCATGTCTCAGTCAAGTGACATAACACGCAAGAGAGAGAGAAAACTGAAAATAATTTTTTTGCACGGATCTTAATGTAAGATATCATGGATATATCATCGACTGGGACTTAACGAAGTCCCAATCGACTGAGACTTAGCAAGACTGAGTAAATTTATGACTCTCAGCCCGGGCACTCAAGAAAATAAAGAAAAATGACTCTTAGTCTGACATGTGGGCGCCACCGGTGTTTTTGCGCGCTTGCACGCCGAGAGCATATTGGTGTGTGTTCAAAATTCATGCTACCTTTTCATCCCCAATCACCAGCCCCTCCCTCACCTCTGGAATCAAGATTCCTACTCCAGTTCCCATTAATCCCCCTCCTGTACTCCATGTACTCAAGCGCACCTCTTGTCGCCGGTCAACGATGATCTTCGAGCCGGAGATCCTCAGGTCCGTCCTACCTTCGGGCGCTGCGTGTTGTCGCTCAACAGTGACATGGCGACGCTTCACTACCAGTTTGCGGGCAAAAGTGCTGATGGTAACCATCAACGGCGACCGGCCTCCCATCTCACCAGACGACCTTGTCAAATCTCTTAGCATTGCGCATGGCATCCAAATAAGTGACTTGCTCATCGAAGTTTGTCTGCCACCGGCTGATTTCTTCGTCAGGTTCCAGACAACTTTCGACTGCAGTCGTGTGTTAGAAACTTCCTAATGTTTGTTTTGTGATGGCGCGCTGGTGAGCTTTGATCAGGGGCACCCAAGATGGGGCTCGGTGCGCTCTGAGCTTGAGTTTTCAACAAAGCTTACCTTCCACGGCATGCTTTGACATGCTTGGAACAACGAGTCTATGAATGAGCTTATCAACGACCTAGGAGGTCAGCTCGTGAGTATGTTTGTTCCTCCAGATAGCTAGGCTCTGGCGTTTATGGCGTGGTTGAAGAAGCCGTCCACCATACCGAAGGTGATTGGTGTTGAGATACCGGTGCAGGAACTGGGGTTGTACTATTCCTCGCCACCAAGGCCTTGATGTGCTCTATTGAGGTAGCAAAATCTTCTCAGATACTAGTTAAGTCTGAGCTATCGGTGTGAAGCACTGATGTGCCAATACATTTGATTGTGACTCAAGGTGGCAATGGTTAACCGTTACCTGCATCCACGTGGGTAATTACTCTATTAGGGGACGGGGATGTGCCTGGTTTTTTGCCCACGGGGAAGCTGGCAGGTCAAATATCATACCCAGCACATAAGATGGGGATGGGGATGGGATATCATTACCCATATCCGTGACCCACCTTACCCATTAGTGCCTTACTTTTGGGCCCTAAAATTGGTAGACCCAGGTAATTTCCGACCACACCCACCTAAATTTTCACTAAAGCCACCCTTGGGCCCAAAAAGCCCAAAGAAATCGCTAACCTAGCCACAACATATTGTTTATTGTGCTAAAACATTGTTTTTTAAACTTAAATGCTACTGAAGGTGATTGTTGATTGCATGTAAGGGTTTCCCCATGGGGATGAAAAACATGACGGGGATGGGGATGGGAAGCTTTTGTTCCCCACAAGGGGGTTATGGGGACGGGGACGGGCATGGGGTGGCTGTCGCGGGGACGAGGATGGGAGTCCAATACTGTCACACCCTGATTTTCATGCCACAAACACTTAAGCTATTGGTCATGCTAAAATGTGGTTTGGCAAAAACTTTTGAGTGTTTTAACCTTGCTTGATTGGTTTTTTGTTTGATGTTTGCTAGTGCTCTAAAAATCAAATAAATCATCCAACTCTTATACTTCATCTCCTTGATCCAAAACCTTTTCCCAATGATCATGCCATGTGTATAGACCAGTATAGTATTTTCTTATAAAAATATTTTGGCCAAATAGTATTTTCTAAAGTTAGTTTTCCAAAACCCCCTGAATTGAGGTTTGTACTGCAAGTACCTTATTTAGGGTGTGATTTTTAAAAAAGTATATTTGAATCCTATTAGGTATAGGACTCCCATAAACCACAAAAGTATAATTTTAAAAGTTATTTTCCTATTTTATTTAAAGGATTTTTCTTTAGGCCAGAAAGGGTCTTTAATAGGTAAAAATTATTTAACTATTTCAACAATATTTGCCAAAATTCAGGGAAACTCATAGGACATATATTGTCCATATATAAGAGTTTCAACACATGGTCATGTTCAAAATATTGGGCAAATTCTTCCAAAACCCTTTCTGGATATTTCAAGCTTTTGAAATATTTACAAAGGAAATATTCTCCAAATATTCCAGGGAAATTCTATCATGTCAAATATGACATATTTGATGATCTTACAAGGCCTCATGCCTCGAAGATCAAGAAATCACCATCAAATCCCCTCAAAACCATTTCTGTCTATTTTGAAGTTTAAGCAACTTTACATTGCCAAACTTGTCCAAATGCTCTCAAACTTGGTGCACATGCTAAAATGGTCTAATTATGCATATAGACCAAATGGCACAAGTATTGGATAAGCATAACTTGATCTAAGTGCCCCCAAACCCTTTCTGACTAGATCCAAATTTGAACAACTCTACATTGCCAACTTTTTACTTGGGGCCTCAAATTTTGTGGACATGCTCACAACCCCAAATGATGACACTAAACCAAGTGGTGCATCAAAGAGAGATGATTTTCTTAACTTAATCTTGGAAAATCCATTTTTGTAGATTTCTAGGGTTCACCAAAGTTACACTGGCAAGTTTCTTCAAATGAGCTCAAACTTGGTAGAATACCCTATTTCTATACACCATTTGATCCTGTTAAGTCTCATGTCAAGTGGAGTTAATTTGCTTTCCCAAATTTGCATCAAACACCTTCTATCACTTTTCAAAAATCACCATTTTGACTACTTCCACTATTCTCCTTGAGCTCAACTTTTTACCACAGCATCTCCTAGTCACCTTCTACCTCCAGTAACTCTCCCATGACCACAGCTCAATGATTGAGGGGTGAAAACCATCATTTTACCCCTCTTCCTCTCACCCCTCTCCTCTCACTAGAGCTCATCCAAAGTATCCAATGTCCCTTCCCTATATTTTACTACTCCCTCTACCTCCTAGACACTAGTGGCCACGCGCGGGACGCCAGTTGCATGCCATGGCATGCAATGGTCGTGCTCTGGAGCGCGCTACAGTGCTCTGGCGCACTGTAGCCGCCCCCATACCGATGCCCCGACCACCCCGTCTATCCCCCGCACACTAGCAGGACCACCTCAACGTCCGGGACACGCCTAGCTGGTCGGCCCCTCCTCCTTCTCCCTCTTGTTGCTGCTCTCGCACGCGCGCTAACCATGCGCAAGCTCCAGTGAGTGGCTTCACACGCGCGGCCCCTCTGGCACCTCCCCGCTCCTCCTCTCTCTTCCTAGCGCCCTACTCAACTCCCACAAAACACCGTAGACAGCCCTCGCCCTCTCTCCTGGCCTCCCGAGCCGTTGTCGCGGCCACCCATGTGCCGCGTCCACGGTGAGCCGCGGGTCGGCTACATAAGGCCGTTACAGACCCTCCTCGCTGCTCCATTTGCCCCCTCTCCCTCCAGTGTACCTCCCAGACCTGCCCACTGCCCTTCCTGTGCTCTCCTTGCCCCTCCATGGATGAAGCCAAGCCGCCGACCTCCTCTCAAATCCCCGCGAACGAGGCCTCCTCCTCCCCCCTTTCTCCACTTGGCGAACCCAATGGCCCCCACGAAGTTTCCCCGCTCTCCTGTTACTCTCCTCGGGGGCCTGAGCGCTTTGCCAACCTTCACCGTCATCCACGTCTACCGCGGACGATGCTCTCCTTGACCTGGTCTTCCCCGGCGGGCGTGTTACCCATGGCTGGAAGCTCCTCTCCGCGCTGGTCATTTCGGTGGCCGAGGCGTCGCCGGGGACGGCCCGAGTCGACGGGGCAACGTCGGCGAGCACTCGGCCCTGCCTCACCTGCCTGGCCTCTGTTCGAGCGGGAGGATGAAGACAAGCCTGCCAGGCGGGGCCCGCTTGTAAGCGACACAGAAGCCGGGCCCGCGCATAAGTGGAGGAGACATCTGTGGAAGCCGCGTCCCTACGGTGAAGACGCCTGGCCCAAAGGCGCCTTCGACGTCGCCTGGCCCTCTGCGCGTGGCCGTGCTACTCGGCCGGCCCAGGGCGCTGCGGCGCTATACTGCACCCAAAACGCAGTATAGGTATAGCCCCCCTTTCCCTTTTCTTTTTCTTTTTTCAGATAAATTGTAAAATCTCCCAAATATTCAAATGAATTCCAAATTTGATGATTCAAATTTCTAGGAGTTTCTAAAATCATGATATACCTGTTGGTGCAACATGCACATTTTTCCAGAGACTTTTTCTTCACAAATATTTATCAAATCCTATTTTTCCATTTCTGTGATGAACTTTAGAAAATCACAGAGAGCTCAAATTTGATCCAAATGCAATGGTTCAAATTCTTAGATACTTGTAATATCAAAACCTAGTTTTGGAACATTTTTTCTAATACTTTCTGTACCCCACAAAATAATGAGCCATTTCTTCTTATTTGTCAACTTTGCAAAATCCTAGGAAATTCATTTGAACTCCAAATCAAGTGAAACCAACTCCTAGCTGCTTCTAAAATCATTCCTTGTTAGAAAGGTGCCTCTGACCATTTTTCACAATAATTCTTCTGTACACTTCTTGCAAATCCACAAATCCCCTGATTACATCATATTGAAATGTTCAGAGATATCCATTGATCATATTCCAATGAAACCACCTTGGTCATTTTTCATATGACCAGAGGTATCCTAGAAAAGTCCAACTCCTATTTTTAGAGCACTTTTATTTTTGCTTTGTTGTGTTGCTTATTGTGATTTGTTTCCGGCGTTAGTTGACGAAGTAGACGGAGTACTTGGTGATGGACCAGAAGGTTGGAAGATTCTGAAGGACATGGCAAGCGGCCCTTTGACCATGTCTATGGAACCCTATTTATGCATGTCATATAGCACCATATTGTTGTTGCAACGGAATCATGATGAGGTGGAAACCACTTTTATGGTTTGCCACTGTACTTCCTCCTTGATACTTGCATTGTGCATGACCCTACCTTCTTATGAGGGTTATGCCGGTGGGAGCAGATAGGATGCTAAAGTAGTGCTACGCAAAAAGGGACGGGAATATGCATGGTGACGGAGGCAGAGTACTTTCAAAAGACTTTTCGAAAACCCCGTCGGGTTCCACTTATGCCCGAGGGAGATGATGAGTTGGGTAACCACTTGATGACGAAGTGGTGTACCAAGACAAGTGTGTGTGTGATGTTTTCAAACGGATTGGTTTAAGTTGCGACCGTTATTCCAACTTTACATGCACAACCACTCTACCCTTATATGGGAAAGGGCATTATTGATTACCTAGGTCGATACTAGCATGGTGCCTGCATTACAAGTGACGGGGGTGACATGAGGTCACTCTCGGGATGGGGTCGTGCTTGGATAGGCGGCCATGACTGTTTTCACAGGGCACCGAACACACCGTTGGTACCCCGTGTCAATGGTATGTGATGAATATGGGAGCGAGGCTCAACAATTTCTAAGATGTGAAATGTTGGGCAACGGGGTTACTACCAATCGCGTGGACTCTATGTTATTGTCGTCTAGGGGAAGATAGTGATTGGGTGCTTACCCCGGGTACTTGAGGTACCGTGGGTCGTGGATGACACAGAAGTTCCCCGGATCTAGTGGGTAAAGTGTGCAACCTCTACAGAGTGTAAAAGTATTCGAATAGCCGTGTCCACGGTCAAGGACAATTGTGTAACCGCTCTTGGGCTACGTCTAATGTTTGCGAAACCTGGTGTGTGTGTGTGTGTGTGTGTGTGTGTGTGTGTGTGTGTGTGTGTGAGGAAAACTACACGGTTCAGTGATATTGATGATGTGATTCTTGAGGAAGTCACGATGAGCTTGAGCATGAGTTGATTACAACTCTTTGTCGATATTGATGTGTGTAACCTCCTGATACTTGTTGCAGACACATGCATGTCCTTGTTATATGTTGATCATACTTGCATATGAAAAATTAGCTTTCCGCAAAACTGCCAAATTAGCAGTAGAGCCTTGCATAATTATTTTGTCATCACACTTGGGTTTCTTGCGAGTACATTCAAAGTACTCATTGGCTTGCCACTGGTTATTTTATTGGCCAGGCATGAAAGAACATGATATGATGAAGATTTCTTGGTGACGAACATGCGAGCTAGGACGCTTCCTAGTCAGAATGCCTGTAGGGTTAAGGCAGATGGCATGGGTCCAAGTTGTTACTGAAGATTTCCGCTGCAATGAATTACTCAATACTTGACCATAATGGTCACAATTTGTGTAATACGGTATGTATGAATGTAAGACTCTTATTATTCAGTTTTTGTGTGTTCAGTGAGCATTCATCTCTGGGATCACTGTACACGTGCATTCGGTGATCACGACTTATGAGTCGGGGTCCCCACAAATACCCGCCTGGGTAATCCCCATTGCCAGCCTGAATTGTGACCTGTTTTATTTTCGTACCTGAACTTTTTTCAAAAAGATGTGTATGTCAACTTAATGTGCTAGCAGAACTTATTGTGTTGTATGTCTGTTTTCTTTGCACAACATTCTAGATATTCCCCCTCATTGATAAAGACGATGAACGGTTATGTACGAGTCTATTGGTACCAACATGGCCCTACCCATAGCAATCCACTGCTTCCACCTTGATTGTGCTGTCTGCATGAAATTTTTGTATGCGTGTTCAATATGCTATGCTGTTGTATATGGTTGTGTCAGCTATATAAGTATTTACTGAGCATCAACAATGCATATGGCCAAAGGATGTATTCACGAGCATCGACTGATTGCCTCTCTCTCTCTCTCTCTCTCACACACACACACACACACACACACACACATACACACACACACACACACACACACACACACACACACAAACAAGTGGGACCTGTTGAATTATTTCTTCGCTTGTGACTCAAGCTTGACTCGTGATAGCTTTTAATTAGGTTCCACTGTACTCTAACTTTTACTTAAGTTATAAATTGAGCTCAGTGACTTCAAAAAGTTACACACAAGCCTTGTTTGGGCCTTTTTAGGCATCATTGAATGTGTGATGAGAGCTATGTAGAGTTGTATTGTACTACACATGCCTTTTTTGTTGAACATCAGCAATCCAACTGGGCCGACATTTGTACACAAGATCCTGAAATAAGCGCAGCCTAGCCTATGTTTCTTTTAATAAAATGCACACTCAGTTCATTTTATATATAATAAGATTACCAAGCCCAATAAGTTTTTTTAATAATATTCCTATCTAAATATTACTCAGTCCAGACCATCATTGTTTTTCTCCCATCCTAGAAAATGGGCCGATTTCTACTAAAATTAAACGGGTTGTAAATTATCAAAAACTATAAATGGGTTGCATGTACGGAATATTATTTTTTCACGCAGCCCAGTAAATAGGTGTATTCGAATAAATAATAAAATGCACTGTAAATTATAAAATAGTAAATCAACTATTATTATTTTTACCCAGCCTAGGAAATATATTATTTTTTGAGTCCAAGCCCAAAAATAGAAGTATTGGCAAACAAAATGAAATGGGCTCTAAAACCTAAATAAATGAGCTGCATTCCGCCACAGCTTTTGAAGATGACTTTATTGGCCCACTAGGATGAAGCCTGCGCAAGGTGTTGTCCATTTAGTGATCTAAACGATTTAATGGTTTAAAACAAGAAGTCAACAAATTTTTCTTACATTTGTAGTCGTTGGATTGACATCCAACGGCGATCCCGCTTCTTCAATCTATGATCTAGTTGCTCTTGTTCTAGCCGCCAAAACCATCGCCGGCTGGAGCGCCTGCATTTCTCTCCCGTGGCAGGATGTGCTGCCTTGCAGACCTAGGCACCCCACCCTAGTACCAACAGTGGTCGGGTCATACATGTACTCACCCACACCTTCTGTCATTCTCCGGCGATGGTAGCCTGACCCCGCAGCCGAACCAGTCCCTCATACTCCCCTCCGCCTGGGACTCCATTGCCCCTACATCCACGACTCCAAATCGTTCCCATCTTAGGCCTCGTCGTCATCCACCACCGTGGACCTCTCGATGATGCATGGTCAACAAGGAGAGCCAACATGGAGTACGTTGCCAACATGGGGTCTTTTATCAGGATAGCCCTGAAGGTGCCAACATAGGGTCTTTTATCAAGAGAGACTTGACGGTGCCAAGGTCTTGGGAGGAGCGTGCGCCGCACCAGCTTCGGCCCAACAGAAGGCCTCCGCTGAAGCAAAAGCACCCGTCCCCTTGGCCCAGAAGTGGCCTATTTTAGAATTATAGCGATGGTTGCTTTTATGTTGATATCTATAACCTGTCCTCGAGGTTACCCAAGTACATTGATGCATGTATCACAAATGGTGGAATATCTTATCTAGCTTGTAGCTACGTTGCTTATTTGTTGTACAACTTGCATTGTTACCTTGAACCAAATCATGGGTTGCTTGCGAGTACATTCAAAGTACTCATTGGCTTGCCACTGGTTATTTTATTGGGCAGGCATGAAAGAACAGGATATGATGAAGATTTCTTTGTGACGAACATGCGAGCTAGGACACTTCCCAGTCAGAATGCCTGTAGGGTTAAGGCAGATGGCATGGGTCCAAGTTGTTACTGAAGATTTCCGCTGCAATGATATACTCAAGACTTGACCATAATGGTCACAATTTGTGTAATACAGTATGTATGGATGTAAGACTCTTATTATTCAGCTTTGGTGTGTATAGCGAGCATTGATCTCTGGGATAACTGTACAGGTGCATTCGGTGATCACGACTTATGAGTCGGGGTCCCCACAGAGCTGGTATCAGAGCCATCCTGACTGTAGGAAGCCTTAGTTAGCATGGTCGTTAGTTAGGGTAAAACTATTTCCAAAACTATTACTAGTTTTCAAAACTATCTATACTTCTCTTCCCTTCTCAGTTTTTCGAAAACTAGGCTATACATTCCTTATTAATCTCTTCCCCCTTCAAAACTGTTGGTCGCTAGAACCTTTATGCCCCTGACCACTGGGTATCCTGAAATCCTCGTGGATAATCTAGAAGAAGTACACCTTGCCAAACACTCACCCACCTCTTCTGAACACAAGATTGGCGACACCATAACAAGATGATGCCAACAGAAGATACATCCTCGAGGAATGAGGACATGAAGACCTAGAAGATGGTGACACCCTTGACACTGCCCCAAGATGGTGCAACCTTAGCCTACGATGACTAGGGCACAGGGTGTGCAAGATCATGATATACATCCCTAATAGAGTAATCTTGTCACTACTGTTGTTGTATGGGCAACCACCACTGGATGAGAACCTCGCCATTTGGTCCGCCTCACTATAGTGAGTAGGGAAATGGTTCTCTTCGTCCCCCGCTCTCGGTGTCGATGTTGTCATCAACGTAACCGACATGTTGAACCTCTACTATGCCTTGCTAATATCATTGCATAAAGGACTGCCTACCTGGTACCCTCGATGCCCCAGAAGGCACAAGGGATCGTCATGATTAAAGAGACAAGAGAAGACCAAGTCAACGCCAGCTACAAGGAGACACCTTCACCACATCACCTCATCAGGCGAGAAGTTGTTGAAGATTCTTCGGGCTCAACCCGGGTTGTTCATCAAAGAACTACAAGGGACATAGCAACACCTGATGAAAACTCAGGAGACTACACAAGGCACAAGTCACGACTACTGAGTCCGAGAACCCCTAGGGTAGGATTAGTCGTGTACCCCCTATGCGCAGTTGAGTCCGTATGATGGTTCAAATAGAACCATGATCGTGTGTTGCTTGCTTTTATTGTTTGAGTTTTGATATAAGTCGCACTTTTCCCCTAGGCAACAAGAACACGGCTATATCACCTTCCTTACCTTGTTTCTTTTGTTTCGGCCTTTTTGCACCTATTTGTTTGCACTTGCACTATAGAACCCCCTTTAGGCATTCTACCCCTCTATGCTACTTTTTCCTCCTCAACTAAAGACCGGCAAGACAAGAAGTACCAAGGATTCCAACTCGGCAACCAACTAACAATGAAGACTTCTGCTACAACCTCCACGACCAAGTGCAACCCCGTGAAGTTATGTTTACCCCTCCACACTAAAAACCCATTCCTAGACCCTTTGAGACTTCACGAGATACTCCAGCACGAATCCTTAACCATGTGCCTAACCCATAGAATTACAAGAGAACCAGTTAAGCCTCTATAACCTTGCACAACACTGGGTTCGTAATGGAACTAGTGGACACAGTGAGTGAGCACATTTTCATCCTAATATAGCACAAGAACTGATGATGCCATAGGTAGACCAATTTGAGGATATAGGATAGATGATTTGGTGACTTATATCGGTGACTGCGAGAATTATCTGAGGCCTTGATGGATTGTGAGGTTTTCATGTTGGTGGGATCATGATTAATAGAGTAGCGTAACTTTCATCACCCTGGAGTAAATTGGATTTTGTAGGACAATTATGATCGCAAGATGAAATTCTTGGAAGTATAAGGTTTTGACTTCATCGGAGGATATTGATTGGAGATAGTTGACATTTTGAGAATGACTTGGGGTAAATGTAGGAATTCTCGTTGAACATGAGATTTGGATTTAAGTAGGTGATCCTAGTTGAGTATAGATGCTGAGTAAGTCTACATGGTTCGGAGTAAATTGGATTTAGATAGTTGATCTTGATCATGATACCATGTTTCTCGGTGAATGGCAAACTAGGAGATTGGATTATTTGTCAGAGTTGATTTAGGGATCTATATAAGCATGACCTTGGAGTTTACTTGACCATGATGGTGGGATATTGGTGGACTGACTATAGTAATGCATAGCCCTTCCAAGCATTTAGGTATTATAGGGACTTGAGATATTGTGGAACACCGTAGACATCGGATTTGTAGAATTGTTGGATTATGTGGTGATTGATGGAAGTTAACGGGCTGTTGGAGTTGATCTATAGGAAGGAAACAAGACCTTGGAGTGGCATATGACGTGTTTCCTTAGAATAGAGATGCATTATCTTGAACCTTGCAAGAATAGGCTGAGCACTTGGATTGTCGTGTTTAATTCAAGCTTAGCAGCTTGTATGCCTTACCCATGGATTCTTAGGGGTAGCCATACATATGATTTTCGCGGATCGTAGACATGTATAATTTTGTTATACCTCCTTTTGGAGTCATGAGGATATGTATGGCATGAGTGGTGATTGAAGTTGGTCTATGCGAGATGATGCTTTCGGTGGTATAAGGATTGTGGGACTAGATAGAGCTATTGGCATCTCAAAAACCATGCTCAGAAATAAGATGATAAACGTTCACTCACACACTAGAATCCTTGAAACCCTTAAGCCCTACCAAGCCACAACATGGTTGGATCATGACCATGGGCTTTGGACCTATGACGAGAAGAATTTGGCCAATACTCAACTGTGGCCACCACCAATGCCTCAACCCACTCTACGTACCCCATATTCTTCACGGAGTACTTGGACAATTTGGGTGCCTTCATTATGTGATGACATACTTTTCTACCCGAAGACAGAAGAAGAGCCATTCAGTTGGTTAAGGAACATCTGAAGACCGCCATGTCAAGGGGGAAGAACTAAACCAACCGCCATCGTGAAGAAGTAATCTCCTGCGTCGAAGACCATGTGTACCAATGGGTCACTCCTCTCAGAAGAACCAAGCATTTCCATGTCGAAGGGACGCTCACACCAAGATTTATCGACTTTCTTCAAGGCACTGCAAGACAAATAGTGGACGGCTACCAGCTAGAATTACCACTGGAGTTACCCACCGTGCACCAAATTTTCCCACAAGTCATGACTCTGGAAGTACTTTTTACTTCCTAACTAGCCCGGTCCCTGCAAGGACATCGATCACCAAACCCTTGACGTCTAGCTCAACCTAACCTATGCAAGAGACCCCTTAGCAACCTGCATCAAAAAGGGGCAACAAGCAAGAAGCCACACTACCAAGTACTTCAAGATTCCATGGAGCACCACTCGGAAGCAGAACCAACAAGAAGAAGTGAAGACTACCCCATCTCCAAGTCTCCGTATTCCTTTCCACGCCTAGTCTGGGAATCTCGAGGACGAGATTCTTGTAAGGGGGGTAGGTCTATCACACCCTGAATTTCATGCCACAAACACTTAAGCTATTGGTCATGCTAAAATGTGGTTTGGAAAAAACTTTTGAGTGTTTTAACCTTGCTTGATTGGTTTTCTATGTGCTGTTTGCTAGTGCTCTAAAAATCAAATAAATCATCCAACTCTTATACTTCATCTCCTTGATCCAAAACCTTTTCCCAATGATCATGCCATGTGTATAGACCAGTATAGTATTTTCTTATAAAAATATTTTGGCCAAATAGTATTTTCTAAAATTAGTTTTCCAAAAACCCCTGAATTGAGGTTTGTACTGCAAGTACCTTATTTAGGGTGTGATTTTTTTTTAAAAGTATATTTGAATCCTATTAGGTATAGGACTCCCATAAACCACAAAAGTATAATTTTAAAAGTTATTTTCCTATTTTATTTAAAGGCTTTTTCTTTAGGCCAGAAAGGGTCTTTAATAGGTAAAAATTATTTAACTATTTCAAAAATATTTGCCAAAATTTAGGGAAACTCATAGGACATATATTGTCCATATATAAGAGTTTCAACACATGGTCATGTTCAAAATATTGGGCAAATCCTTTCAAAACCCTTTCTGGATATTTCAAGCTTTTGAAATATTTACAAAGAAAATATTCTCCAAAAATTCCAGGGAAATTCTATCATGTCAAATATGACATATTTGATGATCTTACAAGGCCTCATGCCTCGAAGGTTAAGAAATGACCATCAAATCCCCTCAAAACCATTTCTGTCCATTTTGAAGTTTGAGCAACTTTACATTGCCAAACTTGTCCAAATGCTCTCAAACTTGGTGCACATGCTAAACTGGTCTAATTATGCATGTAGACCAAATGGCACAAGTATTGGAGAAGCATAACTTGATCTATGTGCCCCCAAAACCCTTTATGACTAGATCCAAATTTGAACAACTCTACATTGCCAACTTTTTACTTGGGACCTCAAATTTTGTGGACATGCTCACCACCCTAAATGATGACACTACACCAAGTGGTGCATCAAGGAGAGATGATTTGCTTAACTTAGTCTTAGAAAATCCATTTCTGTTGATTTCCAGGGTTCACCAAAGTTACATTGGCAAGTTTCCTCAAATGAGCTCAAACTTGGTGGAATACCCTATTTCTATACACCATTTGATCCTGTTAAGTCTCATGTCAAGTGGAGTTAATTTGCTTTCCCAAATTTGCATCAAACACCTTCTGTCACTTTTCAAAAATCACCATTTTGACTACTTCCACTATTCTCCTTGAGCTCAACTTTTTACCACAGCATCTCCTAGTCACCTTCTACCTCCAGTAACTCTCCCATGACCAGAGCTCAATGATTGAGGGGTGAAAACCATCATTTTACCTCTCTGGACTACACTGTTCCCTCTCCCTCTCACCCCTCTCCTCTCATTAGAGCTCATCCAGAGTATCCAATGTCTCTTCCCTATATTTTACTACTCCCTCTACCTCCTAGACACTAGTGGCCACACGTGGGACGCCAGTTGCATGCCATGGCATGCAATGGTCGCGCCCTGGAGCGCGCTACAGTGCTCTGGCGCACTGTAGCCGCCCCCCATCCGATGCCCCGACCACCACGGCTGTCCCCCGCACGCCAGCAGGACCACCTCGACATTCGGGACACGCCTAGCGGTCGGCCCCTCCTCCTTCTCCCTCCTGTTGCTGCTCTCGCACGTGCGCCGGCCGCCCGCAAGCTCCTGTGAGTGTCTTCACACGCGCGGCCCCTCTGGCACCTCCCCGCTCCTCCTCTCTCTTCCTAGCGCCCTGCTCAACTCCCACGAACGCCGTAGACAGCCCCTCGCCCTCTCTCCTGGCCTCCCGAGCCGTTGTTGCGGCCACCCATGCGCCGCGTCCACGGTGAGCCGCGGGTCTGCTAAATAAAGCCGTTCCAGACCCTCCTCGCTGCTCCATTTGCCCCCTCTCCCTCCAGTGTACCTCCCCGACCTGCCCACTGCCCTTGCTGTGCCCTCCTTGCCCCTCCATGGCTGAAGCCGAGCCGTCGGTGTCCTCTCAAATCCCCGTGAATGAGGCCTCCTCCTCCCCTCCTTTCTCCACTTGGCGAACCCCATGGCCACCACGGAGTTTCCCCGCTCTCCTGTTACTCTCCTCGGGGGCCTGAGCGCCGTGCCAACCTTCACCGTCAGCCACGCCCGCCGCTGATGGCGCTCTCCTTGACCTGGTCCTCCCCGGCGGGCGTGTTACCCATGGCTGGAAGCGCGTCTCCGCGCTGGTCATTTCGGTGGCCGAGGCATCGCCGGGGACGGCCCGAGTCGACGTGGCAACGCCGACGAGCGCTCGGCCCTGCCTCCCCTGCCTCGCCTCTATTCGAGCGGGAGGAGGAAGACAAGCCTGCCAGGCGGGGCCCGCTTGTAAGCGACCCAGAGGCCGGGCCCGCGCACAAGTGGAGGCGGCATCTGTGGAAGCCGCGTCCCTGCAATGAAGACGCCTGGCCCAAAGGCGCCTTCGACGTCGCCTGGCCCTCTGCGCGTGGCTGTGCTGCTCGGCCGGCCCAGGGCGCTGTGGCGCTATACTGCGCCCAAAACGCAGTATAGGTATAGCCCCACTTTCCCTTTTCTTTTTCTTTTTTTCAGATAAATTGTAAAATCTCCCAAATATTCAAATTAATTCCAAATTTGATGATTCAAATTTCTAGGAGTTTCTAAAATCATGATATACCTGTTGGTGCAACATGCACATTTTTCCAGAGACTTTTTCTTCACAAATATTTATCAAATCCTATTTTTCCATTTCTGTGATGAACTTTAGAAAATCACAGAGAGCTCAAATTTGATCCAAATGCAATGGTTCAAATTCCTAGATACTTGTAATATCAAAACTTAGTTTTGGAACATTTTTTCTAATACTTTCTGTACCCCACAAAATAATGAGCCATTTCTTCTTATTTGTCAACTTTGCAAAATCCTAGGAAATTCATTTGAACTCCAAATCAAGTGAAACCAACTCCTAGATGCTTCTAAAATCATTCCTTCTTAGAAAGGTGCCTCTGACCATTTTTCACAATAATTCTTCTGTACACTTCTTGCAAATCCACAAATCCCCTGATTACATCATATTGAAATGTTCAGAGATATCCATTGATCATATTCCAATGAAACCACCTTGGTCATTTTTCATATGACCAGAGGTATCCTTGAAAAGTCCAACTCCTATTTTTAGAGCACTTTTATTTTTGCCTTGTTGTGTTGCTTATTGTGATTTGTTTCCGGCGTTAGTTGACGAAGTAGACGGAGTACTTGGAGATGGACCAGAAGGTTGGAAGATTCGGAAGGACAATGCAATCAGCCCTTTGACCATGTCTATGGAACCCTTTTTATGCATGTCATATAGCACCATATTGTTGTTGCAACAGAATCATGATGAGGTGGTAACCACATTGATGGTTTGCCACTCTACTTCCTCGTTGATACTTGCATTGTGCATGACCCTACCTTTTTATGAGGGTTATGCCGGTGGGAGTAGATAGGATGCTAAAGTAGTGCTACGCAAAAAGGGACGGGAATATGCATGGTGACGAAGGCAGAGTACTTTCAAAAGACTTTTCGAAAACCCCGTCGGGTGCCACTTATGCCCGAGGGAGATGATGAGTTGGGTAACCCCTTGATGACGAAGTGGTGTACCGAGACAAGTGTGTGTGTGATGTTTTCAAATGGATTGGTTTAAGTTGCGACCGTTATTCCAACTTTACATGCGCAACCACTCTACCCTTATATGGGAAAGGGCATTATTGATTACCTAGGTCGATACTAGCATGGTTCCCGCATTACTAGTGACGGAGGTGACATGAGGTCACTCTCGGGACGGGGTCGTGCTTGGATAGGCGGCCATGACTGTTTTCACAGGGCACCTAACACACCGTTGGTACCCCGTGTCAGTGGTATGTGATGAATATGGGAGCGAGGCTCCACAATTTTTAAGATGTGAAATGTTGGGAACGGGGGTTACTACCAATCGAGTGGACTCTATGTTAGTGTCGTCTAGGGAAAGATAGTGATCGGGTGCTTACCCTAGGTACTTGAGGTACCGCGGGTCGTGGATGACACGGAAGTTCCCCGGATCTAGTGGGTAAAGTGTGCAACCTCTGCAGAGTGTAAAACTATTCGAATAGCCGTGTCCACGGTCAAGGACAGTTGGGTAACCGCTCTTGGGCTACGTCCAATGTTTGCGAAACCTGGTGTGTGTGTGTGTGTGTGAGGAAAACAACACGGTTCAGTGATATTGATGATGTGATTCTTGAGGAAGTCACGATGAGCTTGAGCATGAGTTGATTACAACTCTTTCTCGATATTGATGTCTGTAACCTCCTGATACTTGTTGCAGACACATGCATGTCCTTTTTAAATGTTGATCA
This sequence comes from Secale cereale, assembly GCA_902687465.1. Taxonomy (NCBI): domain Eukaryota; kingdom Viridiplantae; phylum Streptophyta; class Magnoliopsida; order Poales; family Poaceae; genus Secale; species Secale cereale. The sequence continues at coordinate 217,034,673 of LR738714.1, forward strand.
TACTTGCATATGAAAAATTAGCTTTCCGCAAAACTGCCAAATTAGCAGTAGAGCCTTGCATAATTATTCTGTCATCACACTTGGGTTGCTTGCGAGTACATTCAAAGTACTCATTGGCTTGCCAGTGGTTATTTTATTGGCCAGGCATGAAAGAACATGATATGATGAAGATTTCTTGGTGACAAACATGCGAGCTAGGACGCTTCCCATTCATAATGCATGTAGGGTTAAGGCAGATGGCATGGGTCCAAGTTGTTACTGAAGATTTCCGCTGCAATGATATACTCAACACTTGACCATAATGGTCACAAGTTGTGTAATACGGTATGTATGGATATAAGACTCTTATTATCCAGCTTCTGTGTGTTCAGTGAGCATTGATCTCTAGGATCACTATACACGTGCATTCGGTGATCACGACTTATGAGTCGGGGTCCCCACAAATACCCGCCTGGGTAATCCCCATTGCCAGCCTGAATTGTGACCTGTTTTATTTTCGTACCTGAACTTTTTTCAGAAACATGTGTATGTCAACTTAATGTGCTAGCAGAACTTATTGTGTTGTATGTCTGTTTTCTTTGCACAACATTCTAGATATTTCCCCCTCATTGATAAAGACGATGAACGGTTATGTACGAGTCTATTGGTACCAACATAGCCCTACCCATAGCAATCCACTGCTTCCACCTTGATTGTGCTGCCTGCGTGAAATTTTTGTATGCATGTTCAATGTGCTATGCTGTTGTATATGGTTGTGTCAACTATATAAGTATTTACTGAGCATCAGCAATGCATATGGCCGAAGGATGTATTCACGAGCATCGACTGATTGCCTCACACACACACACACACACACACACACACACACACACACACACACACACACACACACACACACACACACAAACAAGTGGGACCTGTTGAATTATTTCTTCGCTTGTGACTCAAGCTTGACTCGTGATAGCTTTTAATTAGGTTCCACTGTACTCTAACTTTTTTCTTAAGTTATAAATTGAGCTCAGTGACTTCAAAAAGTTACACACAAGCCTTGTTTGGGCCTTTTTAGGCGTCACTGAATGTGTGATGAGAGCTATGTAAAGTTGTATTGTACTACACATGCCTTTTTTGTTGAACATCAGCAATCCAACTGGGCCGGCAGTTGTACACAAGATCCTGAAGTAAGCGCAACCTAGCCTATGTTTCTTTTAATAAAATGCACACTCAGTTCATTTTATATATAATAAGATTACCAGGCCCAATAAGTTTTTTTAATAATATTCCTATCTAAATATTACTCAGTCCAAACCATCTTTGTTTTCTCCCATCCCAGAAAATGGGCCGAATTCTACTAAAATTAAACGGGTTGTAAATTATCAAAAAATATAAATGGGTTGCATGTACGGAATATTATTTTTTCACCCAGCCTAGTAAATAGGTGTATTCGAATAAAAAATAAACTGCACTGTAAATTATAAAATAGTAAATCGACTATTATTATTTTTACCCAGCCTAGGAAATATATTATTTTTTGAGTCCAAGCCCAAAAATAGAAGTATTGGCAAACAAAATGAAATGGGCTCTAAAACCTAAATAACTGAGCTGCATTCCGCCACAGCTTTTGAAAATGAGTTTGTTGGCCCACTAGGATGAAGCCTGCCCAAGGTGTTGTCCATTTAGTGAACAAAACGATTTAATGGTCTAAAACAAGAAGTCAACAAATTTTTCTTACATTTGTAGTCGTTGGATTGACATCCAACGGTGATCCTGCTTCTTCAATCTATGATCTAGTTGCTCTTGTTCTAGCCGCCAAAACCATCGCCGGCTGGAGCGCCTGCATTTCTCTCCCGTGGCAGGATGTGCTGCCTTGCAGGCCTGGGCACCCCACCCTAGTACCAACAGTGGCCAGGTCATACATGTACTCACCCACACCTTCTGTCATTATCCGGCGACGGTAACCTCACCCCGCAGCCGAACCAGTCCCTCATACTCCCCTCCGCCAGGGACTCCATTGCCCCTACTTCCACGACTCCAAATCATTCCCATCTTAGGCCTCGTCGTCATCCACCACCGTGGTCCGCTCGATGATGCATGGTCAACAAGGAGAGCCAACATGGAGTACGTTGCCAACATGGGGTATTTTATCAGGATAGCCTTGAAGGTGCCAACATAAGGTCTTTTATCAGGAGAGACTTGACGGTGCCAAGGTCTTGGGAGGAGCGTGGACCGCGCCAGCTTCGGCCCTACAGAAGGCCTCCGCTGAAGCAAAAACACCAGTCCCCTTGGCCCAGAAGTGGCCTATTTTAGAATTATAGCGATGGTTGCTTTTAATGCCTTTTTCCAAAAGCTTGCTGAATTTGGTAGAAGAAGAATGACACTGCATTAGTCTGAAGACTCCCCGAGTGTGCCGAATCGCAGCTCCGGTCCTAAGTCTTTGGCATAGGCCTGAGCCTCCCCTGAACATGTGGCTGCCGGCGTGCCTCTGGCGGATCTTGATGATGTTTTGGTCACCAACTCTGAAGTTGAGAGCGTAATGAATCACCACCGTCGGAGGGAAACTTTACATCATACTGCCTTTGCCGACCAAAAATTCAGTGCCTTTAATTCGGTGGATACGTACCTTGGAGCGGCCCAGATAGGTCTTGAAGGGCCCGTCGACCTTTTTGCTGCCAAAGTGCGGGTACGTTACTGAAATAGCTTAATAACTAATCGTGTTCCCTAACCAACTAGCCCTCAAACCTTAATTTGGGCGGGGCGGCCGACTTTAGAATTTGTAGTGATATATATTTTGTACGCCGTGAGAGAGGAGAGCAACAAGCTGTCCGAGGACCTTGAGGTAAGCCGGACACAGTTGGTCAACACCAAGGCTGAAATAGATGCGGCTGGAAAAGCCATCAGTGAATTGTCCGGTAAATAGAAAAATATATTTTACAATGCGTAGAAAGATACATGGTGTATTCCATGTATTAACACCTTTTTCTCAATATAGCCGCGAAAGTCGTAAGCGAGTTGTGGAAGGAGCTGGAGGCCGGTAAACGAGTGCTGATGCGAAGTCATGAGGAGAGAAATGAGCGCAAGGCAGAGAATCAGCGGAAAGCAAGGAAATTGAGGTTCTGAAATCTCTACTAGCACAAGCCTTGGAGGAGAACCAAAAACTCAAAGGCGGCATATTTGGTGTGCTCATCATATCATGTTAACAACGATATGCCATACCTTGTTTTTAGGCTTCCTAACTAGGCGGCCAGAGGAAGAGGTTAGTTCCTACGGTGGGAACCATTTAAATGAACTAACCAAGGCTCACGAGAAGGCTCGGAAGGCCATGAAGAGCATGGTCAAGGTATTATGGTCGTCGGATACGCCGCCAGAAACTATGGCCGAACTGGCTAAACGCTTTAAAGGAGCCCGTCGACGATTTGAATTGTGGAAGATCTCAGCTTGCCGAGAGGAAGCGCGCGAGGACTGGGCCATGGTAAAGACCCGTTACACCAAGCTGGATCTAGAGCATATGGTTCGATTTGGACCAACGGGTCCTGACGGTCAACAGATACCCCTTAATTTGGTGTATGAAGATGTGATGCCGACCGCTCGCTATTCTCAGCAAGATTGTGCTTTAGACCGTCTGATAGTTAATGTGGATCAGGAGTAGTTTTGTCAATTCTATGTACCTATGTACTTTACATTGATCGAGCTCAATCCAAGTATTTTTTAAATGTTGTCTTGACGGGCCATCGGCTTCTACGTGCCTTGGGAAACAAGGCAACACTTCGGGTAACCAGGCAATCCGATCATCTGGCTCGAACAAATGAAATATGTGCAGAGATTTATGTTACGTTACTGTTTGACGTAAGAAACATCTTTCGATGAAAATAGTTCATCTAAAGGTTCCTTTTTCAGGTAAAATTATAGTACGGATACGTAAGATCAATGGTAACCAATAGCTTCGAAAAACCCTAGTGGTAAGCATGATGCCATATTCACTTCCTTTAGGCCGACTTATTGTATTCTGTAAGAACGCTAGATTTCGGCTTCACTCGTCTGAGTTACTGTCCCGGATGACCCGGTTGTAACAATCACAGAGGTGCTCCCTTTACTCCGTAGCCAAATAATCGGGAATGTAGGGGTAAACACATGAGCCAAGCAACCTAGCTTGGCAAAGATCTTGAGTCAAATAAGTGCATATGTTGGCTTGAAAGATATGAGAAGGATGCAATCGAAACGAATGCGATATATATTGATTATGTTATTTGGCTCCCCTAAGGGAGCCGCCATGCAAAGTTGGGTGTTACATTCAATGATGTATACAGTACGGGCTTGGTATTATTCGGTTTAGCCGAATGCTTGCCATATCAAAAAGAAAAATGAAAAAGAAAAATATGAGAGGATGTATGCGGGTGACGATGTCGAACTCAGGCGTAAAAATGCCGCAGTCGGGCTGCGTTCCACAGTTTCAGCTCAAGGCAATCATCGGACGGGCGGCAAAGTCGATATACTCCTCGTGCAAGTACTTCATCAATGATGTACGTGCCCTCCCATTTGGGCGAGAGTTTATGCTTCTGCTTTTATGGGAGCCGGAGGACGAGGTCGCCCGCGTTGAACGTCTTCGCCCATACTACGTGCTTTTGGTAGCGCGGTGCTTGCTGCTGATAAAGTGTGGATCGAGCCCGAGCTATATCCCGTTCTCCTTCAAGAGCGTCCAAGTCATCTTGCCAATCCAACTTAGCTTCCTTTCCTTCGTACATGCACACTCTAGGAGTGTCGTGGATGAGGTCGCATCGTAGAATGGCTTCCGCACCGTATGGCATAAAAAATGGTGTATATCCAGTTCAACGGTTAGGAGCATGCGAAGCCCCAATAATACGGAATCGAGTTCCTCGACCCAATGGCAATCTGATTATTCAAGTGACCGAACCAGGCGAGGTTTTGATGCCACTCCTAATAAGCTTGTTGGCCCGTTGTACGTGTCCATTGGTCTGTGGGTGGTACACCGAAGCGTAGTCGATCTTAATGCCCATTTTGCCGCACCAGTCTTTGACTTCCTGGGCGGTGAAATTGGTACCGTTATCGGTAATTATGTTGTGGCGGACACCATAACAGTGTATGACATCAGATAATAAGTCAACGACTGGTCCGGATTCTGCCGAAGTGATGGGCCTGGCCTCAATCCACTTGGTGAATTTGTCGACCATGACCAATAGGTACTTCTTTTTCTTCGTGCCCCCTTTGATTGGCCCGACCATGTCGAATCCCCAGATCGCGAAAGGCCATGTTATCGGTATTGTCCAAAGAGTTGCGGGGGGCATGCAACTTTGATTTGCGATCAGCTAGCATCCAACACAATGTTGGACTAATGTCCGGGCATCCTCACGGGCGGTATGCCAGAAGAGTCATGCTCGGAAAGCCTTGCGGACCAAGGCCTGAGCTGCAACTTGGTGGCCGCCCATGCCAGTGCGTATTTCTGCCAGGAGCTGCTGCCCCTCTTCTTCGGAGATGCACCTTTGTAAGATTCCTGTGGTGCTCTTTTTGTAGAGCTTGCCCTCATGGACCTTGTATGCTTTAGAGTGCCGGACTATACGTCATGCCTCCGTCTGATCCTCCGGGAGTTGTTATCACATGAGGTAGGCGAGCAGAGGTTCTCCCCTGGGGGCGATTACGGCCATGATTTCATGGGCAGAAGGTGTTTCCTCGAGTGCGGAGCCGCCGCTGATATGGTCGTCAGGCTCGTTTTCCGGGGAAACATTGTGAGAAGGCTCATTGATTAGAGCATCGATGTCACCGTCCTGCCATACTATGGAGGGCTTGAAGAGCCGCTCGAGGAAAATGTTTCTGGGAACTGGGTCACGCTTGGCGCCCATGCGGGCGAGGACGTCCGCGGCTTGGTTGATGTCTCTAGAGACATGGTGGAATTCTAGGCCCTTGAACTGGTCCGATATCCGGAGAACCGCGTTTCTGTATGCCGCCATGTTGGAGTCCTTGGCGTCGAATTTGCCGCTGACTTGAGAGATTGCTAGGTTTGAATCTCCCCTTACTTCAAGGTGCTGCAACCCATTAACATGGCCATCCGAAGACCATGCAGTAGTGCTTCATATTTGGACGCATTATTGGAGTCCGTGTACATTATTTGTAGGATGTAGTGAACAGTGTCGCCTGTAGGGGAAATTAGGATGACCCCAGCCCCTAGTCCGGCTAACATTTTTGAGTCATCGAAATACATCGTCCAGTGCAAATATGTATTGTATTCCTGAGGTAGTTCGGCTTCGGTCCATTCGGCTATAAAATCAGCCAGCACCTGAGATTTAATAGCTCGTCGTGATTTGTATGTTATCTCGAAAGGAAGGAGATTGATGGCCCATTTGGCGATGCGGCCTGTGGCGTCCCTGTTGTTGATTATATCATTCAAGGGAACCTCTAATGCACACAATGACTGAACATTCTTGAAAGTAGTAGTGCCCACTACCGCCACCTCCACCATCATGAAGCATGTTGAGTCCTAGGTATCAATGATGGATGGGATACTTCACTGGGATTTCAATCCTGGTCTTGCGGTGAATGAGCAGGTTCGTCGTCATTTTGGATCCACGGTACACTTTTCTTCATCTGCCTCTACCAAGGAGTTCTTCTTGGTTGTCACGTTCTCATCGTCTTCCTTTAAGCTATCGGTCTCCTCGGTTGGGCTTGCACTCCAATGTTGTTGGAGGTATTGCAGTGGGTTTCAATGTGATTCACTTACATGATCGCGCATACCGCTTTTTTGTTCCTTCCAACAAAGTGGGTCGGTCTCAGAGACAGAATTTGGCCGGATTTTATTTGTCATTTCAATCTGTTTGGCTCCCATCACCATTTTTGGGCTACTATTGATTTCAATAAAGGTTATGATTAGGTTGTTAGCTGCACGCTCTCTCGTAGCCCAGTGCCAGTTAAAACCAATTTGGAGTTTTTGCATCGTACTCCTAGTTCGGATGATCATCCTTCACCGGAGTTGATTAAATTTGGGCTTATTAAGTTTCTAGATCAAGATTCTTCGTCTAGTCAGAGTTCATCATGTTTTTTGGAAACTGTTCATCCCACTTTGCCAAATTTGAATTGTTCATCCACGCAAGCCATAAATGACCAATCTGCTAATAAAGGGATTTTTTTGGCCAGTGTGCGCCGGTGACTCATGTGGCCAGTCAAGCAACTTCCAAATTTGTGGGTATTAATTGCCCTTCCAAGAGTTAGGATACTCTCTCCGATGACCTTATTTATCATATCCTGGACTTATGGCAAGCGAATTATGTGAATGAGTATATTATGAATGTCCTCGATATTTTGTCAGTGCCTAGCAGACAGTATATTCTTAACCATTTGGCTGTATGTTCTATTTGCTCCCAAGTTGCCCGTCTCAATCGTTGCAGGCTGGAGGTATGTAAATCTTGTCAACTTGATACACATGCTTGTAAATTCACTGATTATACATATAGCAGGCGGCGGTTATCTTGTGACATTTGCAGAAACAATTATCATGTTAATATTAGTTGCCCTTCAAAATTGTCCTGCACAAAATGTGGTCTCTTGGGCCATTTAGGTCGTTGGTGTGGGTTCTCTCGGGCTGTATACCTCACATGAAAAATCACCCTCGCAGCCCACCAAAGAGACGTGTCAAAAAGACAGAATTCGAAAACTTCCTCGGTTAAGCAGATTTGGGTGCCGAATATAGGGACTATTACAAATTGTGTGCCACGGAACAATGCAGATATGCCGAATCCTCCGATGCCAGCTCTGCTTCCTCATTCATCGAGCTTGCCACCCATGGCCCTAGAGGAAACCACATCATGTCTCCTGCATTCTCCTCCCCAGACACCATGTTTGACCGCACGAGTAGCGATCACACCTGCATCCATGGCGAACTTCCCTGCGGTTCCGTTCCACTTTGTCCCGGAAGGAGCTGCGCTTCAAAGGGGACCGATACACCACTTGGCGAGGAGAACCATGGTGGTGGATGACCCTCCATTAAGTCATGATAGGTATGCCATCTTTACTGTCAACCCTTCTATACCAAATCATCGCAAGGAATTAGTGTTGTAAGATGTGCTCAACATTCTCAGAGATGATTTTCATGTGACCATCCCCGATGATTTTGTTTATCCGATTGGAGTGGGGATGGTTGCTTTCAAAGATGTTTTTATTAGAGATGAATATATTTGAGAAAGCACGCATAAGTTAGATCCTATCGATGAAAGCATCACTTACTCTCTGGTGCCACATGATGAGGGGGAAAATATGAGGTTATGCTCATTCCAGTATGTAGCCTGGATACTCTTTCTTGCTTTCCCAATGGATTACCAAACAGCTCATCAAATCAATAAAGCGGTCTCCTGATTTGGTAAATTTGAGTTGTGGCATAGGCTAGGGCAAAATAAAGAAAGAGTGCTCGTGCGTGCTATCATCAATGACATTGCTCTAGTTCTACATAGTTTGGTGGTGAAAAGGTCCAGTCTGTCATCGTTCTGGGAACCAGGGTACCCATAGTTGCCTGCCTGCATCCCACGACGTGGCTCCATCACCAAACTATGTAGAACCGAGCGCCGGCAGCATCGTGAGATCGAATCAAGAAGAAAATGCAGCGATTAATGTACAACCTCTTTGGTGGTGCCGATTAGGCCGCAACTTCATCCGAGGAAACGGTGATGATGATGCTCTTCCGGTGGTGCAGGTGAAGATGGAGGTGTGGGAATGGAGGTGGCGCAAAAGACGAGGGGAACATCGGGGCATCTCCTTTGAGGTGGAGGACGGGGTGGCTGAACCGGCGGGACGACCACATCGACGACGGATCCTCATCCGGTACGGTGGATGAGGGACATCGAGGTGTTGATGTGGGCAACGTCGTCGGGGAAGAGGCTCCGGCTGGGTGGCGGACATTGGAGGGTGTGGGGCTTCATGGGTTCTGCCGGCCTCGGTGTACGAATGGGTGGCCAGATGGGATGGGAGTGGGGAACCATGGCTTAGGGACGCGCTTGTCCGAAATGTGGGGTAAGTTATGAAAGTACCCCCACCGATTAGAGGAGGTTCTTTCGGTTCAGGGGTATCACGGGCATTTTGCGTGTCGGGATTTCACAGGAGGTGGGAGTTTTCACGCGCGTTGAAATTTTGGAATAGCAAGGCGCGGGTTGAGATGGAGGGAGTTGTCGGAGCACAACGAGACAAAGATATATCTTAAATATTTCGGGCTAACAAGGCGCGTGTTAAAGAGGCGGTGTTTCGCAGCACGATAGACAGAGACGCTAGCTTCAAATTTCGGCATAACATGGCGTGGCTTGAAATTTTGGGAGAACAAGCTTAACGTGTACCAAAAAAAGACAATTTAGACTAGTATGATATACTATGTACAATGTGTTTAACACGCACAACACGGACAGAAACACCATTTAGACTAGTAAGGTACACGTGCATTGCACGCATGAGATTTGGCAACCAAATTATGAATAAATACCACATTATAGCATATAACCTTTGAGTCATATATGCATGATGTAGATGTTCGTTTAATTCTTATAGTTCATTTCATTCAAAATCATCTAGTTTTTATAATAAAGCTAATCTATTTTAAGATTCATGGAATTGTGCGTTGTAAGGCATAAAGTGAAAATAAATCATGTAGAAACACATTTGGGCAATTCTGATATTGAAGATTCTAGAACAAAGAAGAAGTGATTGTGTTTTGAGGTTTGTGCATTATGCTTAAGTCCAACCATAGAGTCTTCTAGATTGTACATGTGGGAAAATCTGGTGGAATCTAGATGATATCGAACGGCCAGTAGTGCTGAAATTTGCCAGCTCTGCACCATCTGATTGGCCTCATCCAACGACCATCTTTCAAAGCTAAAGTTATCCGCACACTACATAAAAAATATAATATATAATATATATAGGGGTATAGATATAGATATGTTATGCGAAAGCCACCCATCATCTCCAATTAGAATACTGTGTCCATGCACGGATGCAATGTGGCCAAACGATGTCTGCCATCGTGTCGGTGTACTAAAGTAGGGGTACCTTAGTATCCCGAACTTGTGCACGGGCAGTTGCAGCGACCCGCGGCAAGGCTTGCCAGGCGACCGCCAAGATCCTCCGTGGTTCCCTTGGAGCCATTCAAGAACAAAGTATTCAAGTCAAAGAGACAAGACCCTGGCAAGAGGAGCTTGCCGGGATGGCCACTCAAGGCACAAAATCACTCAAGACACGAGACCCTGGCAAGAGGAGCTTGCCGGGAAGACCAAACAAGGCATTTCAAGAGACTTGCTGCGACGCGCTACGTGTCCCGGCAAGGCCCGGTGAGCGACAAACTCCCATGCGCGACAAGATAGCGAACGCGGCAAGACGCTTGCCGTGGCAAGCTTCCACTCAGTACCCGCGCTCCAGCACATCCACCCACGTGTCGCCCTGGGGCCATCCCAGGCGTACGTGGCGGAAGGCTGTGCAGCTTGGGGTACACGGTGGGAAGCGGCGATGACAAGGCTACCGTCGTGGCGGACGATGGCGCCCCTAATTGCCACTTTTTGCACTGTTTGGGCGATGGCAACGGGCATTTAATGCCCTTGTCCCCTGCCGTCAGGGTTAGGTATGGAACACTATTCCATCTACCACCCTTTTTACGTTTTTACCCTCATCTATGTTGCCACCTGTCGGTGACCCCTTTGACCTATAAAAGGAGGCCCATGCGCAACACAGAGGGGGTTCCGAACATCGATCATTCCACGCTCGGCCTAGTTAGCGGTTAGAGTGTACCGTAGCTCTCCTCGCTCTCGAGCAAGAACACAATACAAACCAAAGCAGGAGTAGGATTTTACGCCTCAGTGCGGCCCGAACCTGGGTAAACTGCTCGTGTGCTCGCCTCGATCCGATCTTTGTGCATCCTCCGCCCCTTGCCGTACCGATAAGGGGCTCCGGTCCCATAGGTGTTCGTGGGCGATCAGTTTCCCCGACATCTTTGGCGCGCCAGGTAGGGGGTGCGTCGAGGTTGTGTGAAACTGATCCGGCGTCCACACGAGCTAGATCTTCACCAACTTCATCAACTTCGTCGACTCCATCAACATGCCGCCGAAGAAGAAGGCTTCGGAGGTAGCAGGCCCGTCCGCGTCGATCCCGCCACCGCCGGAGCCAATGGCTGGTGGGGTAGACGCCGGCGAAAGAACGGACGTCGGCGAGGAAACTCACAGCGCCGCCAAGTCCAAGGACAAGACGGATGACCGGGCGAACTCCAAGGCCTCGGCGTCCGTACATGCACCGCGCCCATCTCAGGAGGCGCGGGACCGGCAGCGACGTGGTACTCAAGGTACCATACGCTTGCTGGGCCAAGGTCAAGCTGGCGGATCTCGGGACGCTCAAGGCCAGCATACACATCAGCATGCTGGCACGAGCAAGGCGCGGTCGCCGGGACGGGATGCTGCTCCTTCTAACGTAGTTAGGAGTGCGAGCATATCCCGCTCCTCGCACCGCTCGCCACCATTACCCGCCACTCCAGTAGAAGCTCTAGCTCGAGCTCAACTGCTCCTCGACTTCCCTCCAGCGGGAGACAAGGCCGACGACTAGAGGGCCACCATCCAGAGCCTCATCGCCTTCGCCAACGGCGATACCCCGCAGCAGCCGAGCACGTCACGGCCGCGGCAAGTCAGCCAGGCGCAGGCCGATGGCGGCAAGACCGGTGGGGGTGCGACCACCGTGCAATCTCTGCCCCGGAGGCCAAAATCGCCGACTCGTCGGATCAACCTCGACGACGACACCACTGCGTCGTCAGATCCACGAGCTCGCCGCGATCAGCGCCAAGTTCTCGACGGTCGACAACAACAGGACGCTCGAACCCGCATCGAGCGTCGGAGAGAAGCGCGGCGTCAATCCGACCAGCGCGCTGGGCCCGCTGTTGACATGCACGCGCCTGGGGGACCAGGCGACTTGCCGTACGCGGTAGGTTGCCCTGCGTTCACTCGTGAGCTGCGGCAAGTCCAGTGGCCCAGCATGAAGAACTTCAGGCCCGACGTACCGGAGAAGTACGACGGCAAGACACATCCGTCGGAGTTCCTCAGCATCTACACCATCGCGGTGCAGGCTGTCGGGGGACGAGACGAGAAGATACTCGCCAATTACTTCCCGCTGGTGCTCAAGCCAAACGTCAGATCTTGGCTCATGCACCTGCCGGACAATTCCATTTCTTCTTGGGCCGACCTGTGCCATCAGTTTGTCGACGCCTTTACAGGCGGCCACAAACCTCATGGCCAGGAGAGTGACCTTCACCTACTCGCCCAGAAGGAAGGGGAGCCCCTGCGCAAATACATCCAGAGGTTCAGCCGTGTCCAGCACAACATCCCAGACGTCCACCCTGCCGCGGTTATCAGCGCGTTCCACCAGAACGTGCGTAACCGCAGGATGAGGGAGGAGATGGCGATGTGCAAGATCAGGGACGTCAGCGAGCTGTACGCCCTGGCCGACAAGTGCACACGCGCTGAGGAGGGGAGGAAACTCCCCGAAGAGGATACTGGAGCAGGGGGATCAGATAGTGAGGATGCCGCCCCGACAAAGAAGAACCGGCGGCGGAACAATAGGAAGAAGAAGAACAAGGAAGTGCTAGTCGTCGAGCAGTCCGGCAAGGAGGCTGGCGCCAAGAAAGCCCAAGTTGGTAGCTCCGGCAAGGAGACTGCCGCGTGCACCAATTGCCAGGCTATGGCAGCCACCGGCAAGCAGGACGGCACCGACAAGCAGTACTACAAGATCCACCGCACCAAGGGCCATGACCTTCAGAACTGCAAGAAAGTCGAGTACCTCCTCGAGCAGCAAAAAGCTGAGTACGAGCGACGCGACAAGGAGAAGGCCCAAGGGGGTGATGGCGGATCCGGCAAGAAGCGGACATTCAACGGCCGGGGAGGACGCCACGGCAAGGCCAAGCAGCGGCAAGGAGACAGACCTCCCCGCGGCCGCGAAAAGGACGAAGACGACGACGAAGACGAAGACATGGATGAAGGAGAGACCAGCGAGCAGGAGTTTCAAAAAGCCACAGAAGTTTTGTGCGTTGACGGCGGTGCTTCTCTGCATACTTCACACCGCCAACTCAAGCAGTGGGTGCGTGAAGTCAATGCGGCAGAACCACCTGTCGAATCGCGCAAACTCCTGAAGTGGTCCAGCACGCCTATCATCTTCGATATTGAGGACCACCCTGATCGCACGACTACGGTCGGGTGCTTGCCGATGTTGGTTTCACCAACCATCCGCAACCTCAAGGTCACCAAGATGTTAGTTGACGGCGGGGCCGGCTTGAACTTGATCTCCTCCGCTGTGGTCCGGAAGCTCCGGATCCCCGACAGCGAGCTCGAAGAAACCGGCACTTTCCAAGGAATCAACCCGGGAAGGAGCAAGCCGAAGGGGAATATCACGCTGCCAGTGACGTTTGGCGGCGAGCTGAACTTCAGGACTGAAAGGATCACCTTCGACGTTGCCGATATCCCATTGCCCTACAATGGGAAACTTGGCCGTCCAGCGCTCGCCAAATTCATGGCAGCCTCTCATTACGCCTACAACATGCTCAAGATGCCAGGCCCGATAAGCGTCATCTCTGTCCCTGGCGACAAGAAGGATGCCCTTATCTGTGCCGACAAGGTTTATCGGGACGCAGCAGCCCCAACAGATAGCAAGACACTTGCCGCTGAAGCTCCCGGAGGGAAGAAGACCAAGTCCGGCAAGAGCTCTGGGGCCCACTCCGACGAACACACCTCTTCGGAGTGCTGCGCTGCCGTCGAGGATGCACCATCGAGCTCCACCGGCAAGTGTAAGAAGACGATGGCAGCTCCACCAGAGACCAAGAAGGTGCCCGCCAAGGAGGACGACACTGGTGGTACTTTCACCATCAGTGCCACACTTGACCCCAAATAGGAAAGCGCGCTCATTGCTTTCCTGCGGGCGAACGTCGATGTGTTTGCATGGCAACCATCTGACATCCCCGGTGTTCCGAGGAAAGTGATTGAGCACAAGCTTGCCATTTGTCCTCACGCGCGGCCCATCAAGCAGAAGGTTAGAAAGCAAGCAGTGGAGCGCCAAGAGTTCATAGCAGAAGAAATCAAGAAACTGGAAGCAGCAGGCCTTGTCAGAGGTGTACTCCATCCCACGTGGTTGGCCAATCCTGTTGTCGTGCGCAAGGCAAACGGGAAGTGGAGGCTTTGTATCGACTTCACCGATGTGAATAAAGCTTGTACCAAAGATCCATTTCCCTTGCTGTGCATTGACCAGATTGTAGACTCCACGGCTGGATGTGAGTTGCTTTCGTTTCTTGATGCATACTCAGGATACCATCAGATTTTCATGGCTGAGGAAGATGAAGAGAAGACCGCATTCATTACTCCATGTGGCACTTACTATTTCATACGCATGCCTTTTGGTTTGAAGAGTGCTGGTTCAACATTTGCAAGGGTGGTCCATACAGCTTTTGAGCCACAGATCCACAAGAATGTAGAAGCATACATGGATGACATAGTGGTTAAGAGCAAGGACAGGGCTACCCTAGTGCAAGATTTAGATGAGACCTTTGCAAATCTGCACAAGATCCAACTCAAGCTCAACCCCGAGAAGTGCGTGTTTGGAGTCCCCTCCGGCAAGCTTCTCGGGTTCTTTGTATCTCAGAGGGGGATTGAAGCAAATCCCGACAAGATCAAGGCCATCGAGCAGATCGAAGCACCCAAGCATGTCAAGGATGTGCGAAGACTTGCCGGTTGCGTGGCTGCTCTTAGCAGGTTCATCTCTAAGTCAGCGGAGCGTGCCCTGCCGTTTTTCAAGATCTTGAAAAAGGCAGGTCCAATGAAGTGGACTCCGGAAGCAGAGGCTGCGCTGCAAGACTTGAAGAGGTACCTGTCCTCTACTCCAATACTTGTCGCACCTAAACCACAAGAGAAGTTGTTGCTGTACCTAGCGGCAACCAATCAAGTGGTTAGTGCTGCGTTAGTAGCGGAGAGGGAGGCAGATGATGAGGCAACAGCCACGGCAAGCGCGTCCAGCGACAAGCAGGGGGCTTCCCCGACAAGCTCTGGTCCCGACAAGGATGTATCTGCGCAGATGCAAGAGGAGGTACAGAAGAAGATGGTGCAGCGCCCAGTTTATTTTGTCAGTTCCCTCTTGCAGGGGGCTAGGTCAAGGTACTCTGGGGTGCAGAAGTTGCTTTTCGGCCTTCTCATGGCCTCGAGAAAGCTGCGCCATTACTTCCAGGCACATGAGATAACAGTGGTCACTCGCTTTCCGCTGAAGAGGATATTGCAAAATCCAGAAGCGACGGGCAGGATTGTCAAGTGGGCGCTAGAACTGTCAAGCTTTGGCCTCAAGTTTGAAAGCACTTCAACTATCCAGAGCAGAGCATTGGCAGAGTTTATAGCAGGGTGGACGCCAACGCCAGACGAGGAGATTCCAGAGACGAGCATCCCCGTCAAAGAAGCAAGCAAAGAATGGATAATGTACTTTGACGGTGCCTTCTCGCTGCAAGGCGCCGATGCCGGCGTGCTGCTTGTCGCACCCACCGGAGAGCACCTCAAGTACGTAGTCCAGATGCACTTTCCCAAGGAGCAAGCGACAAACAATACTGTAGAGTATGAGGGTTTGCTTGCCGGTCTCAGGATCGCGGCAGACCTTGGGATGAAGAAGCTTATTGTAAGGGGTGACTCGCAGTTGGTCGTCCGCCAAGTGAACAAGAACTACCAGAGTCCGTTGATGGAAGCTTACGTCGATGAAGTGAGAAAGCTTGAAGAACACTTTGACGGCCTACAGATGGAGCACGTTCCAAGAGCTCAGAACGACATTGCAGATGGCCTGTCAAAGTGCGCCGCACTTAAGTTACCTGTGGAACCAGGGATCTTCGTGCTCAAGCTGACTCAACCATCCGTAACACCGTCAACTGGACAGGGTAAGAAGAGGAAGTTGGTCTCTGGTGACTACTTTCCGGCAGAGCTTCCCGAAGCCGCCGCCAAGAAGGTCCCCAAGATCAACACCAAGAGTGCTGAGAAGCAATCCGCTCCGGCAAGTCCCAGGACCTGTTCCGTTGAAGCAGATGCTCCCGACAAGTTTTGCTCCGGCAAGCTTGCCGGGGATCGTCACGCTCCGGCTGAGACACAAGTTCTCGTCGTAGAAGCGGACGTTCCCGCAGCAGCAGATGTGCCTTTAGTCCTTGTTGTCGAGCCACAAGCTCCAGCATGGGCACATCAGATTGTCCGTTTCCTCCAGACAGGAGAACTTCCCGAAGAGCAAGAAGAAGCGGAAAAAGTAGCCCGGCAGTCAAGTATGTACCAGTTTGTTGACAACACACTGTGCAGAAGAAGATTCAACGATGTGAAATTGAAGTGTATTCCCCGGGAAGATGGACAGAAGCTGTTGGCGGAGATACATGGAGGCATATGTGGTCACCACATTGGTGCAAGAGCTCTTGTCGGCAAAGCATTCCGGCAAGGTTTCTTTTGGCCGACAGCCCTCCAAGATGCAACTGCACAAGTAACCAAGTGTGAAGCGTGCCAGTTCCATTCTAAGCAGATACATCAGCCAGCTCAAGCTCTCCAGACGATCCCTTTGTCCTGGCCATTTTCGGTCTGGGAGCTAGACATCCTCGGCCCCTTTCCCCGCGCAGCCGGGGGCTTTGAGTACTTGTACGTTGCAATCGACAAGTTGACAAAGTGGCCGGAAGTGGAACCAGTAAGAAAGGTGACAGCATAGTCAGCGGTCAAGTTCTTCAGGTCGATTGTTTGCCGTTTCGGAATCCCTAACACTATCATCACCGACAACGGTACACAATTCACAAGTCGCACCTTCATGCAATATGTCCAAAACCTTGGCGCCAAGGTCTGCTTCGCTTCTGTTGCTCACCCAAGGAGCAACGGTCAAGCGGAGAGAGCAAAACGCTGAAGTCCTGCGCGGACTCAAGACAAGAACTTTCGACAGGCTGCACAAGTGCGGAAGAAACTGGATCGAGGAGCTGCCGGCGGCTCTTTGGTCGATCAGGACGACGCCAAATCGAGCCACCGGACACACACCCTTTGCTCTAGTCTATGGAGCAGAGGCAGTTCTCCCCACGGAACTCGTATACGGGTCGCCTCGAGTGCTCGCTTATGATGAGCTCGAGCAAGAGCAGCTGCGACAAGATGACGCGCTGCTCCTTGAGGAAGACCCTCTTCAGGCTGCTGTGCGAGCTGCTCGCTACCAGCAAGCTTTGCGCCGCTACCACAGCCGCAAAGTTAACGCCAGAAGTCTCGAGGAAGGCGACCTTGTTCTTCGGCGCGTTCAGTCCGCCAAGAATTCCAACAAGTTGACGCCGAGGTGGGAAGGCCCTTATCGGGTGAAAAGAGTCAGTAGGCCCGGTGCTGTCCGCCTTGAGACCGAAGATGGCTTGCCGGTGAGCAACTCCTGGAACATCGAGCATCTTCGTAAGTTTTACCCATAAGGCGCGGTTGCCGTGATCCGCTCCGGCAACCACCTTTTGTACAAGTCTTGCCGCTGTTGCATGTAATCCTTTGTACAAAGCCGGGCGCAGACCCCGTGCATCAGTAAAGTTTATGCGCCCCGCACAACTCGTCATTTTCATGCATTTTTGTCTTTTGCATGTATCATCTGACACATTGTGCAACACCTACCCCCGGTAAGCAGTAACGAGCCGCAAGGTTCCATATTTGCGTTTTCTCTCCTTTCTTTTTTTCTCAAGGAAAAGAAGGTTCCCTCGCGCACAAGTTTGTCGGGGGGGAGGAGAAGATGGTGGTACGGACCAAGTGCCGTTCAAGAAAGTCTCGCCTTGCCGGGAAGCAGACAACACAAAAGCTAAGTTGCCAAAATTTGAGCAATTAAAATTTTAAATTTTTAAGTTATCTTCCTTGAACGACCATGTTTTGTATGGAAAACCTGTGCGTGGAGGAACCAACTCGTAGGTAGTTGCGCCCTTACTTTGTTTCGAGTTTGCTCAACAACTTGAGTGTGCTGCGACTAGTGTCGCGCCCTTACTTTGTTTCCGAGCCCGCTCAACAACTTAAGTGTGCAGCAACTAGTCGCGACAAGGTTTCTTGTCGGCAACGGCACTGCCAGCAGGCTGCTGAAGTTCCGCACTCAGCGCTCGCGGCAAAGGTGCCCGCGCCGGCAAGTTCCCTAAAAGCGTAGGGTAAAAACATACAAAGCAAGGGAGTCAAGTAAAGGAAATAACGTTGCATTAAGTACCTAAGATAGAGTTATAATACAAAATGACTTGCCGCATTCTAACAGACTATTGTTCGTAACATGGTTAGCAGCGACAAGTAAAGAAGAAAGTAAAAATCCTAGTCCGCGCGGTCGCCTTCAACCCTCTTGATCCCACCCACCTTGTCCACAATGGGTGCGACAAGGGCCTTGAGCGCCTCCTGGTCGGCGTCGGGAGGCTAGGTCCTGAGGACGTTGGTTAGGTTGAGCCCTGGGTTGCGGAAGACCACCTTCATCAGCACCTTTTGGAGAGCCCCCGTGCAAATCCTGCGCGATTCGTCCGCCAGCCGCTTCGGGATCTTCTCCCGGAGTTGCCGGAGGGCCGTCGCCACGCCCTTGAAGAACAGAGTAAGCTTGGCGCTGGGGTGGAGGTTCTCGTTGGTGGAGTACCCGAGATACTCCACCCCTAGCTGCGCCAACTCCGTGTCAATGTCCGCGGCGGCGTTGACAAGACCTTCCGTCCATAGCTCGACGGTCCGCCTAAAGTTATTCTGGGAAATGGCGGCACTGTCCAGCAACACCTTCTCGGCCCTGAGCTCCTCCTTCAGGGCCGTCTCCCGCTCCCTGGCGCCGTCCAGCGTCGTGGTAAGAGTGGGCAACTTCAGCTCCAGATCGGCGATGGAGTCCTTGGCGACGGCGAGCTCTTTGCCCTTCTCGGAGAGGCGGACCTGCTGCTCGGAGTGGCTGTGTGCGTCCTTCTCCCTCTCGAGCTTGAGTGCGGCGACCTCCTCGCCGCTCGTCTTCAAGTTGGCCTCCAGCTGCGCCACCCGCGTCTCCAACTCTCTCTTGGCGGTCTCGGCAGCTGCGGCGGCATCCTTTGCCTCCTGCAAAGCTCCGCCAAGCGATCGCTCGCGCGCGGCAAGCTCGTCCTCATGGCTATCGAGATCGACCTTCCGCTGCGTCAGCTCACCTTCCCGCCTGGATAGCTCCCCGGCGGCAAGATGTTGCTGCTCCTCCACTTCTGCCTTCTAAAGGATGAAGGCCTGCTGCTCCTCGGCAAGCTGCTCCCGCTCCTCCGCCAAGGACTGCAGAGCTGCTTGGTTGACGGCCCGGAGCTCTTCTGCGCGCTTCTCCAAGTCAGCACCCGCCTTGGCGGCCAGAGCCTCTCGGGACTCCAGCTTGGCCTGCCGGGCGCGGTACAAAGACAGAAGCTTGCGCAGCAGCCGCTCCTCCTCGGGCTCGCTGTTGCTGCTCGGCGCGTCGACGAGCTTCTGTCCGGAGGAGGCAAGGACCTCCCTGTCGAAGACCTCTCCCTCGACTGGCGCCCTGGACATGGACGCCCACGGGAGCTGGATGAAGATGTCGTCGCCGGACTTCAGATAGGCGCTTGGCTCGGGCTCGTCGGAGCCGGGGGCTGTGGCTGCGGCGGAAGGCTCGGCGGTCGATGTAGCGCCTGGCGCTCCTGCGGCCCCAGTGCCGTCAGTACGATCGACGGCCTCCTCACCAGCTGCCGTGGCGGCAGCCCTGGCGGCCTCTGCGGCAGCGGGATCGTCCGCGCCAACCGTCTCCTCGGCAACGGCGGCGTCGTCAACGACGACCTCCGTGTCCACTGGCTCGACTACGGACGGGTCTGACGGAGGAAAAGAAAAGACAAACAGTCAAGCAAATATCCAAAAAGAAGAAATACAGACGAAGAAAAGCCAAGGAAAGCATGAAGCGAAGGGATTACCTGCGCGGGCCGGCTCCTCGGCGAGGTCTCTTGCCGGGGAGCTCTCCCTCGGCGGCGTGGTTGTAGCTCCCACCGGCGGAGGGCCACTAGTGTCATCCCTCGCCGGAGTGCTCGCCCTTGGCGGAGTGCTCGCCCTTGCCGGAGAGCCTCCCCTTAGCGGAGTGGTCGAAGCGTGCGGCATGTCGGGGGCGATCTCCTGGCGCTCCTGGTGCTGCTGCTCTGCTTCTACACAAGTCAACAAACAAGACATCAGTAAAGGAGGAGCACCCACGCGCGCCCAACAGCAGAAGATGCACTACACTTACGCTGGGGGCTGCGCTGGGGGCTGCTCTGAAGAACAGTTGCCGGGTCCGGCAAGCTTGTCTCAGGCGCGCCCCCAGCCGTCGCGGCGGGCTCGTCCTCGATGACAATCACCGGAACCTTGGCCCTCTTCGCTGCCCTCTGGGCCAGAGTTCTGAAGAAGAACAGGTTCAGGGTTAGGCAGAGGAGATACAATACAAAGGACAAGTTGAAAATCAAAGAAAAACAAGGATTGCGAAGACTTACTCTTCTTCCTCCTCGTCGTAACTGAGCGCGGAGAAGTCAAAATCTGGCTCGTACGTCCCGGCGCGAGGAGGTGGAGGAGTGGGCTCCCTCGGCCGCTTGGCGGGAGCAGGGACGGTGGTCTGAGAAGACCCCGCTCCGGTTGCCGCCGAAGCGCGAGGGGTGGCGGGAGCAGAGGCACCAGTCCGGGAAGATCCCGCTCCAGTTGCCGCTGAAGCACGAGGCACTCCCTTGGCGGCCTTGCTTGTCGCGGTGGCGCGTGCCGTGCGGCGCTGCGGCTGCTGGCCCGCCTGCCGCCCCGTCACGTCTGCGGCCTTGCGGAGGCGTCTTCTTGGTGGAGCTGGAGGACTTGCTGGTGCGGTGAGCTGCCCGAGGACGAGGAAGAAGAGGAGTCGAGGTCCAGCGAGTCGCTCGAGTCCTCGGCAGGCTCGCTTGACCCGACACCCTGCTCGGCGGGCCCGCTCAACTCGGCGCCCTGCTCGGCGGGTTCACTTGTCTCAACGACCTTCCCGACAAGCTTCCCCGCTTTGAGAAGCTCTTCCAGCTCGGCAAGGCTTGTCGCCTCCGCTGCCTCCGCCTCCTCCACAGTATACCCGAACTCGCCCGCGGCCCTGGCTGCCGCTGCCTCTTCCAGTCCGGTGGCAATATATGCCATCTCCTGGTCAGTAGTGTCGCGGGTGAGCCTTTCTTCTCGTCGGAGTCAATTGGCTGTTCCACCAAGTTGTCGAAGAACGTCTGCACGGCTTTGTCGGAAGGCTCTTTCCAAGTGGGGTCGATTCCGTGGGAGTCGCATAGCGGCATCACTGCACGGATGCCGCTGAGCGCTGAGCTGTTGCACAGCGGCACTACGCCCCTCGGCAACGTGAACCATTCGGGATGGTCGGAGTCGTACTTGAACAAAGCCTGGAGCATCGCGTTGAGCTCCAGGACAGTGAAGTTATAATTGAGGCCCGGGCGCAGCCTCATGATATCCGCCGCGTTCTCGAACTCCCAGGCGGCCCTCTTCCTCTCCTGCAAGGGGGCGATGCGGCGGCAGAGAAAATCTGCTCCAACTGCGCCTACAGTCAGCCCGGCAAGCCTACGGCGAAGAATCCGGTTAGTGGCAATCTTCAATTTGCTATCCTCCGGGGCCAAATCGCTCCAGTCATTGCCGCGTACTACTGGGGCTTGGTGCCGGGCAGTGAATGGCTGCGGGCCATCCTCTATGATCCAACACCAATTGGCTCTCCACT
The DNA here is from genome assembly GCA_902687465.1 of Secale cereale. Lineage (NCBI taxonomy): Eukaryota > Viridiplantae > Streptophyta > Magnoliopsida > Poales > Poaceae > Secale > Secale cereale. Next base: position 217,056,324 of record LR738714.1, read on the forward strand.
CATCCCACTTGCCGCGGAGCTCTCCCGACAAGTATGCTTCCTTCTTGTGGGTCCTAGAGATACAAGAGATTCCTCCAGACAGAGGCTCTCCCCTCTCAAATCGAGGCGTGAAGTAATGGCGGAAAAGAGCAACATTGGGGAAGACTCTGACAAAGTTTTCGCACAGATGTGCGAAAACGGCCATGGTGAGAACGGCGTAGGGGTGAAGTCAAGGAGGTGGAACCCGTAGGTGTTCATGATGTCACAAAAGAACTCAGAATAGGGCGGGCAGAGCCCGCAGTAGAAGAACAGAGCAAAGAAGGCGTAGCCATTCGGGAACATCTTGCAAGCTTCAGCCGGGAGTACCTTGGTGCGCGGATGCGCCTTCGTCTCCCTCGACCAAAAAAGGTAGAAGGAATCCCTTAGCTCCTCCGCCTCAAGCTTTGGCGGGAAGACCACCTTCTTCTTCCGCATCGCCGCGAGCCGCAGCGCCTCGGCCGACTTCGCGGACTTCCCCTTCTTGCCTTTCGGAGCCATGGCGGGAGCGGTGAAGGAGGTCGACGGCGCTGGTGTTGTTGATGGCGACGGAGGGTGGAGCGCTGCTCTCTTTCGGCCTTCGGGAAGGAGGGGAGCGGCGGGGGTTTCTGAGGATTGAAGAAGCAACGGGCGGATGGACGAACTGCCCCTGTTTCCCCTGCTTATAAGGGGGAAGGGGCGGACGTTCTGCATTTCCAATTAAAGAAACAGGCCACGATCTCCCCCACGACGCCGCATTAAACGCGTGTCGTTAAGGGAGGGTGCGGTGGATACGGAGTGGGATACGGCGTGCCGCAGGCGCGCGTGCCCGTGCACTGTTTTGGGCCTGGCCCAACAACGCTCGGCAGCGTGTCTGGCCCAGGCCCGGGGGCTCCTGTCGGTGTACTAAAGTAGGGGTACCTTAGTATCCCGAACTTGTGCACGGGCAGTTGCAGCGTCTCGCGGCAAGGCTTGTCAGGCGACCGCCAAGATCCTCCGTGGTTCCCTTGGAGCCATTCAAGAACAAAGTATTCAAGTCAAAGAGACAAGACCCTGGCAAGAGGAGCTTGCCGGGATGGCCACTCAAGGCACAAAACCACTCAAGACACGAGACCCTGGCAAGAGGAGCTTGCCGGGAAGACCAAACAAGGCATTTCAAGAGACTTCCTGCGACGCGCTACGCGTCCCGGCAAGGCCCGGTGAGCGACAAACTCCCAGGCGCGACAAGATAGCGAACGCGGCAAGACGCTTGCCGCGGCAAGCTTCCACTCAGTACCCGTGCTCCAGCGCATCCACCCACGTGTCGCCTTGGGGCCATCCCAGGCGTACGTGGCGGAAGGCTGTGCAGCTTGGGGTACACGGTGGCAAGCGGCGATGACAAGGCTACCGTCGTGGCGGATGGTGGCGCCCCTGACGGCCACTTTTTGCATTGTTTGGGCGACGGCGACGGGAATTTAATGCCCTTGTCCCCTGCCGTCAGGGTTAGGTATGGAACACTGTTCCATCTACCACCCTTTTTACGTTTTTACCCTCATCTATGTTGCCACCTGTCGGTGACCCCTTTGACCTATAAAAGGAGGCCCATGCGCAACACAGAGGGGGTTCCAAACATCGATCATTCCACGCTCGGCCTAGTTAGCGGTTAGAGTGTACTGTAGCTCTCCTCGCTCTCGACCAAGAACACAATACAAACCAAAGCAGGAGTAGGGTTTTACGCCTCAGTGCGGCCCGAACCTGGGTAAACTGCTCGTGTGCTCGCCTCAATCCGCTCTTTATGCATCCTCCGCCCCCTTGCCGTACCGAAAAGGGGCTCCGGTCCCATAGGTGTTCCTGGGCGATCAGTTTCCCCGACACATCGGTATCCCAAATTCAAACCAATCTGACCTTGTTCAATGTGTATACATTGCAACATGCTCGTTTCCAAACCATACCGCGCAGATCTCCGTTATATTCATGCATGCATGGGTTTCAAACATCATGATCTGTTATTCAAATATTTGAATTCAACTTTACATTGATTATGACCTCACCTAGTCTTTTACACCCACACATTGGTCTTCCTTTATAATTGTACCACTAACTTTCTCTCGTGCATGCATGCACACACACTACCAATCGGCTTTATCCATCGCACACATGCAATCTTTTTCTTCAGGTCGGTCTCCCATGAACGCACACACACACACACACACATCCTGCTCTCCATCATATCGGGCATTCTTTATCTCTCACATGCATGCGCAATGATCGATGTTCCTCTATGCGTGTGTGTCTATATAGCTAGGTCTTTCATATTTTTCCACATAAACCGATCAATATATATATCTAGTGAGGTCTCACCCTCTTTCCCACGTCCACATCGATCAATCTATACCTCTCTATATAGGATTACGTATATAGCTAATACACCCACATTAATTATATAGCCAACGCCCCCCTATCATCATCCATGCCTTCCGCTTCATCTCTCAGACGCGCGCACAATGGCGAAGACAGGGGGCAGCAATGGCCCTGCCCCCCTAACATCACTATATATCAAGGATAATATGAATGTGATCATTGGACAATTGCTGGTAAAAATGGTATAAGTTGATGAATTGGCTCTCCTCATAAAGGATTAGCAATGCTTGGCCCCCTAGCTCATGGGACATTTTTCATGGCTCCGCCACTGCGTGCAACAACGCACGTTATCGCCCCCCTCTCTCTAAATATCGATCTCGCAGTTGTGCACTCCTTCATAGTCTCCCTCCACTCGGCCCCTCGAACCATCTTCTAGCCCCCCACCGGATTTTGCCACATGTACAATCTAGCAGACTCCATGGTTGAACTTAAACATAATGCCCAAATCTCAAAACAACAGTGGTTCTCCTTTGTTCTAGAATCTTCCGTTTTATAACTGCCCAAACTTTTTTTCTAGTTGAACTGCCATTATTTGTTTTTACTTTATGCTTTACAACGCACAATTCCATGTATCCTAAAATAGATTAAGGGCTTCTTTGATTCAAAGGATTCTCGAAGGAATTTTGGAGGATTCTAATCCTTAGGAATTTTTCCTATCTTGGTTGTTTGATTCATAGGATTGTAAACCATAGGATTTTTTCCATATGATTCATTTGCACTAGATTTCATAGGAAACATCCCATCCACTCAAACCACTTTGAAAGAATTCTGCGTTTTTTCTATGCACAATCAAACACTCGTACCATCCTGTAGGATTCAAGACGACATTCCACTCTAATCCCATGTTCTTCCTATTCCCGCGTTTTGGAAATCCTTCGAATCAAACAGGCCCTAGGTTTTTTACAAAAACTAATTGATTTTGAATGATATGAACTATAAGAATTAAACGAAGGTCTACATCACGCATATATGACTCAGAGCTTACATGCTACAGTGTGGTATTTATTCGTAATTTGGTTGCAAAATCTGACGCGTGCAATGCACGTGTACCTTACTAGTACTTCGAGTATGTGCAAAACACAATGGCACGCTACATAGTGTCTCTCTTACAGTTCATGAAGCCACGTGGCATATGTGGAGGCGTTGTCGCGACATCCTTGTGTGGATTGATCACAGTGACGTGCTGCTGGTTCCAGAATAATGTACTCGTCCTCCCTGAGCCACACGGGCGGTACACGCCAGGCACGCACTCATTCCCTTGCATGTACACGCGGGTAAACGGGCGGACACAATTTTATAATAAGATCCACCCCATGTGATAATTTGACGCGTGTTAAGTCCTTCACTTCATTGATGGTCCATTAATACAGCGCATACAAATTGAGTGGACATGAGGGCCGAAGAAAGACATTACTACTCCACTGCGCGCATGCGAGTAGTTAAATCATGGGTTGCTAGTAGTACTTCCATTGGTCTCCTTCATATTTTGTGCCAATTTTTGACAGTAACATAATATTTACGCATCTGAGTAGTGTAGTCTACTTGAAATTTATGTTCCACTAAACTCATCGGTAGCCGTTTCGGGCCTCGAAACCAAAAACCATCAATTAATCTTTACCTTGTTCCCATCACATTCGAAAGTACTAGTGCGACAATTAAGTGCAAGCATGCTCACACCAACAAGTACGTACCAAACCTGAACATGTTCCATGCAGGTTTTAGTACTAGTGCTAGTACTTCGGTTATAGAAAGAGGAACTACCTAACCGATAATTACTCAACCTTCCTCCTCATAAGTCCTCCTTCTTCGTTCGTCCTTGCCATGGCCGGTGTGCAGAGCTGTAGGTCGAGAACTACTCGTAACAACGGAGCGGCAACCATGGCTGCGAAAAAAAGAGGGCTCGCCGCCACGCAGAGACCTCGAAAGATCTCTCATGGGCACGCGATGGCTCCCAGGAGTGCCCTAGACGCGGAGGCGAACATGCCGAGCTGGCGGCGCTGGAGTCATTATCCCTCGACGGCATGCCTGATCAGCTCAATAAGCACCTCAATTACCAGAAGGAGTTCATCCATGGCTTGGAGGAGCTGCTGAAGGAGAGCCTCGATGACATGCCCGCTGAGCTCAATGAGCAGGGGGAGTTAACCGCCAGCTTGGTGATGCTGCTGAAGAAGGGCATTGCCTCGGAGAACAGGGCGACCGGCGAAATCCTGCACCTTCAGGAGGACAAGGCGAAGCTCTGCCATGAGCTCGACCTGCTGAAGGAGGAGAATGCCGGCTGGAAGAAGCTGCATGAGAATAGTAGTTCCTCGATGAAGATGTTGCAGGCCCTCGTCATGGAACAGATGGAGGAGTTGGCGAAGCTCCGCATTGAGCACCCAGCTGCTGTCAAGGTACGTAATGCGGCCGTGGAACAGATGATGAAGGCTCGCGTCGAGAAATCTCGCGTCATGGACACAATGATGAAGATGGCGGAGGAGACGCGCAAGGAGATGGAGGTCGTGGAGGCGTTGAAGAAGTAGTTATGACTCTGCGGCCAGCAACCCTTCATGTAGTGAGTGCAGCGCCCTAGACTTGTGTGTGCGTCTTCCTTCTTCTTTTGCTCCTGTGTTTCTTATTTTGCTTCGCGTGTTTCGCCGCGCGTGTCACCTTCTCTACGAGGCATGAATAGAACAATGCTAAAAATGAGATGACTAGCAAATTAGATCATTCTTTATCGCCAATAGAACAACACCTCTTGTTAGTAATATATAATAAGAGTAGAGAGTAGAGGATATGGCACCAGGCTGCCGTGTTTCATGCTCCTCCGTCGTACTCCAGTGGAAAACTTGAGTATACCGCACGGTTCTTTGCTCCTCCTCAGGTCGTCGGCACATTTATACGACTAGTAAAATCACAATGCCCCGCCTTCCAGCAGTAATGAGCCGTCAAATCACAAAGGCCCTCGCCTCTCGTGAAAAGGACCAAGCTAGACTGCCCCGCCCCCTAGCCTTTTAAAAATGTATACATTTATACAGTAGTAGTATCGATGGATTGCGCCATGGAGAAAAACTAACAATATGTAATTGAAGAAAAAAGGTGGTACATATAGAGAGCGCTCGTCGCCAAATTATGCATATACTATATGACACTACCCACTATGAAGGTACTAGTAACATAGACTAGTAACTGGTCTATGTGACTCTCCACTATGACCAAACAAAGTCGAGGCGCGGATACCAACGAGGGCCAGGTTGTGTATATACTTGGACAACTCACCCGACTGCATGCGCACCAGGCAGACGAAGCTCGTGTCGTGTTGGTGCCGTGTGTGGCCCGCACATTAACTAAAACCTCGCGCCTCCATCTTAGCCTCCGTGTTTAAAACATCTCAATCTCAAGGCCAAGGAGCAACGTGAAACCTATGATAGAGCCAATCGGATGGTTGAGAACACTACAATTCGTAGCTACAAATGCGTGTGTGAGAGAGGACGAGTGCGTACGTGCACCTCTTCTCAGAGTACAACTATATGTGGGTGGCATTGACCTAGGGAGCGGTGATGGTGCATGCGAGAAGTCCCGAGAGATAGGTGTAATGCTTCTGAAAAAAGACTAGTATATAACTCGCCACGAGTCTATTCCTTTCGAGCGCCAAGCGTAAGATATGTATCCGACGGTGCCAGTTTTTGCACGTACACAACAGTAGAAAAAGAACTAGTACCATGGCATATGCTACACCACGGCCGAGAAAATGTGCCGACGTTACGCCATCCGAGGATAGTGTCGCACTTCAAAACTAGAACCGTCAATAAATTTTGAGCGCGTCTCGTCACATTCCAAATTACTACTACTACCATGCTATATTTAATTGCAAACTTGTTCACATCGATCACAACCTAAACGGTTTCCCACTTACGAGCGTATTAGTAGTACTCGGTTATAAGATGACTGCACATTCCTCCTCAACTCCTCATCCACAAAAAACAATCAAGTTAATCAAGCCATAGCCAACGTGAGTTATTGGTCGAGAGATTTCCGCCAGGGAGAGGTGAGCATGGAAGAGGAACTACGATTGATGTCCCGCCTCGCCGCGAAAGCAGCCGACATGTCCAGCCGCGCAGCAGTAGCATCACAGAGGTCCCGCTGCGCCGCCGAAGCAGCACGGAGGTCCCGCCGCATCGTCGATGTAGCAGGCTAGTCCGGCAACACCGCGGAAGCATCAGAGATGTCCCGCCGCGCCGCCAAAGCAGCAGGGACGTCCTGCCACGCTGCGGCGGCCAGGGAAAATTTCTTGCAGGCATGTGAGGTCTCTTACAGGTGCATGCATGCGATAGTCCATAGCCAGATGTATCAGATCTCTGGCTGGGCGAGGATGTAGGACGAGGCTACCGGCATCATCCGGCAACCGGGGGAGGGCAATGCGAGGCTCCGGGGCGAGCGCGACCTGCTGAGGGCGAAGATCGCCGAAAGGGTGAAGCAGGAGGAGGAGACCGCTGTCGTGTTGCAGAGGACGGGCGTCATCATCAAGAAATTTATGGACGAGAATGCCATGCTCCGCATCGAGCGCAACAGCCTGGTGGAGGAATCCATGGATGCTGCCAAGCAGCGTATTAAGGACATGAAATTGATGAAAGAGATCATCGCCCGCCACGAGAACTAGTCTCCGCCACCTATAGTGCATAATGAAAGTAGAGATCAGCGAGCCAGATCATTGTATGCGTCTTCCTTCTTCTTTTGCCCTTGTCTATTTCGGGCGTAGCCGCATGTGGCTTTTCTATTTATCTTCCTAATTATGTAGGACAATTATTATCCACTGTCGTCGTCCTTATATATATATTCATCAGTCTTGCTATAAGTCGCAGTAGATGCTATATAGGTCCGTCGGATCTTACATCAAGATTTGTGCAAAATTTTCTTTTTTATCTCTTAAATCTCAGTCGAGTGAGACATTGCCATGCCATTAAACAGAGGCTTGGGCGCCATTAATTGAGACCTTGGGAGAGAGGTGGACGGCAGATGGAGGTCAAAGGTCTATCCTCGCGATAAGCACGCGCAGGGGTCTGATCGCATGCCTCCCATACTCAAATAGCTACCCTGCACAGCGCCTCCTAGCTAATAAAAAAAGGAAACGCGTGGCGGCACGTAAATGGTAAATAGATCGCCCACGATTTCAATAATACTTGTGTTTCTGATTGTAACATGACAGCACTTGTTCCAAAATGACTTTGTTGATTGTTAATGTGTGCGCCTTCGCAAATCAGAGAGCAAAATTACCACAACATGTTGGTGCCATGTCATGGCACCAAGCCAAGTTTCATGATTTTCATGCGTCTTTCGGATTTACAGGAATTAAAAAACCAAGTTTCTAAACGTTTCCAGCTGAGCCATGACGCCCAGATGTTTGAATTTCATTCCCATTTCTGGCATGGGACCGAGAAATTTACTCGAGGACACACGTGTGATTTTTCAACCAGCTTTGGTACACTGGAGCATGTGCTTGTATTTAAAATTTGAATTATGCACACAAAGGTGAGACGTTCCCTCTCAGAACCACGTGCCTTCTTGAGAGAAGCTCCAGTTTGCAAGAAACTTATACCAAAACTTGTTCCTATTCTGCATTTTTTTACCACAACATGGTAGTACCATGACATGACACCATGCCAAGTTTCATGATTTTCAGGCGTGTTTTGGATTTCCAAGAATTTTAAAACCAATCTTCTCAATGTTCTCGGCCAAACCACGATGCCTAGATGTTTGAATTTCATTCCCGTTTCTTGCATGGGACCTAGAAATTCACCCGAGGACACACATGTGATTTTTCAGTCAACTTTGGTGCACGGGACCATCTGCTTGTAGTTCAAATTTGAATTATGCACATTAAATGACCAAAAACTCAATTTATGTATAAAAAAGGCCAAATGAACCCGGAATAATTCCAAAATTTAACAGGTCACTCATACAGTTCTATGTTGCCTCTGTAAAGAAAATCTGACGGGAGGTAGCGTATATTGTTTCGTACACAAAGGTATAAAGAAATAAAGAAATGAGCCCTACTTAATTCTTGGGTTCTTATTATTTATGCCACTAGTTGTGTATCACTACTCAGTTTTGCCATGAGAAGTTACAACTACTCAAAAAATGCCATCGATCCGTGAGATGCCTGCTCAAAAATGCAATTAGATATCTAAAAAATGCCATTGTTAAGTTAGATGTTTGCTCAGAAATGCCATTAGACATTATTATTTTCACGTCAAACCTGTTGACCATGTTACATGAAAAAAATAAGCCGATTCTCACAATGATAAGTTAATGGTGTCCAGCACAACACACCCCTCAAATAAAAGTAAGCACCCTGGAATTCTTTGACAAAACCAAGCACCCTGAAATTCTTTGACAACTAAACTGCTCGCTATATGATGTTGGCCATATATATATTGTACGTATATAATGTCAAGAAACGAGTGGTAGTAGTATACCAACTAAAAGATGAAATGTACAAAATATAACGAGAAGAAACATAACATAGTTCTGTTGGGGGCTCAGCACAACATACCCCTCAAATAAAACTAAGCACACGAGAAATTAAACTAAGCAACTAATCCGGTAGACACTGCATTAGAACCACCATGAGCAACGACTCTGCCACCTTACTTGGAGTCCTCGTCCACGCCCTCGACTACGTTCGTGTCCCTCTTCCTCTTGGGCTATACTTCTTTGCTTGAACCGCACACTTGGCTCTTGCTCTTTATCCAACCCTTGTAGATATTGAAACAAAGGTAGCCATCCATTGTAGCGTAGTGGATGTGGTCTATATCTAGGACAATCCACTGCCATGCACGATGAAACGTGTGCGGAGGTTTCTTCAGTTCACCGTACATAGGATGAACCATGGCTCCTTCTAGGGTCAGCATTGAAGGCTGATCAAGGGAGGGCACCAGCCCTTCCTTCTGGAGGTCGAACGGGTCACCTACAATGATGCCTATCCGACCCAGGATTTCCTTGTTCCTAAAGTCGACAGTAACAAATTTCACTCGGCCGCCCTTGAGGAAGTTCTTAAATTCCTTGCACTCAACATTGTCATGGCATATGTGGTAGACCAAGCATAAGTCATGCACTCAAACCTGGATCATGGCGGGCTTCTTCTTCTCTGGCTCCTTTAGTTTCTTCTCGCTTCCCAGGACTGTGGTGTACTCAACATCTAGCCCAGCGACCCACTCATCATTTCAGTTTTTGAACATGCGTTTGAAGCGAGCAAGGCATTCTTTCACTGTTGTGGAAGAACGGGTGTAGATGACATTGAACTCATCGCCGGTGATGGTTCTAACCTTGTACTCACCGCGAATCACGAAGATTTGGGACGCCATGGATTTGGGAGGAGGGTTAGGATTACTAGAACTGCCGTAATGTGAAAGGACAGGGCGACTAGGAGCGGTTTATCGATTGTAAAAATGTTGAGTGGGGGGGGGCACGTGTGCGAATGGCAGGGTAGTGGCTTGCCTGGTGGATAAATGGATTCATGCATAGTACTATGGGGGCCCAATTAGATGTCATGTCTACTCGATGCCCAATTAAATGGCTTTCGATGTCATGTCAAGCGTCGGGAAAATTAGAGGTGATACGAAGCTTTCCATTCTCCCATGATACGGGCTTCCGAGAGCCCTTGGATCTAAGATCGAACGGTTGCATGGCATGATTCTAGACCTATGGGTGAATATCCTATCCTGGAGGGTTATTCTGCAAATTTTCAGCAACATAGCATGTAACCGTTCGATCTCAGATCGAAGGCTGCGAGCAGCCCGTATCATGGTCGCGCCTACCACGACCGTCGCCTCGCTCGCGCGGTCGCGCGCTTGGAGATTTAACACGGTGCGTTAGGCTATCTGATGTTGGCATGTCATACATAGTCATCACTTAGGCTGGTCGTAGTAGGGAGTATCATATACTAGTATCATGCAAATGATACTAGTGTTTGATACTACATCCGTAGTGCATAGTATCATAGAATGGTTCATTTATTGCCATGCATGACACATAGTAGCACATCATTTAATATGATACGGTATCATGATATGATACTCAACCCTCTCTTACTTCATTAAATACTATGCCACCTCATCAAAACTGCCTAGTTGGCATGCATGATACTACGTATGATACTACCATTACGGGTAGCCTTAGTCACTCATACAACAAGGTTAGCTATAAGGTTGTCTATAAGAGTATTTTTTGTTCACTTCTCTCTATATCTTTCTTCGTAGTATTTATTGCATCTGCCAAGGAGTGACCTCTTCTAATGAAATGGTGCTTAGATGAGGTGCTATGGGCATTAAATGGCTTAGCAACTCAAGTCCCCAATGCATAGGTGCTTAGTTTTTTGTTGCTAAGTTTGCTTCATCTAGGTACACGCGCTTATCATCGTTTCTTCCTGGGGTTACCAAACTAGTCTCTCTCTTCTTAATTAACTTGGCACATCAGACTTTATGCCTATGTGGCAGGCTTAGCACCTGTAGGATCAAGTACAATAGTGGGCTATAAGACCACTTTACATGGCATTTTTGCATATGTGGGGGAAAGAGGCAAGGAAAAAGTGGAGGAGTGGGCTCTCAAGCAAGAGCCAGCCTCTACATCGTGGAGCATCGGGAGAGGCACCTGTATGGATGTGGTCAGGAATCCGGCTTGGCATTTAAAATGATAATGGCAAGTCAAATCACCGGGCCCCACCTATCCAGCAGTAACTCACTGTCAAATCACACAGCCCTACGTTTGCAGCAGCCTACTCCCTCATCTTCTCACGTCTGTGTCGAACCGACTAGGTGGAACTGCCCCGCCTACCGCGCGGGAAAAGCTCCTCCCTTGAGTTTTAAATAGTACATTATACTAGTTTTGTATCCATGGATTGCGCCATGGAGCAAAGCCTCAAGAAAACGGCGGTACACATGTACGGAGTATACAGCATGCTCGTCGCGTTTGCGTTGCACCCCAGACGGTAGGTCGGTCTGGCATGCCGCTCTCCGAATGGAACGCACGTCATATTCTGTTTGCACACACATGTGGGACCGCAATTGAGAACCGATCATAGCCACACTCCCCGGCTCGACAAGTCGGGTGAGTTAATAGAAGTACATACGTTGGTACCTGGCCAATCCCTGCATGACACGGAAGATCAGTTCGTCCATGCATGTGACCAGACTCCAGCAGAGACGCCTGGATTGGCTATCGTCTACATATCGTGCAGGCTGTGTTGTACAGGGCTGTAGTTTTGGTGAGAAATCTAAAAAAGGTTTCTTGTCATCTCGGAAAATTAGGTGTCATGTGCGAGGGTTAAACAGCGACAACTGAGTTGGGCTATTCATTGGGGCACATGCACGAAGACTACTCGGCTGCCATCTAGGTTAAGCCGGCTTTGTTAATTAGGACATCTATCGACGGACCCCTTTTCTATGAGTTTATGTTTAATTTGAGCTTTGATCCTCGTCTAGTTTGTCCGTCGGGATTCATCTTGTCTCCTTTGGGCAGTGAGGTTATGATTTCTTGTCATATGGCATTTTTTCGTGTTATAAGTTATAATCTGGTGCTTCGGATCAAAATGACGACAACTTCGCCTCCTGGGCACGTGCATGAAGACTTCTCGACAGTCATTGCCAAGGTCAAGCCGGCTCCGGCCGGTAGACAAAAGAAAACTAGTACTCCACTATATAGGCAGGAGCCTCCGCGCTTGCTTGCTAGTGTTGCTCTCTTCACACTGTCTCGTCCTATCCAGATCTAAACACGACAGCGGTGGCCACACACTCTCTCTCTCTACTCACCGCTGGTCACAGATCTAGTCGGATCCTCTCCGCCGGGGAAGGTGAGAAGGTGCAACGTTCACGCGGTCGTCCTCGGCGATGGCTCTTACCCACTGCCGGTGCGTCCCGATCAGCGTGCCTTGTCGTTCTCTCTCAAGCATCGCTGGCGAGAGAGGGCATCCCACCCCTTCTTTCTCGCTGCCGTAGTGTGGGCACATCCGGCCTCCCGTCGCCCACCTAGCGACATCCCGGCATCCCTCAGGTATAACTTCCTTCGAAACCGGTCTTGCTCTACTTCCTGAGCTCCTGACATCGCTGCATTTGTATCTTTTACTATTTCTCAGGCCCCCTCGTGTAGATAGGATCTATCGGCTATTCGAAAACCAGCTAATTTTTTACAGTTAAGAGGTAAAACTAGTTCATGCACTTGAATCTAGCAGTACTTGGTTCAAACAAGGAAGAAAGGGGTGGGGGGGAGATTTGTTACCTGAATCTAGGACTTGGTCGAAAGAGGAAATAATGGGGCGAAAAGTAGCACAGACTGGCCATCCAACTGGTCTATAGGTCTAATACGGAAATAAGGGGAACACAGTACAAACTCAATATAAACCCGATCTATTGGTTGAAAAAAGGAAAGAAAGTGGGGACTGGGGGACAAGTCAACAGAGTAAGTCCAGCACTAGATTTGCTAGCCTCACACAATATAAGGTGGCTATATACCGAACAAAAATGGGACCAACCCAGATATCCTCTTCTGATGTTTGTTGCCCCGAGCCGCTCTTATGTAATGCCACTGGTAAAATGTAGCAGTCGCACTGTTAAAAGCAAGGACACGTTAAACCAATGTTGTTTTCAATGTAATGCCTCCAGTAATATGAATCAATGGCACTTTTTTTCATGTCCTGCTAAATTTCCCATTAAGATAAGTTGCTTCTTTTCGTTTTCTGATGGAAATGGAACCAGGGATGGAGCCCTTTTCTTAAAAATGAAGAAGAAGAAGCTGCTAGCTCATGGGACATTGCTTCATTTTAGGTGAACTGCACCAAAAGGTCCCTTCAATTGAATCATCCATGTTGGTGACTGGTGTCATCCCTTTTACGATGGCGTTGACTGTAGATATGGTTCCCATCACGAGGTATGTTCCTTTTTGGTCTGACCGTTTGCCAAAGATCCTGCATGTTGATCCTCCTCTTGTGCTACTGTTTTGGCACTGCCATGATAAAGCATTAGTGTTATTATTTTGTACCTTAATCTAGTGGCACTATCAATTTTAGGCAATTTTTTGGCACCGCTAGTGCCACTATTTTTTTTATATATCGAAGGAGGGGATTCCCTCAGATTTCATTAAAGAAACCCAACCATAGAGAACCATTATCCGACAACATCTCAGTGTAAACGGGCAGTTATGCAACTACTACTAGAACGGACTGAGTACTAGCAGGAGACAAGTTCGCCACATAAGCTAGGCAGGTAGGGGGACGCAGCACCAGCTCGACCAAGTTTGGATTACAACACAAATGCTACCACAGAAACATCAGGGGGAAGATAGGGACTGAAAGAGCCAGCTTCAGCATCCCAGTCTAAGCACCCCCGGCCTTCATCCTTGCGACGCACGGTACACCTCGTTTGCCACCTTCTCGACCCTAGTGCCACTGATAAAATGAAGTAATAATATAGTTAAAATAGAGCGAGTGTCCTCTCTATCATTTCATTTTCAATGTAGATAAAGAAAGTGCTTCTCTTTGTTAATATATCTTTCATGAACTAGTCCCATTGCTAATGTTTAAGCGTTTCTGCAAACTGGAGTGCTTAATTTTAGTTGATCTGCACAAAAATAAATATTTGTATGTCTCAAGGCCCCTCCTTGTACTACCGTTGTACACTTATGTTCATCACTGGCAGAAGGTGTATCGGGGAGACTTGGGTCGATTTCCAGTATGATTTAATATTTTATTTTTTATTAGTGTATGTTTCATCAACTAGTGCCACTATAATCTAATCACGCCTTTTCATTATCTGTGCAAAGAGGGTTATTCAGCTGCATTTTGGTGGAACTGCACAAATGTACGGATGGAACCGGCATATATGCAGAGTGCGAGGTGCCAAGTAAAAATTGCCGACACCAACCCTGCTCCATCTAAGCATTGGCATCCACCACCATCAGTGGGATGTGTGGCGCTCACTGTGGAGTATTGATCCCAGATGGAGCATCCACCAAAGATTGAAGGATCGTGCATCTACAGGGTGCCGTTTGTGAGGGTGTCATGCCAGATCGAGCCGGTGGAGTCTTCGTCGACCGAACCCAGTTGCAAGAGGAGAAAAACAGTTGGCCCGACCAATAGTCGGGTAGGTTGTGAATTGTCAGGAGGATCTTAGGGTTGTTAGTATTTGCAGGTTGTGAATTGTGTTTTGTGTTGTGTATTTTGAGAGTACTTTCAGATATGAATATCTTTTGAATTTCAGATTTGTAGTATTGATCATATGACGTATTTTATGAATTTTAGAGATCTATTTTTAGCACTTAAAAAATGTAGTTTCATAGGAGTATAAAAGTGCAGACAATGTGATTCTCACAGAAGAAACTGCAAGTTTCAGTTTCAGATAAGAAACTCCAAGTTCAGTTTCAGATAAGAAACTGCAACTTTCAGAGGCAGAGCATTTGTATTAACACGGCCTTTCCAAACAGTGTTAACATCATGCTGGAAGTTTTATTCATGGTCGAAACTATAACTACCAGCCAGTTAACATCATGCTGATCAACATTCATGCATAGCACATCTTCATATGATGCACAGTCAAAAAAATATGCTATTTTCAAAATGCCCACACAATGTCGAGTGTGCGAAAAACAGAGAAAACGAGGGACGAATTTTTGGCAACTGTAGGACGTGGTGTGTGTAGATGACAATTGGGACCCACATGTCAATAAAGGAAGAGGCATAAATTTTGGAGATATTTTCTCTGCACTAAAAAAAATGTAGTTTCATAGGACTATAAAAGTGCAGACAATGTGATTCTAAGAGAAGAAACTGCAAGTTTCAGTTTCAGATAAGAAACTCCAAGTTCAGTTTCAGATAAGAAACTGCAACGTTCAGAGGCAGGGCATTTATATTAACACGGCCTTTGACACGTCTCCAACGTATCTATAATTTTTTATTGTTCCATGCTATTACTTATGAAGTCTTGGATGCTTAATGGGCATTATCATTCACTTTTATATCATTTTTGGGACTAACCAACTAACCTAAAGGCCCAGTCCAGATTGCTGTATTTTGCCTATTTCAGGGTTTTGCAGAAAAGGAATATCAAACGGAGTCCAAACGGAATGAAACCTTCGCATGATTTATTTTTGGAGGAAATCACGCAAGATAAACTTCGGGGCCAAGCCAGAGGACACGGGGCCCACCCTCGAGGGTCGGGGGCATGTCCCCCTTCCCAGGGCGTGCCCCCCTGCCTCGAGGGCAGCCCCTGTGGCCCCTGGTGCCTCTGTTCTTCCTATATATACCTACGTACCCCAGAAACTCCGTACGAAGAGAGAAAACCCTAATTTCACCGCCGTAGCTGCTGTTCCCGTGGAGATCCCATCTGGAGCCTGTTCCGGGAGGGGGATCCATCATGGTGCCTTCATCATCATCATCATCATCGCCCTCACCATGAGTTGTGAGTAGTTTACCACAGACCTTCGGGTCCATAGTTAGTATCTAGATGGCTTCTTCTCTCTCTCCGGATCTCAATACAAAGTTCTCCTCGGTCTTCGAGAAGATCTATTTGATGTAATCTCTTTTTGCAGTGTGTTTGTCGAGATCCGATGAATTGTGAGTTTATGATCAAGGTTATATATGAAAGATATTTGGTTCTTCTCTGAAGTTTTTATGTGTGCTCATAATATCCTTGCAAGTCTCATGGAATTATTGGTCTGGTTTGGCCTACTAGATCTATAGTGCTTGGCTTTGGGTTCAATCTTGCGGTGTCCTTTCCCAGTGACAGTAGGGGCAGCAAGGCACGTATTGTATTGTTGCCATCGAGGATAAAAATATGGGGTTTTCATCATATTGCTTGAGTTTATCCCTCTACATCATGTCATCTTGCTTAAGGCGTTACTCTGTTCGTATGAACTCAATACACTAGATGCATGCTGGATAGCGGTCGATGTGTGGAGTAATAGTAGTAGATGCAGGCAGGAGTCGGTCTACTTGTCTCGGACGTTATGCCTATATACAATGATCATGCCTAGATAGTCTCATAATTATTCACTTTTCTATCAATTGCTCGACAGTAATTTGTTTACCCGCCGTAGAATACCGCTATCATGAGAGAAGCCACTAGAGAAAACTATGGCCCCCGTGTCTATCTTTATCATATTACTTTCCCGTCAACTAGCCAATTTCTGTAGCCGTTGTTTATTTGCTTTCTTTACTTTCTGTTTCTATACCAAAAATACCATAAATAGCAACTATCATCTCTATCAGATCTCACTATCGTAAGTGACCGTAAAGGGATTGACAACCCCTTATCGCGTTGGCTGTGAAGTTCTTAGTTGTTTGTGCAGGTGTGAGGGACTGGCACATGTTCTCCTACTGGATTGATACCTTGGTTCTCAAAAACTGAGGGAAATACTTACGCTACTGTGCTGCATCTCCCTTTCCTCTTCGAGGGAATACAACACAAGCTCAAGAGGTAGCAAGAAGAATTTTTGGCGCCGTTGCCGGGGAGGCTTACGCAAATTTCATATACCAAGTACCTATCACAAACCCTTATCCTTCGCATTACATTAATTTGCCTCTCATTTTCCTCTCCCCCACTTCACCTTTGCCATTTTGTACGCCCTTCTTCCGCCGTGTGTTTTTCGTTCGCTTTCTTCTTGTTTGCTCGTGTGTGTTGGATTGCTTGCTTGTCACTATGGCTCAGAACAATACCAAATTGTGTGACTTCTCCAATACCAAAAACAATGACTTTATTAGCACTCCGATTGCTCCTATTACCGATGCTGAATCTTGTGAGATCAATGCTGCTTTGTTGAATGTTGTCATGAAAGATCAATTCTCTGGCCTTCTAGTGAAGATGCCGCTACCCATCTGCACAACTTTGTTGATTTGTGTGATATGCAAAAGAAAAGGGATACGGATAACGATATTGTTAAATTGAAGTTATTTCCATTTTCACTTAGAGATCGTGCTAAAACTTGGTTTTCCTCTTTGCCTAGAAATAGTATTGATTCATGGAATAAGTGCAAAGATACTTTTATCTCTAAGTATTTCCCTCCTGCTAAGATCATCTCTCTTAGAAACGATATTATGCATTTTAAGCAGCTAGCTCATGAGCATGTTGCACCAGATTGGGAGAGAATGAAATTAATGATACATAATTGCCCTACACATGGTTTGAATCTATGGATGATTATTCAGAAATTTTATGCTGGCTTGAATTTTGCTTCTAGAAATCTTTTAGATTCGGCCGCCGGAGGCCCTTTCATGGAGACTACCTTAGGAGAAGCTACCAAACTCCTAGATAATATTATGGTTAATTATTCTCAATGGCACATCGAAAGGTTTACTAGTAAAAAAGTGCATGCTATCGAAGAAATTAGTGTTTTGAGTGGGAAGATGGATGAACTTATGAAATTGGTTGCTGCTAAGAGTGCTTCTTCTGATCCTAATGATATGCCTTTGTACACATTGATTGAGAATAACAATGAATCTTTGGATGTGAATTTTGATGGTAGGAATAATTTTGGTAACAATGCTTATAGAGGTAATTTTAATCCTAGGCCTTTTCCTAGTAATTCCTCTAATAATTTTGGTAATTCCCACAACAACTCTTATAGAAAGATCCCTTCTGAATTTGAAACTAGTGTTAAGGAGTTTATGACCTCGCAAAATAATTTCAATGCTATGCTTGAAGAGAAATTGCTTAAGGTTGATGAATTGGCTAGAAGTGTGGATATAATTACTCTTCATGTTGATTCTTTGAAACTTAGATCTATCCCACCTAAGCATGATATCAATGAATCTCTCAAAGCCATGAGAATTTTCATTAATTAATGCAAAGAAAGAACCGCTAGAATGCGTGCTAAAAGAGGAGATTATATTAAATCGTGCTCTTTGAGTTATCGTGAAAATAAAGATGAAGATTTGAAAGTTATTGATGTGTCTCCTATTAGATCCTTGTTTGCTATTATTAATCTTGATAAAAATAGGATTGGAGATGATTCTGCTTTAAGGTGTCCTAGTAATTCGGAGTTTTTAAATCTTGATGCTAAAATTGCTAAAAGTGGGATTGAAGAGATTAAAACTTTACATAGTGTAACATCCCAAATTTTCAATTTGGAATGTTATACATAGATCACATTGCATTTGCATGTTTTTGCATTTTTTTATTGTGGCGTTCCTCGAAATTCTAAGCAACTCAAGGACCTACGGAGAGAGTTGAGAATTTTACCGTTTTCGTATTTGAGTTCGCTCGAATAGCGTACGAGGACAGTGTGATTCTAATTATTTTTCTCTCCTAAAAAAATATTTCTAAATACCAAATATGAGCAGAGATAATATGACTTCTCCAAAATAACAGAAATATTGGAGGAAAAATATTAAAATCACTTTTGGTATTTTTCTGGATTTATTTGCGGATTTATTTGCATAGGAAAAATACGTGTTTTTCAAAATTGCATTTAGGTCCGGGAAAAATGTTCACTTTGTCCTAAATATAATTAGAGGACGGTGAAAACTTATTTCGGAAATTTTGGAGTCCATTTGGTATTTCTTTCGTTGGTTTTTCTGCGCCGGGACTCTTTTAGAAAAAAAGGAAAACCGACTAGGAGTCTTACTAGCCCAAGACTCCTGGGCTTTATAAGCGCCCGAATCTGGCCCGTCGCCCCAGCCAGCCCGCCTCGCCGCCGCGCCACGCCCTCCGCGCCGCGCGGCCGCCGCCGCCGCTGCTGCGCCGCCGCCCCTCCGTCGCGGCCGCCGCCGCCGCCGCTGCGCCGCCGCCCCGCCATCGCGACTGCCGCCGCCGCCGCCGCCGTCGCACCGCCCGAGCCCCGCCGCCGCGACCGCCGCCGCCGCACCACCCGTGGCGACCACCGCCGCCGCCGCCGCACCACCCGCCGCCCCGCCGCCCCATCGCCGGACCGCCGCCCGCCGCTGCCGTCTCGCCGGAATTCGCGAGGTAGATGTCGTTTTTTAGAAACCGCTCGGTTTTTTTAAAACCGTAGATCTGTTTTTTTAGAATAGATCGGTTCGTTTTTTTTTCGGTTTAGTTACTTAGCGGACGTTCGTCCGTATGTTCATTTTAACGAACGGTTTTCGTTAGTTAACCGTAGACAGCGAACGTCCGTTCGTTAGCCTGTTCGTCATTTTTCTTTTTCGGGGTATTTATCCGCGGTTATTCCGATCGCGATTTCTGCCCTGATTTTGTTTTTCGTTTTTCTTTTCGCTCGAGAGTCGGAATCAGGTGATTCAAAATCCCAGATCTTCGTCTCGAAGCCCTCTTTACGTTTAATCAACTTGAACAAAGTTTTGGCTACTGGAAAATTTGACTTTAGGCCAACTAGTAAACCGAAGCTCGTTTCTTTCGCAGTTTGAGTTTCGTTGCTTTTCTCAAGTTGATTCTTTTTGCAAATCGGAGTTCTTAAGTTGAACTTTCTGGTTAGATCTCTTATTTGAGTTTTACCCGTACATTAGTTAAGTACTTATTGTATGCTTGTTTGATTGCGATAGAGTACCCGGAGTGCGCCGCTTGCTACTTTGAGTCTCTAGCCAATGTGACTTGGGATCAGTTTCAGCAAGCTTTTCGTACCGCCCATGTCTCGACTGGAGCCATGAGTATGAAGAAACAGGAGTTTCGTAATTTGCGCCAAGGGAACCGTACTGTGGCCCAGTACGTGGATGAGTTTAGTACCCTATCTCGTTATGCCCCAGATGATGTGGCCACAGATGCTAAGAAGTAGGAGAGATTCATGGAAGGGCTGAATGATGAGATGAGTGTACAGTTGATGGTGGCAACTTTCAACAATTACCAGGAGTTGGTTGATCGCGCCCTAATGATTGAAAGGAAGCATCAACAGATTGAAAGTCGCAAGAGGAAGTATGGGCAAGGAAAGTATAATTCCGGAGCTCAGCAAAAGCCCCGCTCTACCCCTAAAGCGGTAGGACAGTTTCAGCATACCCATGGAGGAAGTAGCTCGCACAACCACAATGGCACCAAGAATGGTAATTGGAATGGGAATGGAGCCAATGGAAACAAGAACCGCCCTACACCGTCCACACCCACCAAGAGGGATTTTAGCCATGTCACTTGTTACAAGTGCGGGAAGAATGGACATTATGCCAATGAATGCCCAGAAGCTAAGAATGGGAACGGCAATGGAAGCGCCGGGAAGCAGCCCAACCCATTCAACAAAGGACAAGTGAACCGCGTGACCGTGGAGGAGGTAGAAGAGCAACCGGATGCTGTTGTCGGTAAGTTTTTGGTTAGGACATTTACCGCAATAGTTCTTTTCGATACTGGTGCATCGCATTCATATATTTCAAGGGGATTCGTAAATAGACATAGGATGTCCACCCGAGTTCTTAAGACCCCCATGTTAGTAAGTTCACCTGGAGCAGATTATATGGCACACCAAGGATGTTTTCAGACGCCATTGATCATAGGACGCCATACTTTCCCCTCTGACCTAATAGTCCTGGAGTCACAAGGATTGGATGTGATATTAGGTATGGATTGGCTATCGAAGTATGGAGGTAACATTGACTGTGCCAGTAAGTCTATTTTGCTCACCACCCCGGAGGGAAAAAGGATTAAGTATGTATCTAGGCATTCGCCTACAAGGACTCAAGTACATTCTCTCACGGGAGTTGTTCAGGAGGAAGTGCCAGTAGTAAAGGATTATCCGGATGTGTTCCCAGAGGAGTTACCTGGCATGCCACCGGATAGAGATATAGAGTTTTTGATTGAGCTTTTGCCAGGCACCGGGCCAATTTCTAAGAGACCATATAGGATGCCCGCAAAGGATTTCGAGGAGATAAAGAAACAGATTAAGGAGTTACTGGATAAAGGATTCATACGCCCAAGTTCTTCGCCTTGGGGTTCGCCAGTACTTCTAGTGGAGAAGAAGGATGGATCCTTAAGAATGGTTGTTGATTACCGAGGATTGAATGAAGTAACGATCAAGAATAAGTACCCATTACCAATGATCAATGATCTGTTCGATAGATTGCAAGGAGCTAAGATATTTTCCAAGATCGATCTGCGATCAGGGTACCATCAATTGAAGATCCGAGAGCAGGATATACCTAAGACGACCTTTACCACTAGGTATGGGTTGTACGAGTATACGGTAATGTCATTTGGTCTGACGAACGCACCGGCATACTTTATGAACCTGATGAACAAAGTGTTTATGGAGTATTTGCATAAGTTCGTCGTAGTGTTCATAGATGATATACTAATCTTCTCGAAGGATGAAGAGGAGCATGCAGAGCATTTGCGTTTGGTATTGGAGAAGCTTAGAGAGCATCAGTTATATGCCAAGTATAGCAAATGTGAGTTTTGGTTGAAGGAAGTAGGATTTCTCGGACATGTTATATCCGGAGAAGGAATAGCAGAAGATCCCGCTAAGGTGGACACTGTGACCCATTGGGAAGCACCAACAATAGTTGGAGAGATCCGGAGTTTTCTGGGACTTGCAGGATACTACCGGAGGTTCATCGACAATTTCTCGAAGATCGCAAAGCCAATGACGGAGTTGTTAAAGAAGGACACCAAGTTCAGATGGACCGAAAAATGTGAGACTAGTTTCCAAGAATTGAAGAAAAGGTTGGTATCATCCCCTGTGTTGATTCTACCAGATCAACATAAGGATTATGAGGTGTACTGCGACGCTTCACGTCGAGGACTTGGAGCAGTTATTATGCAGGAAGGGAGAGTTGTTTCGTATGCTTCACGACAACTAAAACCTCATGAGATGAACTATGCCACCCACAATTTGGATTTAGCAGCCATAGTGCATGCATTGAAGACGTGGAGACATTTTCTTATTGGAAACCATTGTGAAGTATATATGGATCACAAGAGTTTGAAGTATATATTCACTCAGAAGGAGCTGAATCTTAGGCAAAGGAGATGGCTGGAACTCATTAAGGATTATGACATGAGATTGCAATATCATCCCGGAAAGGCTAACATAGTAGCTGATGCGCTAAGCCGTAAGAGCCATGTCAATACCCTAATGATGGAGGAATTTCCAAAGGAGTTAGCCGAGGACCTACGAGAACTACGTATGGAGATAGTTCCGAGAGGCTATGTAGCAACGCTAGAAATCTAGTCTACCTTGATGGATAAAATCAGTGAAGCTCAAAAAGCTGACAAGGAGGTTGTCGCCATAAAGGAGAGAATGAGCGAAGGAAAAGCTAAATGTTTTCGTGAGGATGAGCACGACACCCTATGGTTTGAGGATCGAATCTATGTGCCTAATGACCCTGAGATCAGGAAGTTGATTTTACGGGAGGCCCATGATTCACCATACTCGATTCACCCAGGAAATACTAAGATGTATTTGGATTTGAAGGATATTTTCTGGTGGACCGGTATGAAGAAGGATATTACGGAGTATGTAGCAGTTTGTGATGTGTGCCAGAGAGTAAAGGCAGAACATCAGAAGCCAGCAGGATTGTTACAACCTATGCCAATACCCGAATGGAAGTGGGAGAAGTTGGGCAAGGATTTTATTACCGGATTGCCCAGGACCAAAGCAGGATATGATTCAATCTGGGTAGTAGTAGACCGATTGACGAAGGTAGCCCACTTTATCCCTTTGAAAACCACTTATACCAGTGCAAAGTTGGCAAAGATATACATGACCAGAATTGTATGTCTGCATGGAGTACCGAGGAGCATCGTATCAGATAGAGGAACCCACTTTACCTCAAAGTTCTGGAATCAGTTACATGAAACCTTGGGTACCAGACTAGAGTTTAGCATAGTATTTCACCCGCAGACAGATGGACAGACTGAAAGAGTCAATCAGATTTTGGAGGATATGCTTAGAGCATGTGCATTAGATTATGGATCTAGTTGGGATGACAACTTGCCCTACGCGGAGTTCTCATACAACAACAGCTACCAAGCCAGTTTGAAGATTGCACCGTTCGAGGCATTGTATGGAAGGAGATGCCGAACACCGTTGTCATGGGACGAAGTTGGAGACCGACAGTTGTTTGGGCCAGACTTAATCAAAGAGTCTGAGGAGAAGGTTAAGTTGATTCGAGATAGACTGAAGGTAGCTCAGTCCAGGCAGAAGAGTTATGCAGACTCGAAGCGCAAAGACATAACCTATGAGATCGGAGACAGAGCATACTTGAGAGTATCGCCCCTGCGAGGAGTTAAACGTTTCGGAGTTAAAGGGAAGTTAGCCCCGAGATTTGTGTGACCTTACCGTGTTTTGAAACGCATGGGAGAGGTTGCCTATAAGTTGGAATTGCCCGAAGGATTGTCAGGAGTGCACGACGTGTTTCACGTTTCGCAGCTTAAGAAGTGTCATGCGGAGATGGCCGATATACCGCTTAGAGACACAATACCCTTGGAAGCAATTCAGTCGGACAGTGATCTGACCTACGAGGAGAAACCCGTTAAGATTCTCGAATTCTCGAGCAGAGTTACTCGCAGTAAGGTTATCATGTTTTGCAAAGTTCAGTGGAGTCACCACACCGAGGAAGAAGCCACCTGGGAGCGAGAAGATGATCTACGCAAGGACCACCCACACCTGTTCTCTAGCCAAGTCGAATCTCGAGGGCGAGATTCATTCTAAGGGGGGTAGGTTTGTAACATCCCAAATTTTCAATTTGGAATGTTGTACATAGATCATATTACATTTGCATGTTTTTGCATTTTTTTGATTGTCGCGTTCCTCGAAATTCTAAGCAACTCAAGGACCTACGGAGAGAGTTGGGAATTTTACCGTTTTCGTATTTGAGTTCGCTCGAATACCGGTACGAGGACAGTGTGATTCTAATTATTTTTCTCTCCTAAAAAAATATTTCTAAATACCAAATATGAGCGGAGATAATATGACTTCTCCAAAATAACAGAAATATTTGAGGAAAATTATTAAAATCACTTTTGGTACTTTTCTGGATTTATTTGCGGATTTATTTGCATAGGAAAAATACACGTTTTCAAAATTGCATTTAGGTCCGGGAAAAACGTTCACTTTGTCCTAAATATTATTAGAGGACGGTGAAAATTTATTTCGGGAATTTTGGAGTCCGTTTGGTATTTCTTTCGTTAGTTTTTCTGCGCCGGGACTCTTTTAGAAAAAAAAGGGAAACCGACTAGGAGTCTTACTAGCCCAGGACTCGTGGGCTTTATAAGCGCCCGAATCTGGCCCGTCGCCCCAGCCAGCCCGCCTCGCGCCGTGCCACCCTAACCCTAGCCGCCGCGCCACGCCCTCTGCGCTGCGCCGCCGCCGTCGCCAGCCGCCGCCGCTGCTGCGCCGCCGCCCCGCCGCCGCGACCGCCGCAGCCGCCGCCGCACCGCCCGAGCCCCGCCGCCGCCGCACCACCCGCCGCGACCGCCGCCGCCGCCGCCGCACCACCCGCCGCCCCGCCGCCCCTTCGCCGGACCGCCGCCCGCCGCTTCCGTCTCGCCGGAGTTCGCGAGGTAGATGCCGTTTTTTTAGAAACCGCTCGGTTTTTTTTAAAAACCGTAGATGTGTTTTTATAGAATAGATTGGTTCGGTTTTTTTCCGGTTTAGTTACTTAGCGGACGTTCGTCCGTACGTTCGTTTTAACGAACGGTTTTCGTTAGTTAACCGCAGACAGCGAACGTTCGTTCGTTAGCCTGTTCGTCGTTTTTCTTTTTCGGGGTATTTATCCACGGTTATTCCGATCGCGATTTCTGCCCTGATCTTGTTTTTCGTTTTTCTTTTCGCTTGAGAGTCAGAATCAGGTGATTCAAAATCCCAGATCTTCGTCTCGAAGCCCTCTTTACGTTTAATCAACTTGAACAAAGTTTTGGCTAGTTTAAAACTTGACTTTAGGCCAACTAGTTAACCGAAGCTCGTTTCTTTTGCAGTTTGAGTTTCGTATCTTTTTTCGAGTTGATTCTTTTTGCAAACCGGAGTTCTTAAGTTGAACTTTCTGGTTAGATCTCTTATTTGAGTTTTACCCGTGCATTAGTTAAGTACTTATTGTATGCTTGTTTGATTGCGATAGAGTACCCGGAGTGCGCCGCTTGCTACTTTGAGTCTCTAGGTTTTGCGGATCATCAGCAAGGCAAGTAACACTTTGATCATGCTTTCCAATTACCCAGTTGTCATTGCATTAGTCCAACCCTCACACATTGCATGAGTAGGATCAATTAACTTGTGGGATTGGGAAGTAGATTGAGTTAGTACCTATTACCTGCATTATATTCAAACCTTTGGGAGTTACTTCTATGTTTGCTGATAGGACATGCTATGCTCGTAGACGTGGATTGGGTGTGTGAAATCCATGACAGATGTGAGTTTGTTAATTAATGGTTCAACTTAAGGTGGCAACATTAATACACATCTGGGTGGATTGAGGCATCTGGGTATTCTACTGATTGCCTGTTTTTCTTTTGGACCGCCACCCAGGCTCAAAGGGATCATGAGATTTTTCATAGTAGAAACTTCCGTGTGCAGCCACATGCCAATATGGGCTCTGGCATAGTTGAGTAAGTTGTGGGAAAACTTTCCATGATGGGCTAGCAGATGTAGTGGGTTTTGTAGGTGTACCGGCCTATCTATCTGGTTAAGGGGACCTCTTCGGAAAGACTGTGTCTCGGTCATCCGTTTCTCAAACACCATGCAGTGCGAGAAACCAAACGGAGGTGATCGAGTCTTGTGGGGAAAAGTGCACAAACCTCTGTAGAGTG
The DNA here is from genome assembly GCA_902687465.1 of Secale cereale. NCBI lineage: Eukaryota > Viridiplantae > Streptophyta > Magnoliopsida > Poales > Poaceae > Secale > Secale cereale. The sequence goes on from LR738714.1 coordinate 217,082,372, forward strand.
TACAAACTGATCATGATTAACCGTGTCCTCGGTTATGGACGTCTTGAGTATCTAGTACTTGGATTATCATGTGAATCTCATCATGTTACTTTAATTAATTTTGTTGGGTTAAATGATTATTTTAATTGGGGTTGAGAGGATGTCTATCTTCTCAACGATGTTTCAACTACCATGATAGTTAATTAAAATCTATTCCATTGAAGTAGGGAAAAATTGGCTTTACGCAAAAACTTAACCGTAGAGGTTTCCACCAGCCATATTGCATATAGTATAGACTTATTATCATTGCATTCTCTTGTGTTACCTTGCCAGCATATTCCATGTGCTGACCCGTTTTCGGGCTGCAACGTTTCATGTTGCAGACTTTTCAGACGACGAGTAAGATGCCCCTTTTAGGTCGTGGTTCTATACTCAGTGATGCCGCTGGAGTTGATGGACTCACTTATCTTCCAAGCCTTCCGTTGTTATCGTATTAGATGGCCTTCAGCCATATTTATTGTAATAAATTCATCGTTGGACTATCGATGTAATAAGTGTGTGATTGCTACTGTGTTATAAATCCTTCAAGTACTGTGCGTGTCAGCATTACTGATCCAGGGATGACACTGATGCACAGAGATCAGACTGTTTGAACACATATTGATGAACCCACTACTTTTGATTTCAAGCGATTCAATTATGATAATTTCTCTTTGATTGATTGTATTTCCTTGATGCAATCCGTGCTAAATTCTCCGCATGCTTATAGTCAAAATAAAGCTTTCACTAAACATATAGTTGATGCTTTGATGCAATATTATGAAGAAAAATTTGAGTTGGAAGTTTCTATACCTAGAAAGCTTTATGATGAATGGGAACCTACTATAAAAATAAAAATAAAAGATCATGAATGCTATGCTTTGTGTGATTTGGGTGCTAGTGTTTCCACTATCCCAAAAACTTTGTGTGATTTGCCAGGGTTCCATGAGCTTGATGATTGTTCTTTAAATTTGCATCTTGCGGATTCCACTATTAAGAAACCTATGGGAAGGATTAATGACGTTCTTATTGTTGCCAATAAAAATTATGTGCCCGTAGATTTCATTGTTCTTGATATAGATTGCAATCCTTCATGTCCTATTATTCTTGGTAGACCTTTCCTTAGAACGATTGGTGCAATTATTGATATGAAGGAAGGAAATATTAGATTCCAATTTCTGTTAAGGAAAGACATGGAACACTTTCCTAGAAATAAAATCAAATTACCATATGAATCTATCATGAGAGCCACTTCTGGATTGCCTTCCAAAGAAGGCAATACCTAGATCTATCTTGTATCGTGCCTAGCTAGGGGTGTAAAACGATATCGCTTGTTGGGAGGCAACCCAATTTTATGTTTTTTATTTTTGTTGCTGTTAGGGAATAAATATTGCATCTAGCCTCTGATTATATGTGTTTTCATGTTTTATTTAGTGTTTGTGCCAAGTAGAACCTTTGGTAAGACTTGTGTGAAGTTTATTTGATCTTGCTGTGAAAAACAAAATCATTAGTGCTAGCTAAAGTAGTCTTAAGATTTTACTGGAGCGTGATTTTTAGTTGATTCTTTTCGCTGCTGATTGGTAGAGAAATTGCGCAAATTTACCAATTTAGTTTGATTTTTTTGGAGTTCCATAAGTAGGCAAACCCAGCAGACTACTACAGACTGTTCTGTTTTTGACAGATTCTGTTTTTCGTGTGTTGTTTGCTTATTCTGATGCATCTATGAGTAATATTGGAGGATATGAACCATAGAGAACTAGGAGTACAGTAGGTTTAAGAACTATGTAAACAATGAATGAATTCCTTGCTGTACCTTTGAGTGGTGGTTTGCTTTCTCTTACTAACGGAGCTCACGAGAAATTTTGTCTAAGTTTTGTGTTGTGAAGTTTTCAAGTTTTGAGTATTTCTTTGATGGACTATGGAACAAGGAGTAGCAAATGATTAAGCTTGGGGATGCCCATGGAACCCCAAGTAAATTGAAGATAATCAAAAGCCTAAGCTTGGGGATGCCCCGGGAAGGCATCCCCTCTTTCGTCTTCATCCTTCGGTAACTATACGTGGAGCTATATTTTTATTCGCAATATGTTATGTGTTTTGCTTGGAGCATCTTGTATAATTTGAGTCTTTGCTTGTTAGTTTGCCACAATCATCCTTGCTGGACACACCTATTTGAGAGAGTTAAATATGCCCTAGAAATTATTAGAACACTCTATGTGCTTCACTTATATCTTTTGAGTTGAATAGTTTTTGCTCTAGTGCTTCACTTATATCTTTTAGAGCACGGTGGTGTTAATATTTTGTAGAAATTGTTGAAGTCTCATGATTCACTTAGATCTATTTGAGAGTCTATTAAAACAGCATGGTAAAGTATTTAGGCTAAAGAAACTAGTCTTCACATGATAAACATCCAATGTCAATGTAGTAAAAAAATTCACACCAAGTGCATTGAATAGAAAGAGATGTTGGATGCTTGATAATTGTTTTGAGGCATGAGGATAGTGATATTAGAGTCATGCTAGTGGAGTAATTATGAAATTGATAAATATTTGTGTTAAAGTTTGTGATTCCCGTAGCATGCACGTATGGTGAACCTTTATGTAACTAACTTAAAGCATGAGGTATTTGTAGAGTGTCAACCTTTGTGTGGAGGTCTGGGGCGCGCGATGGTTGACTCCTACCAACCTCCCCCCTAGGGGCATGCGCTGATTTCTTTGTTTTGATGACTCGTAAATTTTTGCAATAAGTATATAAGTACTTATGACTAATGTTGAGTCCGTGGATTATACGCACTCTCACCCTTCCACCATTGCTAGCCTCTCTTGTACCGCGCAACTTTCGCCGGTGCAATAAACCCACTATATATCCTTCCTCAAAACAACCACCATATTGTTCGTCAAAACAGCCACCATACCTACCTATCTTGGCATTTCCATAGCCATTCCGAGATATATTGCCATGCAACTTTCCACCGTTCCGTTTATATGACACACATCATATTGTCATTTTGCCATTGCATGATCATGTAGTTGACACCGTATTTGTGGGAAGGCCACCATGCATAATTTTTATACATGTCACTCTTGTTTCATTGCACATACCGGTACACCGCCGGAGGCATTCATATAGAGTCATACTTTGTTGTTATAGTATCGAGTTGTAATCTTGTGTTGTAATGAAAGTGTGATGATCAACATTTATAGAGCATTGCCCCATGGGAGGAAAGGATGGATCTATAAAGCCCCTCCGCAAAAAAAAAAGAAAAAAAAGAAAGGCCAAAGAAAAAAAGGCCCAAAAAAAAGAAAAAAAAGAAAAAAGAAAAAAGGGACAATTGCTACTATCTTTTTCCACACTTGTGCATCAAAGTAGCACCATGTTCTTCATTGTAGAGAGTCTCATGTTTAGTCACTTTCATATACTAGTGGGAATTTTCGTTATAGAACTTGGCTTGTATATTCCAACGATGGGCTTCCTCAAATGCCCTAGGTCTTCGTGAGCAAGCAAGTTGGATGCACACCCACTAGTTTCTTTTGTAGAGCTTTCATTCATTTTTAGGTCTAGTGCATCCGTTGCATGGAAATACCTACTCACTCACATTGATATCTATTAATGGGCATCTCGATAGCCCGTTGATACGCCTAGTCGATGTGAGACTATCTCCCTCTTTTTGTCTTCTCCACAACCACCTCTATTCCACCCATAGTGCTATATCCATGGCTCACGCTCATGTATTGCGTGAAAGTTGAAAGGTTTGAAAAGATAGAGCATGAAAACAAATGCTTGGCTGAAATCCGGGTTGTGCATGATATGAATATTTTGTGTGATAGCAAGGGAGCATAGCCAACACTATATGATTTTGTAGGGATAACATTCTTTAGCCATAGTATTTTAAGAAGACGTGATTGCTTTGTTAGTATTGCTTGAAGTATTGTTATTTTCTTATGTCAATATAGACTTTTATCTTGAATCTTTTAGATCTGAACATTCATGCCACAATTAAGAGAATTACATTGAAAAACTATATTGGTTAGCATTCCACATCAAAAATTATTTCTTTATGATTTACCTACTCGAGGACGAGCAGGAATTAAGCTTGGGGATGCTTGATACGTCTCCAACGTATCTATAATTTTTTATTGTTCCATGCTATTACTTATGAAGTCTTGGATGCATAATGGGCTTTATCATTAACTTTTATATCATTTTTGGGACTAACCTACTAACCCAAAGGCCCAGTCCAGATTGCTGTTTTTTTGCCTATTTCAGGGTTTTGCAGAAAAGGAATATCAAACGGAGTCCAAACGGAATGAAACCTTCGCAGGAGATATTTTTGGAGGAAATCACGCAAGATAAACTTCGGGGCTAAGCCAGAGAACAGGGGGGCCACCCTCGAGGGTGGGGGGCGCGCCCCCTGCCTCGAGGGCAGCCCCTGTGGCCGCTGGTGTCCCTCTTCTTCCTATATATACCTACGTACCCCATAAACTTCGTACGAAGAGAGAAAACCCTAATTCCACGGCCGTAGCTGCTGTTCCCGTGGAGATCCCATCTTGGAGCCTGTTCCGGGAGGGGGATCCATCACGGAGGCCTTCATCATCATCATCATCGCCCTCACCATGAGTTGTGAGTATTTTACCACAGACCTTCGGGTCCATAGCTAGTATCTAGATGGCTTCTTCTCTCTCTCCGGATCTCAATACAAAGTTCTCCTCGGTCTTGGAGGAGATCTATTCGATGTAATCTCTTTTTGCGGTGTGTTTGTCGAGATCCGATGAATTGTGAGTTTATAATCAAGGTTATCTATGAAAGATTGGTTCTTCTCTGAACTTGTTATGTGTGCTCATAATATCCTTGCAAGTCTCTTCGAATTATTGGTTTGGTTTAGCCTACTAGATCTATAGTTCTTGCAATGGGAAAAGTGCTTGGCTTTGGGTTCAATCTTGCGGTGTCCTTTCCCACTGACAGTAGGGGCAGCAAGGCACATATTGTATTGTTGCCATCGAGGATAAAAAGATGGGGTTTTCATCATATTGCTTGAGATTATCCCTCTACATCATGTCATCTTGCTTAAGGCGTTACTCTGTTCGTATGAACTCAATACACTAGATGCATGTTGGATAGCGGTCGATGTGTGGAGTAATAGTAGTAGATGCATGCATGAGTCGGTCTACTTGTCTCGGACGTGATGCCTATATTCAATGATCATGCCTTGATAGTCTCATAGTTATTCGCTTTTCTATCAATTGCTCGACAGTAATTTGTTTAACCGCCGTAGAATACCGCTATCATGAGAAAAGCCACTAAAGAAAACTATGGCCCCCGGGTCTATCTTTATCATATTACTTTCCCGTCAACTAGCCAATTTCTGTTGCCGTTGTTTATTTGTTTTCTTTACTTTCTGTTTCTATACCAAAAATACCAAAAATAGCAACTATCATCTCTATCAGATCTCACTATCGTAAGTGACCGTAAAGGGATTGACAACCCCTTATCACGTTGGCTACGAAGTTCTTATTTGTTTGTGCAGGTGCAAGGGACTGGCACGTGGTCTCCTACTGGATTGATACCTTGGTTCTCAAAAACTGAGGGAAATACTTACGCTACTGTGCTGCATCTCCCTTTCCTCTTCGAGGGAGTACAACGCAAGCTCAAGAGGTAGCCGCCTTTTCAAACAGTGTTAATATCATGCTGGAAGTTTTATTCATGGACGAAACTAGAACTACCAGCCAGTTAAATTCATGTTGATCAACATTCATGCATAGCACATCTTCATATGATGCACAGTCAAAAAGATATGCTATTTTCAAAATGCCCACACAATGTTGAGTGTGCGAAAAACAGAGAAAACGAGGGACGAAGTTTTGGCAAGTGTAGGACTTGGTGTGCGTAGATGACAATTGGGATCCACATGTCTATAATGGCAGAGGCATAAATTTTGGAGATAGTTTCTCTGCACAGGTGGAATCAAACCCGGGCAGAACAGCTGTTGGGTAGTGTCACTCGGCCACTGGGCTAGTTCAGTTGTTTCGTTACTAATAAGGCACTTCCTCAGGTGGTTGGATCTCCTCCTGCGCCTTCGTGCGCTCACCGCGACGCCGTTGTCTGCCGTTGTGAAAATGCTGAACAAACGAGAGGAATCTAGAGAGGACTGTACGTGGAGAGGCGGACAGTCGGGACCCACCAGGTCTATGGCCGTACGCAAGCAGGTGCCTCATCGAAAAAATACTTCCTCCTAATGGTATACCGACATTGGGGCCCACGCGCTTGTCAACATAGTTACATTTTTTAGGTGCTTCAACATAGTTACTATAGGAGACAAATTCACAACAAAGCCAGGGAGCTGGCAGGTCTCATTTATTATCATAGGGGCAGCAAGTATCAGCTGGGTTTTGGGCTGCCCCGTCTAGGCTTTCTTTTTTAACATGCGCAGCCCACGACCTCGGATGGGAAGCCCATAGGCCTGTTTGTATTTTACTGAGGGCCGTCATGTATCGACCGGCCTATGGACCTCCCATCCGAGGTTTTATTTTTCATGAAATATCGGCAGCCCAATTTATGTTTTTTTTTAAAGAAAACGCATAGGTCTGTTCTAGTTTTCTATATAAGAATAGGAACGCCTGGTCCAACTTAAGCTTCCCTTCTAACTATATTATATATATTTAAATTATTTTGTATGTTATTATATATTATTGTTATTGTCATCATATATTTAACAGATACTTACATATGTAAGAAAACAATATCCCACATCTTGTTAACTTATAAAAATCTTGGTGATTGTGTACAAAAGCTTGGCAAGATTTTAGGACCAATGTAATAATAAATCACTTATTATTTAAATATATA
>LR738714.1:217089305-217140485 GCA_902687465.1 Secale cereale
AAATATATATATATATATATATATATATATATATATATATATATAAATCATCAGCCCCTGTTTATTTTTTGATAACATTGTTGCGCCCACCCCAACATTATAATTACAATCAGCCCAGCAAAATCGTATATTTCGAGAAAGAGCAAATAGCCTGTAATTTTTTAGGAAAAACATAAATGAGCCACATGGACGCTACATTATTTTTTCACCCAGCCCAGCTAATGGACTGGAATTCAAAAAAAGAGATCAAATGGACTATAAATTCTACCCCGCAAAAAAAGGCTGTAAATTCTGAAAAAAATGGGTTGAATATGTGCCACATTTTTGAAGGTTGAAATGTGGGCCAATAGACCGAAGCCAATGCAAGTCGTTGTCAACTTAGTCAACAAATGATTCTGACATCGTTAGCCATTGGATTTACATCCAACGACCGGCATCCATCTTAAATCTCTCGTCTTCTTCCTCCAGCGCCGCTGGGACCACCTGCTCACGCCTCCTGCTGCTAGCAGCTCTGCTTAACATACTTCGTTGTGAAGCGCTACTCCACTGTTGGCCAGGCCATCCCTCCACACCTCCAGACCTCCTGTTCTTCTCCACCGACTGCCGAACCACACCGCACCAGAACCAGTTAACCCTCGTACACCTCTCCGTCTGCGACTCTACTCCCGCGCCTTCCCATCTCCGGCTCGTTGCTGTATGGGACCTCGCCATCGTCCACCACCTTGGATGCGCTCGGCGCGGAGTTGTCAATGTGGTCAATGAACGACACCATCTGAAGTATGCGTGGAGAGGCTGACAGCTGGGTCCACGGCCGCACGAAAGGTAATGCCTCCTTATTACGCGCAAAATAATGATTGCTCCACCTGACAGCTGGGACCCACCGGAAGGGCCACTGTATTTCACGAAAAAATGTTCCCACCGCTGATAGGTCGGACCCACCAGCTATATCTTCGCACGCAAGGAAGTGCCTCCTTATTACACACACAAAAAATGAATACTTCCCCTGCTAGTTGGGACCCACCTTGGTGGTAGGCTGACCTGTGGGCCTATTAAGTTGACGGGGACGGAGTGCTTTGTCAACTTAGTCAATATGAACGATTCTAGCTCTAGTGACTGTACGATGTCCATCCAACGGCCGTAGTTCTTCTTCAACATCTGGTCTTCTTGCTCCAGCCACACAAAGCAGCGTCGTCGTGCTGCATGCTCCTGCCTCCCGTGGCCGGCTGTGCTGCCGCGGAGGCCTCATCGCCCCCTACTACTCCCACCGCTAGCCAGGCCATCCCTCTACTCACCCACACCCCCTATTATTCCGTGGCGACGACAGCCTCACACCGCAGCCGAATCAGTGAACCCTCGTACTCCTCTCTGTGCGGGCTTCCACTGCCGCGTTTTCCTCGGCTCCGCGTAGCCCCCTTCCTAGGCCTCGCTGTCGTCCACCGCCCTGGTGCTCTCGACGCGGCGTGGTCAACGTGGTCAAGGAATGGCTTCCATCGGACATAGACTATACGTGGAGAGGCTGACAGCTGGGTCCACGACGGCCGCAAGGAAGTGCCTCCTTATTACGCGGAAAATAATGATCCTCCACCTAACAGCACGGACCCACCGGACAGGCCACCGTATTTCGTGAAAAAAGTTTCCCACCTGACTGCTAGGACCCACCGGATGGGCCACCGTATTGCATGAAAAAACGTCCCCCCGCTGTCAGCTGGGACCCACCGGAAGTGCCTCCTTATTACGCACAAAAAATGAATACCCCCCTGCTCGTTGGACCCACCTTGGTGGGAGGCTGACTTGTGGGCCTACTAAGTTGACAGGGACGGAGTGCTCTGTCAACTTAGTCAATATGAATGATTCTAGCTCCAGTGACCATACGATGTCCATCCAACGGTCGTAGTGCTTCTTCAACCTCTGGTCTTGTTGCTCCAGCCGCCCAAAGCAGCGCCGGTCGTGCCGCATGCTCCTGCCTCCCGTGGCCGGCTGTGCTGCCGCAGAGGCCTCACCGCCCCCTACTATTCCCACCGCTGGCCAGGCCATCCCTCTACTCACCCACACCCCCTGTTATTCTGCGGCAACGGCAGCCTCACACCGCAGCGAACCAATGAACCCTCGTACTCCTCTACGCGTGGGCATCCACTGCCGCGTCTTCCCCGGCTCCGCGTTGTCCCCTTCCTAGGCCTCTCCATCATCCACCGCCCTGGTGCTCTCGGCACGGCGTGGTCAACATGGTCAAGGAACGGCTTCCATCGGACGTGGACTTTACGTGGAGAGGCTGACAGCTGGGTCCACGGCCGCAGCAAGGAAGTGCCTCCTTATTATGCGCAAAATAATTATTCCACCACCTAACAGCGGGGACCCACCGGACGGGCCACCGTATTTCGCGAAAAAACGTTTCCCTCTGACTGCTGGGACCCACCAGCTACATCTTCGCATGCAAGGAAGTGCATCCGGGCAAAAAAATATGATTCGCTCCCCGACTGCTAGGACCCACCAGCTACATCTTCGCACGCAAGGAAGTGCCTGACATTCGGGACCCACCTGGTGGAAGCGTACGTAGCGTAGTCATTCTGGTCGCGAGCATGTATGTTCATACAGGTCGATGTAGAGGCACGCACGTGTCGTAGTAGAGGCGCGCACGTAGCATGTACACGTACGTACAACGGCAAGTGTGCAAGAAAGAAAATACCACCACTTACGTACATACGGGCAAGGTCTCGAACGCCTACTCGCGCATACATATGGCTAGGGCTCGTCTACATGGCTGGGTCAGAACGGAGAAACAGCGTCGTCGTCGTGTTCATGGGGCGCCAACCGACTGGGTCGAAATGGAATGCGTCGTCGTGTTCATCGGGAGGGCTTGGACGGAACACCCGATGGAAACGAGGCCTGGCGTACCACAGAACGGAGGAAAGGGCCTTGTGTTTGACCGGCCACGTTCGAAACGGGATCCTGTTCATCGAGAGGGGTCTGGCGTACCGCAAATAGAGGAAACGGACCTCCTACGGTCGAAACGGGGATCCTGTTGATCGGGAGGGGTGTGGCGTACCACAAAACATAGGAAACAGACTTGTGTTGGAGCGCTACGGTCGAAACGGGGGTCCTGTTCATCGGGAGGGGTGTGCCGTACCGCAAAACGGAGGAAACGGACTTGTGTTGGAGCGCTACAGTTGAAAAGAGGGTCCTGTTCATCGGGAGGGGTGTGGCGTACCACCAAACGGGACTCCACGGAATACTGTTCATCTCCACGGTCGACCCCCTCCAACCTCCACGGGCTACTATTCATCCACCGTCGACCTCCTCCTGCCTCCACCTGCGACTGTTCAGCCTCCACCGCGCGCTACTCCACCGGCTACTGTTCAACCAGCCCTCTTCACGGGCTCCTATTCAACCACCCCTCCACGGGCTACTGTTCATCCAGCCCTCCACCGTCTACTATTCATCCAGCCATCCACGGGGTGGTCCTATTCATCTAGCCCTCCACGGGGTCCTGCTCATGCAGCCCCAAGCGGCTCGAGCGATCGGGGTCCTGTTCAACACCACGGGGTCCTGTTCAGCCACCCTACCGGGAACTGTTCATCCAAACTGTAAGGACCGGGTTTTCGGGACAAACCTCCCAGAAATTGGCCCTTGTGCTCACCAGCCCCAGGATTACTGTTAGCTGATGAGGCACCAACTTGATACAGAAATTCCAAGCAAAATACAAAAAATCTGTGGTACAAGACCATTTTGGCCTGTGAGTACAACACAAGGTTTCTAGTGGCTGATGGCGGAAGCAGTTTGTGTTTCATCAGTGTCTATGGGACTCCATTTCCCACAGGAAGAGCTGACCAAGATAACTCCTATCTTCGCGAGGCTGCTATCACCATTGCATAGGTTCCGGGCAGTCATCGCAACGCTCCTCTCCATGCAAGAAATCTGGCCAAGACAATAGCCAGGGACAAGCCAGTGAGTACTTTGAATGTACTCGCAAACATTATGAACACAGGTACAATATAACAAAATATAATCATGCTCTGAAATATTTCATGATCACAACGTCAGTCATGAAATAAAAAAAATCCATGATACACCCAAGCAGGTTGTTCATATACAATATGAATATGCAATAAGGGAGTAGAAATGAAATGCACTGATCGGGTGTCTGAAGCGACGCCTCGAAAGGGTAATAATATAAAGCATGCCTCAGTTGGGCGTCTGAGCGATGCCACATAAAGGGCTTATAAATAAAATAAATAACCAACATGCCATAGTCGGGCGTCTCAGCGACACCACTTAAAGGGCTTATAAAGTAAATAAATAACAAGCATGCCACAGTCAGGCGTCTCAGTGACACCACATAAAGGGCTTATAAATGAAATAAATAACAAACATGCCACAGTCGGGCGTCTATGCGACACCACATAAAGGGCTTATATAAGAATAATCACAATGAATATCCAGGAGGTAGAACCGTCCCAGGGATACTCAGTGATACAAGTACTATACATGGTTAGTCCACATTAATAATAATCATAATCATCTCATGTCACAGTTCATGATCAAAGTTCTGGTTTAGCAGTTTTTTCCTTCAAAGACCGACACTTGACACATCCCAGACTGTAATCCTTAACCACGGACACAGCTATTCGAATAGATATAATCTCTCCAAAGGGTGTACTCTTTACTCACGAGTAACGGATTCCTTTAGTCCATCGGGACTAATTCCGTCCACGGTCTTTTAATTGAAAACACACCTGACCGCACACACCAGCCTAACTTACCGGTGTCTGGATTCACCAATGACACCCGTTAAGCAAAACTCTAAGTGGGGAGGCTACAACCTCGACTAGCATGGGATCACAAAATTTATAATGCGCGCAAACTAGGGGAGCTACCCCTTCGGCTCCAACCAAAAACACCCATGCCCCAGGACCAGGTGGCATGCCTACCGGATGCAGCCGGTATCTACCACCATGGCCTCTCTGTACGGTGTGTGCTAGAAAGGGGATTGACGACTTACTAAACCGTACCCTACCTATGGCAGGGACAAGTGGTAGTACGAAACAAGTATGGGGGTTACTGGAACAAGACTCGATCTATGGTCGACTCAGGAGGTTAATGCATCACCTGCATGATTAGCATAACAAATATAATCCACACGAACAGACAGAATCACCACTCACCATACCTTACCATCCCTTACTGACTATACTCGTCTCAACGAAATATCAGTAACAAGCTCGTGTCTACCCAAGTCAGAGACTTTCCCGGATTCCTTCCAATAGGCATGAAAGGTAGACGAGGGTGGTTACTATCACAAGTATATTAATTACCAACAGCAAGGAATCTTCATCATGCACTCATGAGCATGATCACATCATCACTTAAAATAACGAAGACTTCGTGTCAAGGTGGTGTTGTAATTGTATCAAAGAACACACAACAAATATTGTGCCAGGGTTCAGAATGCTTGCCTTCAAGAGTATGCAAGTGGGGGTGCACTTTTTGAAAGTTGCCTTCTTCTTCAAAATCGTTTTCTTCTAGCGAAGGCGTATTTGGAGGAATGCGCTTCCACTTAAAACACGCCTCGGTGGGGCTGGGTCACTAACAGTGGGTCCCTTGGGCCCACTGGTCAGGTTTGACCAGTCGCCCGCGCTTCCTTGTTCCTCTGGCCTAGCAGAGGCGGGGCTCCGGCGATCGCCATCGACGAATGGCAGCTCCCCACGGGATTCTAAGGGCGGGGATGGATCTGCTTGTCCAGGGCGGTCCTCTCAGTGGTCGACAGGCTGGCGCGGACGAAGGGAGTCGCCGGCGGTGAGCTCCGCGGTGGACAGCGGCTGCGGAAGAATTGGGGACCCAAGCTACGGTGGCTCCCGATCAAGTTTGAGAGGTGGGGTGGCTCCGCAAGGTCTAGGGGCGTCGAACGGTGGCACTGGATGGACGGGGGAAGCTCTGCCTGCGACGAACGGGACCGGAGTGTGACGACGACCGAACTGATCAAAGACGGGGAAGACGGCCTCCCTCCGCCGATTGCTGGCTATGGGGGCGCCAGGGGGATGGCCTGAGATCGCTTGAGGGTCGAAATGGGCTCGGGGTCATCTTTTATAGCGTATTTAGGTCGGTTCCGCGGCGGCCGGGGATAAGATCGACGAACCGCCATTCTGTAGCCAGGGGGGCGCGTGGCGATGGCTGGCGGGGTCTGGCAGGGCGAGTGGATGAGCTCGATCTGTTCTAGGGCAGCTGGCGCGCGGCTGTGGCTCGGGCGGCGCCGTCCATGGCAGGCACCTGCTGTGGATGACGGCGTGCCGCCAAGGGGCTCTGACTGCGGCGCAGTAGGGTGCCAGGGTGGCTCTGCGATGAGGGAGGAGTCGGGGCGCGCTGCCTGTGAGTGGGGAGGGGCCAGAACGGGCGTGGGGAGGCGGCAGCGGGACGCGGCGACTCGGGCGCATGCACGTGCAAACCGCGCGCTCTGGCCGCGCCCAGAGCATTCACGCCATGTGTTCGGAAAAATGGCAAGGCATGCCAGGGGGCTTGGATGAGGCTGGGGATTAACAGGTCTAGGTTATAGGTGGCTAGGAGATTAGTGGACATGTTGGTTAGGCAAAGCAAGCAGGTCCAATGTGCAAACTAAAAACTTTGCCAAATCTGGCCATGCACACAAGATGTTTGCCAGCATGCCATGGGCTTCTAGGCATCTCTTGGGGTGGCCAAAAACTCCAGATCATAGTCCCTTTAGATGACAAAGAGGGTGGCAAGGTTAGTTTGGCAAAACCATAAATTTGTTAGTGCAAAGATTTGAGAAAACCAAATCTGGACAGAAAATAAAGGCTGCTATTGCATGGACCAAAAATATTCTAATGGGTCTAATCTCCTGGATTTAAGGGTTTGGTAGGGTGGAATACAAGCAGGAGAAAGATCATGGGCACTAGAGCAAAACAAAATAGGGTTGCAGTGCAAAAGTGCAAACTGGACCAGATTTGAAAACTTGGGGTAGAGCTCAAAATCTCCAAATGACTAAAAGATATTTTTGCATAAAAGTGATTTAGGAACATCACTTGTCATCCCTAAATTTTGATGGAATTTTTAAATAAATTCATCAAAGGTTTATAGTGCAAAAGAGGCTCCCAAAACTTATGAAAAATCATTTTAAAAGAAATAAAGCTCAGGAAAATAATTATAGAAATAATTCCCCTGGTAGAAGAAATGTTTTCTTGAGATGGTATACAAGTCCAGCAACATTTTTGAAAAGTTTTCTATTTGGAGGGAAAGCTCCACAATTCAGAAGAAAAGAGTGGTTCTCAATCAAAAGAAAACCCAGAAAATGAAAATTAAATTTACCATGGCAAAATTTTAATTAATAAATCAAGGTTAAATTTTTGGGGTGTTACACAAACCCCCCAGAAATTTTTGGGGTCATGCAGAGGCAACATCGATCGGCTTCAGTTAGCAGCAGTAGCGAAGGAATCGCTCGATCGGGTTCAGTTAACAGCCATCGATCAATCGCTCCAGTTAAGTAACGCGTAGCCTGCAGTGCAATTGCCCGGGTTCAGTTAGAGCCCAATGCCTCGCTTGGGTTCAGTTAGAGCCCAACGCCTCGCACCCACGCGCGCGCGTGTACGAGAGAAACGCGCATCGCTCGGCCCCGACCACCCATCGTAACCGGGAACACCCTGATATTTTCCTCACCCTCGCTTCTACCATGGTTTTGTTCGTCATGGACGGCCCAAAGAATGTCATGCAGCTGCGTCTCCGGCCTGCCCAGGATGAAAAGCCCATTTTATGTCATGATTTTTTGTCATAGAAGTAGGACCCCATCACATCTATGATGATACCATGTTTTGTCACAATTATTATCATAGAAGTGTCATAAGTATGACAGAAAAAAGTTTCGTTCGGTCCAAAATGTCACGGATGTGTCTTTTTTTGTAGTGTGTAGTGTGTTGTGTTGTCAATCTTCGGTCGCGAGGGCTTTAGATAGTGCCTCTAGGGCGAGGGATGTCGTCTTGTTTTTGGCTCGCAATGCTTTGCTCGGGTCGCTTTTAAGTGAGATTACCCCGTTGGACCCTGGCATTTTGAGTTTCATATACCCGTAATGTGGTATGGCCTGTAATCTGGAGAATGCCTCGTGTCCTAGCAGGGCGTGGTATCCGCTGTAGAAGGGCACAATGTGAAATAGCAGGGGTTCGGATCTCTAGTTGTCGGGTGTTCCGAACACAACGTCCAGGGTTATGCATTCCGAGCAGTGTGCTTCCCTACCGGGTATTATACTTCGGAATGTGGTGTGACTGTGTTTGATGCAAGATCCGTTGAACTACATCTTGTTGAGAGTATCCTCATAGATGAGGTTGAGGCCGCCGCCTCCATCATAAGCACTTTAGTTAGCCGAAAACCATCGACAATGGGGTCGAGGACCAGTGCAACTGGTGCCTGGTTGCTATGGGGAATTGGATCGCCCTTCTCGTCCAAGGTGATAGGCGCGACTGCCCATGGCTATGCGGCCGCCACTGGATATATCTGGCTGAGCTCTCGAAGAGCCTTTTTCCTTTTATTGTTTGAGGCGAACGTCTCGTAGACCGTAAGGAAATTGTGGTCCTGTGGTGAAGCTGCAGACTGCTTATCTGGAGGTGTAAGGCCAAAGATTGATTCGCTATGTTTGGCCACTTGTCTCGCCGCCCAATAGGCTTGAAGTCTATGGGTTGGGTTTGCGTCTAGCAAGAGCGAGTGTATTGGGCATGGTTTATCCAGCAACTTGTCCAGGACTGATCTAGGTATGGTTTTCTTTTCGTCAGGCTCGCGCTCAGGCGACCGATGTGTGTATGCTCGTTTGTCGCGAGCGTTTCTGTGCTGTGCGGCAGGCGGTAGCCCCATGTTCATCTTTTGCGTCCTCCACATGTTTTCCATGGTGCAATACTTGCGTACCATGTCTAATAGTTCAGTGAAGCTTTGAACTAGGCGACGAGCAAGGGCGTTCAAAAGGCCCTCGTCCTTACAGGTGAATTGGAAAGCTTTGATCACCTCTTTGTCGCAGCAAGACGCCATCATGTTTTTCACAAGGATAAATCTAGCCTAATAATGACGGATTGTCTCGTTTGGCATCTGTTTGACGTACATGAGGTCCCATTTGTTCGGATTTCCCGAATCCGATAAGTATTCCGTATGGGGCGTGCGTGGGAAAAATTTGGGGATTCCTAGCTGTGGCGGACCCGAATTATCCTGGATAGGAGGTTGAGTTGCGTCCGGTCCTGATCGCGCATGGTTCGGATCCGAACTGATGTGCGGCTGGATTGGCTTGAGGTCAGATCCTCCTTTGGGGCTCAAGTCCGAACATACTTCTGGGTTGGTGTCTGACTCCGAGCTGGAGACTCGAGTGTACACTATTTTTAGCTTATAAGGATGTGGCCTCTCCTGGGCCTCTTCCACGTTGGTGACGAGGTGCGTGATTGGAGGGGTGTTGATTTCTCGTTCATCGAGTTTAAGCTCGACACAATCGTAGGTTGTGGATCTAATAACGGACATTCCCATTGCGTGGAATAGACTTCCCATGTGGTCTGTCGACTGGGCACGCGGAGGTGCCGAATACTCTGTTGATTCGGCGGGGGATCTTGTGGATCGTCTGTCGGAGTCAGGCTTCAAGGCCGGACTCTGAGAGACACATTATTCTTTTGGGTCTACAAGCCTCGGGGTTGATGCCCCCGAGCCGGCGAGTCCCTCCATGGGGGAGAAGCCTTCAATCTAGTCGAGGCGATCAGTGGGATGGGCGTGTAATAATATGCCACGGAACACGAAGAGCTAACCAGGGGCGGGGAAGCCCTCGGCTAGATCGAAGGCTTCGCCCCCATCTCTAATGACCCACTGAGCCATTGATCCTTTTGGTGATCCAACAGCGGAACTCTCAATGAAAGCACCAATATCGGTGTCAAAACCGGCAGATCTCGGGTAGGGGGTCTCGAGCTGTGGATCTAGGATCAATGGGGAGCAAGGGATGATGACCACGTGGTTTACCTAGGTTCGGGGCCTCTCGAAGTGGTTATACCCTACGTCTTTCTTGATTTTATTGGATGTATACTATGGTTACAAAGTAGATCTACCACGAGCTCAGATGAGCTAAACCCCAAGTCGATGAGCTGATGGATGTAGCCCTAACCCTAAAACTAAAACCCTCGGTTTATACAGACACCGGGTTAGGGTTATAGGGGATTGATTACAACAATATGTTGAGAGATCCTGCTTATTCTTGACTTGGAGGGCACCCCACGGCTTCATGGATCTTCTGTCGTTATACAGCTTCACTAATCCGGCCCACATCCAATGGGTTGGCGCCTCGAGGACCGCTTAATCCATAACTCCCTCACCCTCCTCTTTGGGGAATCTACCAACGCGAATCACAAGTAGCAGGAAGAATTTCTGGCACCGTTGTCGGGGAGGCTCAAGTCAAGATTGTCTCTCATCAACCTTTGGTGTGGTTGTCGGGGAGGCATCATCAACATCTATCAGGTTCCTACGCATAAACTCTTGTCTCCTTGCAATTACATTATTTGACATTTGCCTCTCGTTTTCATCTCCCCCACTTCTAAAACGTTTTTATAAAAAAACAAAAATATTTGCCTTTTTGTATGCCTTTTTCTGTTTGCCTTTTTCTTGTCAGGTCTCTTATTTGCTTGTGTTCTTGTTTGTGTAGTCACGATGTCTCAAGAAAACATCAAGTTGTGTGATTTTTTCGATACTAATAATAATGATTCTATTAGTACACCGATTGCTGCTCCCGCCGCTAGGGCGGAGTCTTATGATATCAATGCCGCTTTGTCGAATCTCGTTATGAAAGAGCAATTTTCCGACACTCCTATCGAGCATCCAAACACTTACGTATAATTGTGTGACATGCAAAATAAAAAAAGATGTGGACAATGATATTGTGAAACTAAAATTATTACCGTGCTCTTTGCCAGATCTTGCTAAAATTTGGTTTTCATCCTTGCCTTGAAATAGTATTCATTCTTGGGACAAGTGCAAAGATGTTTTTTTTTCACGAACTGTTTTCTTCCCACAAAAATTATTTCCCTTAGAAATTAAAATCATTAATTTTAAGCAACTTAAGAATGAACATGTTGACCAATCTTGTGAAAGGATGAAATCAGTGATAAGAAATTGGCCAACTCATGGTTTAAATTTCTGGATGATCATACAAAAAATGCGAGATTGAATTTTTTTTTTCTAGAAATCTTTTGGATTCCGCCACGGGTGGTACTTTTATGGAGATTACTTTGGATGAAGCTACTAAATTGCTTGATAATATCATGGCTAATTATTCACAATGGCATACTGAAAGAGCTCCTACTAGTAAAAAGGTCAATTCCGTTGAAGAAATTAGTACTTTGAGTGATAAAGTTGATGCTCTTATGAAATTGGTTGCTAGAGAAAATGCTCCTATTGATCCAAATGACTTTCAGCAAAATAATGAACCCGTATATGGGAATTTTGTCTCGCGAAACAACTTTAATAATAATGCTTATAGAGGTAATTTTAATACTAGGCCATTTCCTCGAAATTCCTCTAATAAATATGGCAACTCCTATGGTAATTCTTATAATAATAATAGGATGCCCTCTGATCTTGCCAATAATATTAAAGAATTTATCACTGCGCAAAAAGTTTTCAACACTACGGTAGAAGAAAAGTTGAATAAAATTGATAATATGTCTAGAAGCATTGATAGAATTACTCATGATGTAGAAAGTCAAGATAAAAAAATTCCACCCAAAGTTGATATCAATGAATCAATTAAAGATTTATATGTCTCTATAGATTAAAGTAAGAAAAGGACCGTTATGCTTAAAGCTAAAAGAGAATTTTTAGAAAAAATGTTTCCCGATTGCTTTCATAATAATGATGAAGAGAATAAAATGATTGGGGTGTCTTCTATTGATTCCTTGTTTACTAATGTTAAAATTGATGATGAGGGAACTAAAGAAAAGTCAACTTTAGCTAGAAGGCGTTCCCATGATTTAGAGGGTGAAAATCTTGTTCAAAAAAGTGATAAAAGTGGTTTTGAATAGGTAAAAACTTTAGCTAGCGATGTGCCCACTCATTTGGATTACAAAGACTTTAATTATGATAGTTCTATTTGATTGAGTGCATTCCTTTCCCGCAATCTATGATAAATTCACCTAATGACTATGAACAAAACAATTTTTTTTACTAAACATATTGATGAAGCGGTAATGAAATGCTTGGAAGAAAAGTTAGAATTAGAAATTTCAATTCCTAGAAAATTATATCATGAATGGGAATGATGGAGTCCTGGATCGAGGGGTCCTCATGTGGCCGGATAACTCGTTGTGGGCCGGACTGGTGGGCCATGAAGAACATCACTGAAGATCGTCTCTCGTATCCGGATAGGACTCCTGTGTGCGTATTATGGCAGGTTTTAGGATTGGGTGTAATTTGTCCTTCCTCTGCAAGATGGTCATGTACAAACCCTAGGGCCCTCTGGTGCATATATAAACTGGAGGGTTTAGTCCGTAGAGGCGAGAGAACAACAACAGAGTCATATCACATAGGCTAGACTTTTAGGGTCTAACCATTACGATCTCGAGGTAGATCAACTCTTGTAACACATATTCATCAAGATCAATATAGCAGGAAGTAGGGTATTACCTCAATAGAGAGGGCCCGAACCAGGGTAAACATCGTGTCCCCAGTCTCCTATTACCATCGAACCTTAGACGCATAGTTCGAGACCCTCTACCTGAGATCCACCGGTTTTGACACCGACATTGGTGCTTTCATTGAGACTTCCACTCTATTGTCTATCGGAGGACCGATGTATCACTTCGTGAATAACGACGGCACCCCCGCCAAGGGGATCTTCCCTCCCAGCCAACTTTTTGTGTTCGGCGGCTTCACGCTCCATGCCAACACAAAAGGCCAGCTCGAGCAGGATGAGAGCTACGGCCCTGGCCATCAGGTTAGGTTTGGAAGCTTGAATTACGTTGTTGATTACCGCGAAGACTTGATATTCAACGGATTCATGCCCATGGCGACCGCTCCCTGTCACCCCGATGAACATGACCTAAATCTGTCTTCGGACCACATCCAGGGGATTGCACCTGTGACCGCTCTGGCCCTAGATCTGGAGCATATCGCTTCACCCGAGGACGGGAAGCTTAACCCCGCCATGGAAGCCGCAGACTCAACGGCGCTGGAGTCGCACACAGACCCAACCGTGAGCGGGATCTATGTCACAGGAACTTCAGACTCTACTTCGGCTATAGTTCCGAACCATGTGCATCTGTGTCCCTTGAGCCTGATCAGGCGCCTATGATCGAATTCAGCTCCACAGATATCTTCCGTCACTCACCTTTAGGCGATGTGCTAAACTCATTAAAATCTCTCTCTTTAGCTGGGGACTCACAGCCGAATTATATCCGGTCTGAACTGGAGGCTGATGATGGAGAATTTTGATTCCCACCCACCACCCACTTGGTAGCCACGGTCGAAGATTTAACCGATCTACATGACTATGCTTCCGAAGACTTTGAAGGGATGGACCTCGAAGCCGAAGCAAATCTAGACCAAAACCCGCCCGTAAGCAGGTGATGGACGGCTACGTCCTCATACGATGTATATATGGTGGACACACCTAAAGAGAAGGAGGACGACTTCGATAACGATCCTGCAAAGGATAAGCCTGTCGATGATCCTCCAAAGCGTCGGCGTCTAAAGCGTCGAACTCGATCCCGTAAAGGGAAAGATAGAAACATTGTCACTGAAGACGGTGATAATACGGACCAGGCCGACGACACCGCCGATCCAGCAATACAGCAGGATGAGCAAGAGGACGTCGAACACAGTCCGAGACCGCTGTCTGATCACAGCGATGCCGAAGACAGTAATTATCAACCTATCTCCGAAGAGGATCTTACGCTAGGCGATGAATTCATCGTCCCAGAAGAACCCTTAGAACAAAAGCGCTTCCATCGGAGGCTTATCGCCACCGCAAGGAGCCTGAAAAAGCAGCAGCAGCGGCTCAAAGCCGCACAGGATACGCTCAATGATAGATGGAACGAAGTGCTAGACGCTAAGGAAAAATATGGCTGCAATCGCCAAACAAAGAGCTATCCTAAGTGTAAACTGCTGCCCGAATTCGATGACGAGGTTATTGCGCCTAAACCGCCGAAGAATAATTCCGCCGACAAGCCGGACCGACCACCTCGTGGACGGGACAGAGTGGCTAGCAACGGCGTGCACAAGGCCGCACCCCCTCCCCGTAAAGGAAAGGAGGACGCGGCTCAGGGCCGGAAACATGATCTACGTGAGGACCTGAACAAAAAGAATGGCAAGACTAGATCCATCTACGGATCCAGGGAGCGTGCTCCCGCATGGGACGGCGGTTATCAAGCCAAATATGCTGGTCATATCCCAACTGGGAACCAAGTCAGAACATCACAACCATTGGACCTACGCCATGACATAGCAAAATACAGGGGTGCCGCACACCCTCTATGCTTCACCGATGAGGTGCTGGATCACGAATTTCCAGAAGGGCTTAAACCCGTAAACATCGAGGCGTATGATGGAACGACGGATCCTGTTGTCTGGATAGAAGACTTTATTCTTCACATCCACATGGCTCGTGGAGATGATGCCATCAAATACTTACCCCTCAAGCTGAGAGGACCAGCTCGGCACTGGCTGAACAACCTCCCAGAAAACTCCATTGGAAGTTGGGAAGAACTTGAGGATGCTTTTCGGGCCAATTTTCAAGGGACCTATGTCCGGCCCCCGGATGCTGATGATCTAAGTCACATAATCTAACACCCCGTGGAGTCAGCCCGTAAGGTTTGGAATCAGTTTCTCACTAAGAAGAACCAAATCGTCGACTGTCTGGATGCCGAAGCCTTAGCGTCCTTCAATCATAGTGTGCGGGACGAATGGCTAGCTAGACACCTTGGCCAAGAAAAGCCGAGGACAATGGCAGCCCTAAATACACTGATGACCCATTTTTGCGCGGGCGAGGGTAGCTGGTTAGCTCGTAGCAGCACCAGCGACCCTTGCACATCCGAAGCCAGCGATGGCCATGGAAAGTCATGGTGTAACACAAACAAACATCGAAATAATGATGGAAGCCCATATGATACAACGGTAAACGCCTCATTCAATGGCTCCGAACCCAATCAATGGAAGAAGCCATTTAAAGGCAACAAACATAGTCCATCTAGCCTAGACAAGATATTAGACAGGCCCTGCCAGATCCATGGCACCCCGGCTAAACCTGCGAACCATACCAACCGTAGTTGTTGGGTCTTCAAGCATGCCGGCAAGCTAAACAACGAACACAAGGGAAAGGGACCTCAGAGCAAAGAAGAGGATGAACCTTGCCAGCCGAAACTAGGGGGACAGAAGAAATTTCCA
The DNA here is from genome assembly GCA_902687465.1 of Secale cereale. NCBI lineage: Eukaryota > Viridiplantae > Streptophyta > Magnoliopsida > Poales > Poaceae > Secale > Secale cereale. Next base: position 217,104,693 of record LR738714.1, read on the forward strand.
TCGGAGGTCAATACAGTGAACATGATCTATGTCACTCATATCCCAAAGAGGGAGCGCAAGCGCGCACTCCGAGATGTCTATGCCGTTGAGCTTGTTGCCCCCAAATTCAACCCATGTTCGGCCTGTCCGATCACCTTTGATCGCAGGGACCATCTAACTAGTATTCGTCATGGGGGTTCGGCTGCCTTAGTGCTCGATCCAATAATCGATGGATACCATCTCACTTGAGTCCTTATGGATGGCGGTAGCAGTCTGAATCTGATATACCAGGACACTGTCCGCAAGATGGGGATAGACCCGTCAAGAATCAGGCAAAGTAGCACGACCTTTAACGGAGTGATACCGGGTGTAGAAGCCCGCTGCATGGGCTCTTTATCGTTGGAGGTCGTATTCGGCTCTCCCGATAACTTTCAAAGCGAAGAGTTAATCTTCGACATATCTCCATTATGAAATGGCTATCATGCACTACTAGGCACAACGGCCTTCGCACGCTTTAAAGCAGTCCCGCATTATGCTTATTTAAAGCTCAAAATGCCTGGGCCACTGTGGGGACCCCGACTCGTAAGTCGTGATCACCAAATGCACGTGTACAGTGATCCCAGAGATCAATGCTCACTGAACACATAGAAGCTGAATAACAAGAGTCTTACATCCATACATACCGTATTACACAAATAGGACCATTACGGTCAAGTATTGAGTATATCCCTGCAGCGGAAATCTTCAATAACAACTTGGACCCATGCCATCTGCCTTAACCCTACATGCATTCTGACTGGGAAGCGTCCTAGCTCGCATGTTAGTCACCAAGAAATCTTCACCATATCCTGTTCTTTCATGCCTAGCCAATAAAATAACCAGTGGCAAGCCAATGAGTACTTTGAATGTAATCGCAAGCAACCCATGATTTGGTTCAAGGTAACAATGCAAGTTGTACAACAAATAAGCAACCTAGCTACAAGCTAGATAAGATATTCTACCATTTATGAGACATGCATCAATGTACTTGGGTAACCTCGAGGACAGGTTACAGATATCAACATAAATAGAGTTCAATTCATTTCTGGTTCTTTCAACGAGTCAAGTCACCACCTTGACTCAATACACACACACTTTCTACAAGATTGTAAAATTCTGGACATAGTTTAAGTAGCACCTCCCAACTGTCCATGACCGTGGACACGTCTATTCGAATAGTTTTACACTCTGCAGAGGTTCCGCACTTTACCCACAAGATCTGGGAAGCTTTCGTGTCATCCACGATCCCGTAGTACCACAAGTACTCGGGGGAAGCACCCGATCATTACCTTTCCCTAGACGACACTAACATAGGGTCCACTTGTTGGTGCACGGCCCTCGTGTACAAACGAAAGATTGTGGGACTTGCCCTTTTTACAATATCACGCATACACGAAGGGACCAACGGTGTGTCCGGTGCCCTGTAAAAATAGTCCTATCCAAGCACGACCCCGTCCCGGGAGTGACCTCAAGTCTCCCCCGTCACTAGTGATGTGGGCACCATTCTAGTATCAGCCTAACTAATCAATAATGCCCCGTCCCATAAGGGGTAGAGTGGTTGCACATGTTTGGTTGGGACGGTAATCACACATAAATCTAATCCATTATTTTACTCACACACGAGAAATCTCTTTGGTACACCACTTCTTCCTCAAGTGGAGGCCTTAACTCAACATCTCCCTTGGGCATTAGGGGCACCCGATGGGGTTTTCGAAAGGATGCAACCACAAAGGTTTCATGGTACATATGCATCATCATGTATCAACAACAAATCTTTTGGCATTGCATCTATGCACAAGGTAAGGTTATGAGTAGGGGTATGGACCATGTGGTGGTTCCCAACAAGTTTACCACCGTCATATTTCATCATCATGCAATCGGAAAAGGGTACCAATGAACAAGAGGGGTATCATGGTCAAAGGGTTGCTTGCCTATCTTAACCAAGTCCTTGGGGTCTTCAAATCCTATGGTCCTTCTCCAAGTAATCCGTCTACTTCGTTAACTAACGCGGGAAACAAATCACAATAAGCAACACAACAAGGCAAAAATAAAAGTGCTCTAAAAAATAGGAGTTGGACTTTTCTAGGATACCTCTGGTCATATGAAAAATAACCAGAGTGGTTTCATTGGGATTGGATTAGTGGATGTTTCTGATCATTCAATATGTTGGAATCAAGGGGTTTATGGATTTGCAAGATGTGTCCAGAAATATATTTTTGAAAAATGAGCAAAGGCACCCATTTAACAAATCATGCTTTTAGAAGCATCTAGGAGTTGGTTTCACTGGATTTTGAGTTCAAATGAATTTCCTATGAATTTGCAAAATTGACAAATGTCAAGAAATGGCTCAATATATTATGTGGTACAGAGAGTATTAGGAAAAATGTTCCAAAACTAAGTTTTGATATTATAAGTATCTAGGAATTTGAATCATGGCATTTGGGGTCAAAAATGGGCTCTCTGTGATTTTCTAAAGTTCATCACAGAAATGGAAAAATAGCATTTTGATAAATATTTGTGAATAGAATGTTTCTGCAAAAATGTGCAAATCGCACCATGTGATAGAGCATGATTTTATGAACCCCTAGAAATTTGAGTCATCAAATTTAGAGTTCATTTGAATTTATTATGGGTTTTACAAGTTTACAGAAAAGAAAAAGAAAAGGGAAATACCAAAATGGGCTGGATCTGGGGCGGTAGTAGCACGCACTGCGCGAGGCTTAGTGGTCGGGCGCCACTGGGCCAGCCCAGGGGCTCGGCCGCACAGGGTGAAGGGGCCACGTCGGAGGCGGCTTTCAGGAAATACGCCTTCGCGCGGGGTAGGCGGAGTTCTGCTGGTGCGCCTCCACTTAAACAGCTGGGCCCGCCCAGCTGAGCCGCTAACGAGCAGGTCCCGCCGGCAGGATCGTCTCCTTCCTCCCGCTCGAACAGAGGCGAGGCAGGGAAGGCAGGGCCGAGCGCTCGTCGGCGTTGCCCCATTGGATCGGGCCGTCTCCGGCGATGCCTCGGCCACCGGAATGATCAGCGCGGAGAGGCGCTTCCAGCCATGGGTAACACACATGTCGGGGAAGACCAGGTCAAGGAGAGCGTCGCCCGTGGCGGACATGGCCAACGGCGATGCCCGGCACGGCGCTCAGGCCATCGAGAAGAGTAACAGGAGAGTGGGGGAGCTCCGTGGTGGCCATTGGGTTTGCCTAGTGGAGAAAGGACGGGAGGAGGAAGCCTCATTCGCAGGAATTTGAGAGGAGGCCGGCGGCTCGGCTTCGTCCATGGAGGGGCAAGGAGGGCACGGGAAGGGTAGTGGGCAGGTCGGGGAGGCACACTAGAGGGAGAGAGGGCAAATGGAGCACAGAGGGGGCTCGGGGGTGACCTTATAAAGGCCAGCTGAATCTCACCGTGGTCTCATGCGCCAGTGAGGACTCGGGCGAGGCCAGAGGCCACGGGGGCTGGGGAAACTGAGTCAAGAGCGTTGGTGGAGATGGTCCATGACCAGGGGAAGGGAGAGAAGGAGCGGGGAGGTGCCAGAGGGGCCGCGCATGTGAAGCCACTCACTGGAGCTTGCGGGCGGCCGGCGCGCGTGCGAGAGCAGCAACAGGAGGGAGAAGGAGGAGGGGCTGACCAGCTAGGCGTGTCCCGGACGTTGAGGCCACCTCGGGAGACACCATCCCGACGCCCAAGGTTGTCGGGTGCCTCGGGCAGGACGCGGCTACAGTGCGGGATCACACTGTAGCGTGCTCCAGAGCGCCCATATGGCCGGCATGGCCGTGTCCTCACGCGCTCTGGACGCGTCCACTTTGCCCAATAGTGTCTGGGGGTAGAGGGGGTAGTAAACAAAGCACAGACGGCCTGTGATGCCTTGGGGAACCAGTAGGAGAGGAGAGAGTCGGAAGAAGAGGGAGAGAGGGGCTGTCCAGGGAGGTAACTGGGGGTATTTTACCCCTCAATCATTGAGAAATGGTCAGGGGAGAGTTACTGGAGGTAGGAGAGGACTAGGAGGAGCTGTGGTAAAAAGTTGAGCTCAAGGAGAATAGTGTAAGTGGTCAAAATGGTGATTTTTGAAAAGTGACAGAAGGTGTTTGATGCAAATTTGGGCAAGCAAATTAACTCCACTTGACATGAGAATTAACAGGATCAAGTGTCACACATAATTCAGGTTACCACCTAGTTTGAGTCCATTTGAAGAAACTTGCCAATGTAACTTTTGTAAACCCTAGAAATCTGCATAAATGGATTTTCCAAGATTAAGTTAGGCAAATCATCCCTCCTTGATGCATCACTTGGTGTAGTGTCATCATTTGGTGTTGTGAGTATGTCCACAAAAGTTGAGGTCATAAGTAAAAAGTTGGTAATGTAAAGTTGTTCAAATTTGAATCAGAACAGAAGTGATTTTGGGGCACACTGATCAAGTTACCCCTCTCCAAAACTTGTGACATTTGGTCTAGATGCATAATTAGACCATTTTAGCATGTGTACCAAATTTGAGAGCATTTGGACAAGTTTGGCAATGTAAAGTTGCTCAAACTTCAAGATGGACAGAAATGGTTTTGAGGGGTTCTGATGATGTTTTCTTGATCTTCAAGGCATGAGGCTTTGTAAGATCATCAAATATGTCATATTTGACATGATAGAATTTTCCTGGATTTTTTAGAGAATATTTCCTTTGTAAATATTTCAAAAGCTTGAAATATCCAGAAAGGGTTTTGGAAGGATTTGCCCAATATTTTGAACATGACCATGTGTTGAAACTCTTATATATGGACAATATATGTCCTAGGAGTCTCTCTGAATTTTTGAAAATATTTTTGAAACAGGTAAATAATTTTAACCTATTAAAGACCATTTCTGGCCTAAAGAAAAAGCCTTTAAATAAGATATAAAAATAACTTTTAAAATTATAATTTTGTGGTTTATGGGAGTCCTATACCTAATAGGATTTAAATATACTTTTTGACAGATTTTTCACACCCTAAATAAGGTACTTGCAGTACAAACCTCAATTTAGGGGTTTTTGGAAAACTAATTTTAGAAAATACTTTTTGGCCAAATTATTTTTATAAGAAAATACTATACTGTTCTATACACATGGCATGATCATTAGGAAAAGGTTTTGGATCAAGGAGATGAAGTATAAGAGTTGGATGATTTATTTGATTTTTAGATCACTTGCAAACAGCAAACAGAAAACCAATCAAGCAAGGTCAAAACCACTCAAAAGTTTTTGCCAAACCACATTTTAGAATGATTATTAGCTTAAGTGCTGTGGCATGAAAATCAAGGTGTGACAGACCTACCCCCCTTACAAGAATCTCGTCCCGAGATTCCCAGACTAGGCGTGGAAATGTGGGGACCCCGACTTAGAAGTCGAGATCACCGAATGCACGTGTACAGTGATCCCAGAGATCAATGCTCACTGAACACACAGAAGCTGAAATAACAAGAGTCTTACATCCATACAAATAGTCTTACACGAATTAAGGCCATTATGGCCAAGTCCTACATAGATAGAGCCTCACGGGCTGAATAGCAAATAACTCAAGTAGCGGAAGTCTTCGATAAACGGGTAGAACCCAAGCCATCTGCCTTAACCCTACAGGCATTCTGACTGGGATAGCGTCCTAGTTCGCATGGTCGTCTCCAAAGAACTCTTCCTCATAATCCTGTTCTTCCATGCCTGGCCAATTAAACAACCAGTGGCAAGCCAATGAGTACTTTGAATGTACTCGCAAGCAACCCATGATGTGGTTTAAGTAACAATGCAATGGAACAATAATGAACAATCTAGCAGAAAGCTAGAGCAATATGCTATTATCAAGTTTATGCATCAATAACCTTGCGTAACCTCGAAGGCAGGTTACCGATATCAACATGATTAAGAATTCAACTCATCGTGTCAAGTCACCATCCTTGACTTGCCACACACATACCAATACTGATGAAGTAAAATTCTGGACATAGTTTAAGTAGCACCACCCAACTGTCCATGACCGTGGACACGGCTATTCGAATAGTTTTACACTGTGCAGAGGTTGCGCACTTTACCCACAAGATCCGGGGAACTTCCGTGTCATCCACGACCCGCGGTACCTCAAGTACCCGGGGTAAGCACCCGGTCATTACCTTTCCTTAGACGACACTAACATAGAGTCCACTCGTTGGCACACGGACCTCGGGTACAAACAATCGATCACGGGACTTGCCCTAATTTCAATGTTCACGCGTACCCGAAGGGACCAACGGTGTGTCCGGTGCCCTGTGAAAACAGTCATGGCCGCCTATCCAAGCACGACCCCGTCCCGGGAAAGACCTCAAGTCTTCCCGTCACTAGTAATGCGGGCACCATGCTAGTATCGACCTAAGTAATCAATAAAGGCCCGTCCCATAAGGGGTAGTGTGGTTGCACATGTTTGGTTGGGACGGTAGTCACACATAAATCTAATCCATCATTCCACCATGCTCATGATATTACCGGCACATCACTTCTTTCTCAAGTGATGACCTAACACTTCATCACCCTCGGGCATTAGGGGCACCCGATGGGTTCATGCAAAGTTTTCAACTACGGGGGTTCATATCACACATGCATCATCAAGACCAACTATTTGCATGACATCTAGCACATAGCAAGATCAACAATAAGGCATGCATCATGTGGTGGTTCATCTAGGTTACCATCGTAACCCTAATCATCATGCATCGGAAACAAACGGGTTCCGAAGAACAAGTGTATCATGGTCAAAGGGCTGCTTGCCTGGATTGGCTTGGTCTTCAAAGTCTTCTAGTCCTTCTCCTTCTTCTTCCATAGCAACTTCGTCAAATACGGGATCTATACGTCACATAATAACCACGGGAAAATAAGAATACAAATAAAACAGAAAAGGCAAAGTGCTCAGAAAAATGTCAACTCATTTTTGTAAAATTCTAGAGAGATTTCTAAGATGGGGAAAAATCTTAGTTGGAGTTTTGGAGTTAAAGAATAGGATATATTGATTTTTGAACAGGAGTTATACTGCTTAAATTTGAATTTAAATTTGAACAGTACAGCAAGGTTTCATGGATTTGAGTGAAAGTAGTACCATTAAATAGGTTGGAATATTACAAGATTTTAGGAGTTGGAAATATTTAATTTGGATCAATATTCTTTTCTGCATAAATGTTTAAATCATTTACAGAAAAGAAAAAGAAAAAGGGGTCCTATGTACTGGGCCAGAAGAGGCCACAGTGCACGGCCCAGATGGACTGGCCCAGCCGCACGGAGCCAGCGCGCGCGCACGTCAGGTTTCAAACCTGACGTGCGGGGCCCGTGGGTCAGCGGCACAGAGGAGGGGAGAGAGGTGGGGGGATGACAGGCGGGGCCCGCCTGTCATCTCTAACCCCTCGGTCACGGCGGCGGCGAGCTCACCGGCGATGATTCCGGCCACGGCGACGGCAACGGAGGCCAGGGACGGACTCAGTGTCGTGTCGCGGTTGCAGCGGTGGTAGTGCGGCACGGCGGGGAGCCCTGGTTCACCGGCGGCGAGGTGCGACGGCGGAGGCTCGTCGGAGGACGGTTGTCGGGGTCGTTTCCGACTGCAAATGGAGGGGGAAAGAGAGGGGAAAGGGTCAGTGAGGTGCGGCGGTTCCGAAATGAGTGGAAGGAGGGGCAGGGGGGCCTGTACCTCGAGATCGCCGGCGGCCTGACGCGGCGGAGCTCCGGTCGATCCCGAGCACTGGGGCGTCCTGGGGTCGAGCTGGTGATGTAGGAGGGATCAGTGGAGAGGTGTGAGGCTGGTGGTGGTGTTGGAGAAGCTCGGGGAGGCCTATTTATAGGGGCTCGACGAGGACCCGTGGTCCAGTGCGCCGGCGAGCTCACCGGCGAGGCTACAGTGCACGGGAGGCTACGGGGATGAGTCTGGGGAGTTCCTGGACGAGCTCTACGTCCAGCTGAGGTAAGTGGACGAGCGGGGGAGCGACAGAGAGGTGCGCGCGTGTGAGGCAGAGGAGTGGCTGCCGCGGGCGGCCAGCGCGCGTGCGACGGCGGCTAATGGAGGGCGCAGGAGGAGGGGGGACAGCGCCGGGGAGGTCCCGGACGTCGAGGGGCCTCGACTGGCGCGAGGGGGAGGCCCGAGGCTGTCGGGGAGCGGCGATTGGCCCGAGCCAGCGTGCGAGGTGCACTGTTCGCGCGCTCTGGAGCGTGCGTATGGCTGGCATCAGCATGCTCTCGCCGGCTTGGTCCGTTCCAGCGTGCCCAATAGTGTCTGGTGTGTAGAGGGAGGAGTAAAGAATTGCTCTGTGGCCTTGGATGCTCTGGGGTTGCAGAGAGAGAGGGGGAGGGCTGGTAACAAGGTGAAAGTTGGCTGTACATCAAGGTAAAGCTGGGGTTTCACCTTCCAATCATGGAGCTGGGGTGCTGGGGGAGTTACTGGAGGTAGCTGGTAACTCAATGAGCCTGTGGTAAGAAGTTGAGGCCATGGAGAAAAGTGAAAGTGGTCAAAATGGAGGTTTTAGAATTTCTGCAGAAGGTGTTTGATCTGTGTTTGATCAAGTAAATGAAGTCCACTTGACATGGCACTTGACAGGGTTGAAAGACATGAGAAAATAGGGTGCTTCACCAAATTTGGGCTCATTTGAAGAAACTAGCCAATGTAACTTTGGTGAACCCTAGAAATCAACAGAAATAGTTTCATCTTGATTGAGTCAAGCTAATCATCTCCCCTTGATGCACCACTTGTTTTAGCATCATCATTTGGGGTATTGATCATGCCCACAAAGTTTGAGGCTCTAGATAAAAAGTTGGTAATGTAAAGTTGTTCAAGTTTGCATTTGAACAGAAAGGGTTTTGAGGTGATCTGATCAAGTTGCTCTATTCCAGATCTTGTGCCATTTGGTCTAGGTGCCTTATTAGGCCATTCTAGCATGTGCACCAAGTTTGAGAGCATTTGGACAAGTTTGGCAATGTAGAGTTGCTCAAACTTCAAATATGGACAGAATGGTTATGAAGGGGTTTGAGGAGGTTTTCTTGCTTCCCAAGGTATGGGACTTGGCAAGATCATCAAATATGCCATATATGACATGATAGAATTTCCCTGGAATTTTTGGAGAAAGTTTCCTTTGTAAATATTTCAAAAGCTTGAAATATCGAGAAAGGGTTTTAGAGGGTTTAGCCCATTATTTTGAACATGACCAAGTGTTGAAACTCTTATATATGGACAATATATGTCCTATGAGTCTCTCTGAATTTTGGCAAATATTTTTGAAACAGTTAAATAATTTCCCCCTATTAAAGACCATTTCTGGCCTTAAGAAAAAGCTTTTAAATAAAATAGGAAAATAACTTTTAAAATTATACCTTTGTGGTTTCTGGGAGTCCTATGACTACTAGGTCTCAAATAAACCTTTTGAAATAATTTGCACACCCTTAATCAAGTACTTGCAGTGCAAATCTCAATTCAGGGGTTTTTGGAAAACTAAATTTATAAAATACTTTTTGGCCAAAATAATTTTGTAAGAAAATACTATACTGTTATATAACACTTGGTATGATCATTGGGCAGAAGTTTAGAGTATAGAGATGAAATCTACAAGAGATCATAGTTGACTTTAATGAGCACATGAAAAAGCAAATGAAGAAAACTCAATTCCAAATAAAAGCCAAATGATGCTAAAAATTTTTGCTGGTCCAAATTTTCATGCTTCAAAGTTACAAACAACATGTTACAAAATGCAGGGTGTGACAGACCTACCCCCCTTACAAGAATCTCGTCCCCGAGATTCCTAAACTAGGGCTTAAAAGAGGTCGGGAAACTCGGATCTAAGATAGTCTTCTCGTTCCCAAGTTGCTTCTGCTTCGGTGTGGTTGCTCCACTGGACCTTGAAGTACTTGATGGTACGGCTCCGCGTACGTCATTCTGCTTCGTCCAGAATGCGGATGGGCTTCTCGCGGTAGGTCAAGTCAGGCTGCAGATCAATGGCTTGGTGATCCACATCCCTGTAGAGACTGGGCTTGTCTGGAACCTGGAGACATTTCCGGAGTTGTGACACATGGAACACATTGTGCACATCGGATAGCTCAGGTGGTAGTTCCAACTAATAAGCCACTTCTCCTCGTCGTGCAGTGATCTCGAAGGGTCCAATGAACCTTGGTGCGAGCTTCCCCTTGACATGGAAACGCTTGGTTCCCTTCAGAGGAGTTACCCGCAGGTACACATGGTCCCCAACATGGAAACTCATGTCTCGGCGTCGAGTGTCAGCATAACTCTTCTGCCTTGACTTGGCTGCCTTTAATCGCTCTCTGACTAGTTGGACTTGCTCTTCTGCTGCGCGGAGAATATCCGGTCCAAAGACTAGTCCTTCTCCAGTCTCTGACCAATTGAGGGGTGTGCGGCATCTGCGTCCGTACAACACCTCAAATGGTGCCATCTGAAGGCTTGACTGGTAACTGTTGTTATAGGAGAACTCGGCAAAAGGGAGACAGTCTTCCCACTTGGCTCCATATGCCAGGACACAGGCTCGGAGCATGTCTTCGAGAATCTGATTGACTCGCTCAGTTTGACCTCCGGTCTGTGGGTGGAAAGCTGTGCTGAAAGACAATTTGGTTCCCAAGGCTTCTTGGAACTTCTTCCAGAACCTCGAGGTGAACTGGGTTCCTCGATCTGACACAATCTCCCTGGGAACACCGTGAAGACTTACGATTCGGTCAATGTAGAGAGCTGCCAGCCGGTTGCCATCATAAGTGGTCTTGACAGGAATGAAATGAGCCACCTTGGTCAAATGATCGACTATGACCCAGATAGAGTCATGTCCTCGATTTGACCTTGGTAGTCCAGTGATGAAGTCCATTCCGACTTTATCCCACTTCCACTCAGGAACCTTGAGTGGTTGAAGCAATCCAGCAGGTCGCTGATATTCAGCCTTGACCTTTTGGCGCACATCACACTTTGCAACATAGGTTGCAATCTCTCTCTTCATACCGTGCCACTAGAATCGTGCTTTCAAGTCTTGGTACATCTTGGTTCCTCCGGGGTGGATGGAATACGGGGTGTCGTGGGCTTCTTGCAGAATCAGCGTCTTCAGCTCGGTGTTGTTTGGTACGCAGAGGCGACCTTTGTACCAAACAATCCCGTGCTCTTCTTCGGAGAATCCTGGGGCCTTGCCCAGCTTCATCTTCTTCTTGATACCTTCAATGCTTGCGTGTCCTTCTTGAGCCTTCTTGACGTCGTCCATCAGGGTTGGTCTGACTTCCAAATGATCCAGAAATCCAGGGGTGACCAATTCCAAACTGAATTGTTGGATCTCCTTAAACAAGGATGGCTGTCTTTCTTGAATAATGACATTCAAAGAGCAAGCCTTCCTGCTTAAGGCATCGGCCACTATGTTGGCCTTCCCAGGGTGATACTGAACACTGAGGTCATAGTCTTTGATGAGTTCCAACCATCTCCGCTGCCTCATGTTCAACTCTTTTTGGGTGAAAATATACTTCAGACTTTTGTGGTCTGTGTAAATCTCACACCGTTTCCCTAGGAGGTAATGCCGCCATGTCTTCAAGGCATGAACTACTGCCGCTAGCTCAATATCGTGAGTAGCGTAGTTCTCCTCATGGGGTCGTAGCTACCTGGAGAGGTATGCTATGACGCGGCCTTCTTGCATCAGAACGCTTCCCAATCCGGTTCGAGAGGCATCACAATATATCACGAACTCCTTGTGAATATCAGGTGTTGCCAGAACTGGGGCGGTGGTCAATCTCTTCTGGAGCTCTTGGAAGCTCTCTTCGCATTTTGGCGTCCACTCGAACTTCTTGTCCTTCTTGAGGAGCTGAGTCATTGGTCGTGCAATGCTAGAGAATCCTTCCACGAACTTGCGGTAATAGCCCGCTAATCCGAGGAAGCTTCTGACTTCCTTGACGGTTGTTGGAGATTGCCATTGGGTCACAGCTTCGATCTTTGCAGGATCAACAGATAAGCCTTCCTCGGTCAAGACATGACCTAAGAATCCAACTTTGTGCAGCCAAAACTCACACTTGCTGAATTTGGCATACAGTTGGTGCTCACGAAGCTTGTCTAGGACCATCCTCAGGTGCTGCTCATGCTCTTCCTCCGACTTCGAGAACACAAGAATGTCATCAATGAAGACAACAACGAACTTGTCCAAATATTCCATGAAGACTTTATTCATGAGGTACATGAAGTAAGCTGGGGTATTGGTTAACCCAAAAGACATGACCGTGCACTTGTACAGGCCATATCTGGTTACGAATGTCGTCTTCGGAATATCTTGGGGTCTGATCTTCAGCTGGTAATACCCAGATCTGAGGTCGATCTTGGAGAATACCTTGGCTCCGCTGAGCTGATCAAACAGATCTTCGATCTTGGGAAGTGGGTAGTTGTTCTTGATTGTAACTTCATTGAGGGAACGATAGTCAATGCATAAGCGGATGGTACCGTCCTTCTTTGCCACAAACAGAACAGGAGATCCCCAAGGGGAGGCACTCGGGCGGATAAATCCCTTCCTTAGCTGCTCTTCTAGCTGCTTCTTCAACTCGGCTAGTTCTTCCGTTCCCATTCTATAAGGCTTCTTATAGATGGGTCCCGCTCCGGGCACGAGCTCGATGATGAACTCAATGTCACGGTCAGGGGGCATTCCCGGTAGTTCATCCGGAAAGACATCAGGATACTCACATACCACCGGTACTTGATCTAGCCCAACTTCAGACAGACAGTTGACTTTAGCGGCTTGAGCGGAAGAGGAGTTGGGGGCAAACTTGACTTCTACTCCTTGGTCATTGGTCACAGTGACTGTCCGATTGGCACAGTCTAACAAGCCTTGGTGCTTGCTGAGCCAATCCATCCCTAAGATCACATCCAAGCCTTGCGATCTCAGGATGATAAGGTCTGCTAGGAAGTCTACACCGTTAATGGTAATACCGACTCCTTTACAGCCTATCTTGGCTCTCATCTCGGCTCCGGGGGTTTGTACCACCATAGGGTTATTCAGGGGTGTAGGGGTCATGCCACTTTTTAATGCAAATCTTTGAGTGACAAATGAATGCGTTGCTCCAGAATCAAACAAGACAGTTGCAGGTGCTGAGTTGACAAGGAACGTACCCAGCACGACGTCCGGGTCTTCCTGGGCTTCTTCAGCAGTGACGTGATTCACACGCCCCATCCCATAGTTCGGTGGATTGCGAGAAGCTGGGTTCCTTGGTGGCATACCATGGCCTTGTCCCTGGTTCTGCGCATTGGGGCGCGGGGCATCAGGCTTCTTGTTGGGGCACACCCTGGAGATGTGTCCGGGCTGACCACACCCAAAACAAGTGACTTGATTTGGAGTGTTGATCTTGTTGCCACCACTAGTATTGGGGTTGAAAGCTGGCCTGGGGTTGGCATACTGCTGAGGCTGAGGATTGGCACGAGGTGCAGGAGCTCTTGGCTGCTGATAGGTTGGCTTGGCCGGGGCTGACTGCCACGGACGAGGCTTCTGGTTGCTGGAACTTCCCTTATTGACCAACTTGCGCTTGCGAGTGTCTTCCAAAGCACGCCGCTTGTCTTCAAGCATAAGTGCCTTGTTCACCAGGTCAGGGAAAGATGGGCAGTCGCACACGACAAGCGAGTATTGCAGAGTCTGATTAAGGCCTTCCATGAAGCGCTCCCTTTTGGCAGCATCAGTGCTGACATCCTCAGGGGCATACCTTGACAGAATGCTGAACTTCTGCATGTACTCCTTGACAGTGCCACTTCCTTGCTTTAGGGCTCGGAACTCACGCTTTTTGATAGCCATGATTCCGGAAGGAATGTGGGCCTTGCGGAATTCTGCCTTGAAGTTAACCCAAGTGATGTCTTGTTCAGCATGCATGACCTTGAATCCATCCCACCAAGCTCTTGCGATTCCCCCGAGGCAGTGGGCTGCATAAGCCACTTTCTCGCGGTCTTCGGTGCATCCGACTAGTTCCAGGATTTCCTCAATGGAACGGACCCAGTCATCTGCATCCAGGAGTTCAGCAGTCTCGATGAAGGTTGGCGGTGCATGCTTCTTGAACTCTGCCAACGTGGAACGTCCATTGCCATTCCCCGCCGGCTGGCGGTTGTTGGCGACAGCTTGAGCAATCAGCTGAAGAGCTACAGTGTTGGCTTGGCGTTCCTCTCGGAAAGCTTGGAGAAGCTGAGCCATGTCCATGCTTGGAGGAGGTGGTGGTGGAGCTTGGTCGTGGTCTGCCTCTGGCTGAGAGGATGCTCCGGCTTTGGGCTGCTGGGTAGAGGTACCAGTACGAGTTACAACAGGCATCCTGTTGGAGCGGTAAAAGGTCTCATGAATCGGAAGAGGAAAAGCAAGATAGATGGGTGCCTAGTAAGGGGGTGGGTGTGACACTAAATCAAATCATGCAAGGGTCGTAAGGCCAAAACACATTTATTAAAATCCAGATGGGTGATGTAGTCGTTTACACATTCCCGAAGGAAGATTACGACTTACATCCAGACACGACAAAAGCAAACACTAGATGGTTTCATATGAACCATACAAGGACTCGACTTCGCATAGGGGTTACACGACCTATCCTACCGTAGGGGTTACAACGGGCATATCCGAGTAGCGAATAATGCCTAAGCGGCGGAATGCTCGGTCGCGTATTCCAGCTCTTCTGGGTCTTCCTCCTTGTCTTCATCTGTCTGGGCTCCCTTGTCGCTGGAGGGAGTGGGGGAGTGGAGGAGTTGGATACGACGGTGCTTCGACGGTGGTGCAGGGAAAAGCTTGCGGTATTCCCTTGCTGTCATCCGGCGTCGCCGAGGTGGTTCTTCACCCTTGGAAGTCACATCCTCGGAGGGCCTTCCGCCTCGATATGCGATAGCGGATTGTCCAGAAGGTGCTCCTTCCTTCTTGATCCTGTTTGCCTTCTCTTGAGCTCGACGAAGAAGTGCCTTGGTCTTGTAAAGTTCTTCTCGAAGCTTCATTGATTCCGAGGCCAAGTCTTGTGCCAAGCTGTCGGCACATAGACTGAAGTAGGTCTGGAACCGAAGCGAGAGTCCTTCCTTCAGTGGAGGGGCTAGTGCGCTGCTTTCTTCGTCACCTTCCTTCCGGTAAGGTAAGAAGCGAGTTGCCATCTTGGCTGCCATCTCCGGAAGAAGCTCGCGGAGACGGGTTAGTGCCTTGAGTGCAGCAGCCTCGGCAGCAAGTGGTAGTGTCGCCATCTGGGGTCCCTCGAAGAACCAACTTGTGGGAGGATCGTTTGCCTTCACGATCACTTCCACATGGTACTCCACCTCAGTATCGCTCACCCAATGCTCGTGGTAGGTGAGGATGGGTGCTCGGTGGAACTGACACTCCTGGAGGCTATCCTCGAGAAGTAGGGGAAACCCAGTGGTCAGGTGCTCTTCGGGAACAGCGGCCATCTACAAAGGTGGAATAGGAGGGGTTAATAAACTAAGAAAATCTCAGGTTTAGAAAAGGAGAGAGGTTCAGAAGGTTTTGAAAAAGGGGTCTCAACTAACTAACGCCCATGCTAACTAAGGCTTCCTACAGTCAGGATGGCTCTGATACCAGCTCTGTGGGGACCCCGACTTAGAAGTCGAGATCACCGAATGCACGTGTACAGTGATCCCAAAGATCAGTGCTCACTGAACACACAGAAGCTGAAATAACAAGAGTCTTACATCCATACAAATAGTCTTACACGAATTAAGGCCATTATGGCCAAGTCTTACATAGATAGAGCCTCACGGGCTGAATAGCAAATAACTCAAGTAGCGGAAGTCTTCGATAAACGGGTAGAACCCAAGCCATCTGCCTTAACCCTACATGCATTCTGTCTGGGATAGCGTCCTAGTTCGCATGGTCGTCTCCAAAGAACTCTTCCTCATAATCCTGTTCTTCCATGCCTGGCCAATTAAATAACCAGTGGCAAGCCAATGAGTACTTTGAATGTACTCGCAAGCAACCCATGATGTGGTTCAAGTAACAATGCAATGGAACAATAATGAACAATCTAGCAGAAAGCTAGAGCAATATGCTATTATCAAGTTTATGCATCAATAACCTTGCGTAACCTCGAAGGCAGGTTACCGATATCAACATGATTAAGAATTCAACTCATCGTGTCAAGTCACCATCCTTGACTTGCCACACACATACC
The DNA here is from genome assembly GCA_902687465.1 of Secale cereale. Lineage (NCBI taxonomy): Eukaryota > Viridiplantae > Streptophyta > Magnoliopsida > Poales > Poaceae > Secale > Secale cereale. The sequence continues at coordinate 217,120,807 of LR738714.1, forward strand.
AATACTGATGAAGTAAAATTCTGGACATAGTTTAAGTAGCACCACCCAACTGTCCATGACCGTGGAGACGGCTATTCGAATAGTTTTACACTCTGTAGAGGTTGTGCACTTTACCCATAAGATCCGGGGAACTTCCGTGTCATCCACGACCCGCGGTACCTCAAGTACCCGGGGTAAGCACCCGGTCATTACCTTTCCTTAGACGACACTAACATAGAGTCCACTCGTTGGCACACGGCCCTCGGGTACAAACAATAGATCACGGGACTTGCCCTAATTTCAATGTTCACGCGTACCCGAAGGGACCAACGGTGTGTCCGGTGCCCTGTGAAAACAGTCATGGCCGCCTATCCAAGCACGACCCCGTCCCGGGAAAGACCTCAAGTGTTCCCGTCACTAGTAATGCGGGCACCATGCTAGTATCGACCTAAGTAATCAATAAAGCCCCGTCCTATAAGGGGTAGTGTGGTTGCACATGTTTGGTTGGGACGGTAGTCACACATAAATCTAATCCATCATTCCACCATGCTCATGATATTACCGGCACATCACTTCTTTCTCAAGTGATGACCTGACACTTCATCACCCTCGGGCATTAGGGGCACCTGATGGGTTCATGCAAAGTTTTCAACTACGGGGGTTCATATCACACATGCATCATCAAGACCAACTATTTGCATGACATCTAGCACATAGCAAGATCAACAATAAGGCATGCATCATGTGGTGGTTCATCTAGGTTACCATCGTAACCCTAATCATCATGCATCGGAAACAAACGGGTTCCGAAGAACAAGTGTATCATGGTCAAAGGGCTGCTTGCCTGGATTGGCTTGGTCTTCAAAGTCTTCTAGTCCTTCTCCTTCTTCTTCCACAGCAACTTCGTCAAATACGGGATCTATACGTCGCATAATAACCACGGGAAAATAAGAATACAAATAAAACAGAAAAGTCAAAGTGCTCAGAAAACTGTCAACTCATTTTTGTAAAATACTAGAGAGATTTCTAAGATGGGGAAAAATCTTAGTTGGAGTTTTGGAGTTACAGAATAGGATATATTGATTTTTGAACAGGAGCTATACTGCTTAAATTTGAATTTAAATTTGAACAGTACAACAAGGTTTCATGGATTTGAGTGAAAGTAGTACCATTAAATAGGTTGGAATATTACAAGATTTTAGGAGTTGGAAATATTTAATTTGGATCAATATTCTTTTCTGCATAAATGTTTAAATCATTTACAGAAAAGAAAAAGAAAAAGGGGTCCTGTGCACTGGGCCAGAAGAGGCCACATTGCACGGCCCAGACGGACTGGCCCAGCCGCACGGAGCCAGCGCGCGCGCACGTCAGGTTTCAAACCTGACGGGCGCGGCCCGTGGGTCAGCGGCACAGAGGAGGGGAGAGAGGTGGGGGGATGACAGGCGGGGCCCGCCTGTCATCTCTAACCCCTCGGTCACGGCGGCGGCGAGCTCACCGGCGACGATTCCGGCCACGGCGACGGCAACGGAGGCTGGGGACGGACTCAGTGTCGTGTCGCGGTTGCAGCGGTGGTAGTGCGGCACGGCGGGGAGCCCTGGTTCACCGGCGGCGAGGTGCGACGGCGGAGGCTCGTCGGAGGACGGTGGTCGGGGTCGTTTCCGACTGCAAATGGAGGGCGAAAGAGAGGGGAAAGGGTCAGTGAGGTGCGGTGGTTCCGAAATGAGTGGAAGGAGGGGCAGAGGAGGCTTGTACCTCGAGATCGCCGGCGGCCCGACGCGGCGGAGCTCCGGTCGATCCCGAGCACTGGGGCGTCCTGGGGTCGAGCTGGTGATGCAGGAGGGATCAGTGGAGAGGTGTGAGGCTGGTGGTGGTGTTGGAGAAGCTCGGGGAGGCCTATTTTTAGGGGCTCGACGAGGACCCGTGGTCCAGTGCGCCGGCGAGCTCACCGGAGAGGCTACAGCGCACGGGAGGCTACGGGGATGAGTCTGGGGAGTTCCTGGACGAGCTCTACGTCCAGCTGAGGTAAGTGGAGGAGTGGGGGAGCGACAGAGAGGTGCGCGCGTGCGAGGCAGAGGAGTGGCTGCCGCGGGCGGCCAGCGCGCGTGCGACGGCGGCTACTGGAGGGCGCAGGAGGAGGGGGGACAGCGCCGGGGAGGTCGCGGACGTCGAGGGGCCTCGACTGGCGCGAGGGGGAGGCCCGAGGCTGTCGGGGAGCGGCGATTGGCCCGAGCCAGCGTGCGAGGTGCACTGTTCGCGCGCTCTGGAGCGTGCGTATGGCTGGCATCAGCATGCTCTCGCCGGCTTGGTCCGTTCCAGCGTGCCCAACAGTGTCTGGTGTGTAGAGGGAGGAGTAAAGAATTGCTCTGTGGCCTTGGATGCTCTGGGGATGCAGAGAGAGAGGGGGAGGGCTGGTAACAAGGTGAAAGTTGGCTGTACAGCAAGGTAAAGCTGGGGTTTCACCTTCCAATCATGGAGCTGGGGTGCTGGGGGAGTTACTGGAGGTAGCTGGTAACTCAATGAGCCTGTGGTAAGAAGTTGAGGCCATGGAGAAAAGTGAAAGTGGTCAAAATGGAGGTTTTAGAATTTCTGCAGAAGGTGTTTGATCTGTGTTTGATCAAGTAAATGAAGTCCACTTGACATGGCACTTGACAGGGTTGAAAGACATGAGAAAATAGGGTGCTTCACCAAATTTGGGCTCATTTGAAGAAACTAGGCAATGTAACTTTGGTGAACCCTAGAAATCAACAGAAATAGTTTTATCTTGATTGAGTCAAGATAATCATCTCCCCTTGATGCACCACTTGTTGTAGCATCATCATTTGGGGTATTGATCATGCCCACAAAGTTTGAGGCTCCAGATAAAAAGTTGGTAATGTAAAGTTGTTCAAGTTTGCATTTGAACAGAAAGGGTTTTGAGGTGATCTGATCAAGTTGCTCTATTCTAAATCTTGTGCCATTTGGTCTAGGTGCCTTATTAGGCCATTCTAGCATGTGCACCAAGTTTGAGAGCATTTGGACAAGTTTGGCAATGTAGAGTTGCTCAAACTTCAAATATGAACAGAATGGTTATGAAGGGGTTTGAGGAGGTTTTCTTGCTTCCCAAGGTATGGGACTTGGCAAGATCATCAAATATTCCATATATGACATGATAGAATTTCCCTGGAATTTTTGGAGAAAGTTTCCTTTGTAAATATTTCAAAAGCTTGAAATATCGAGAAAGGGTTTTAGAGGGTTTAGCCCATTATTTTGAACATGACCAAGTGTTGAAACTCTTATATATGGACAATATATGTCCTATGAGTCTCTCTGAATTTTGGCAAATATTTTTGAAACAGTTAAATAATTTTCCCCTATTAAAGACCATTTCTGGACTTAAGAAAAAGCTTTTAAATAAAATAGGAAAATAACTTTTAAAATTATACCTTTGTGGTTTCTGGGAGTCCTATGACTACTAGGTCTCAAATAAACCTTTTGAAATAATTTTCACACCCTTAATCAAGTACTTGCAGTGCAAATCTCAATTCAGGGGTTTTTGGAAAACTAAATTTATAAAATACTTTTTGGCCAAAATAATTTTGTAAGAAAATACTATACTGTTATATAACACTTGGTATGATCATTGGGCAGAAGTTTAGAGTATAGAGATGAAATCTACAAGAGATCATAGTTGACTTTAATGAGCACATGAAAAAGCAAATGAAGAAAACTCAATTCCAAATAAAAGCCAAATGATGCTAAAAATTTTTGCTGGTCCAAATTTTCATGCTTCAAAGTTACAAATAACATGTTACAAAATGCAGGGTGTGACAGGAAAGGAATACGAAAACTTGGATATGGGGTAGTCTTCACTTCTTCTTGCAGGTTCTGCTTCCGAGTGGTGCTCCATGGAACCTTGAAGTATTTGGTGGTGTGGCTTCTCGCATGTTGCCCTTTTTGATGCAGGTTGCTGAGGGGTCTCTTGCATAGGTTAGGTTGGGTTAGATGTTAATGGCTCGGTGATCTGTGTCCTCGTAGGGACCGGGCTAGTTAGGAAGTAAAAAGTACTTCCAGAGTGGTGACTCGTGGAAAATTTGGTGCACGGTGGGTAACTGAGGTGGTAAATCTAGCTGGTAGCCGTCTAGTATTCGTCTTATAGTGATCTTGAAGAAGGTCGATAAATCTTGATGTGAGCGTCCCTTTGACATGGAAATGCTTGGTCCCTTCGAGAGGAGTGTTTTGCAGATACACCCGGTCTTCAACGCGGAAGTTTATTTCTTGATGATGTTGGTCGGTGTAGTTCTTCCTTCTTCACATGTCGGTCTTCAAATGTCTTCTATCCAGCTGACCGTCTCTTCTTTTGTCTTCGGGTAGTCAAGTATGTTGCCAAATAAAGATGACAACTAACTTGTCCAAGTACTCCATGAAGTCTATGGGGTACGCATGGTAGGCTGGGGTATTGGTGGTGGTCTTGGTTGAGAATTGACAACAGTCTTCTTGACTTAGAGTCAAGATTGTGGTCAGGACCTGACCATGTTGTGGCTTGGTGGGACTTAAGGGTTTCAAGGATTCTAGTGTGTGAGTGAACGTTTACTATCTTATCCTAAAGCACGGTTTCTGATATGCCAATAGCTCTTCCTAGTCCTACAATCCTTATACCACCAACAGCATCATCTCTCATAGGTCAACTCCAATCACCACTCATGCCATTCATATCCTCATGACTCCCAAAAGGAGGTCTAACAAAATTATACAAGTCTACGATCCTCGAAAATCCTATGTATGGCTACCCCTAAGAATCCATGGGTAAGGCATACAAGCTGCTCAGCTTGAATTAAACACGACAATCCAAGTGCTCATCCCATTCTTCCAAGGTTCAAGATAATGCACCTCTATCCTAAGGAAACACGTCGTAAGCCACTCCAAGATCTTGTTTCCTTCCTATGAATCAACTCCAACAGCCCGTTACCTTCCCTCAATCACCACATAATCCATTAATTCTACAAATCCGATGTCTACGGTATTCCACAAGATCTAAAGTCCCTTTAATACCCAAATACTTGGAAGGGCTATGCATTACTATAGTAAGTCCACCAAATTCCCACCATCGTGGTCAAGTAAACTCCAAGGTCATGCTGATATAGATCCCTAAATCAACTCCACCAAATAATCCAATCTCCTAGTTTGCCATTCACCGAGAAACATGGTATCAAGATCAAGATCAACGATCTAAATCCAATTCACTCTAGACCATGTAGACATATTTAGCATCTATACCCAACCAGAACCACCTACATAAATCCAAATCTCATGTCCGACTAGAATTCTTACATTTCCCCCAAGTCATTCTCAAAATGTCAACTATCTTCTATCAATATCCCCTAGCTAGGTCAAATCCTTATACCTCCAAGAACTTCAATTTGCGATCACAATTGCCCTGCAAATCCAAGTTACTCCAGGGTGATGAAAGTTACGCTACTCTATTAATCATGATCCCACCAACATGAAATCCTCACAATCTATCAATGCCTCAGATAATTCCTCGAAGTCACTGATATAAAGTCACCAAATCATCTGTCCTATATCCTCAAATTGGTCTATCTATGGCATCGTTAGTTCTGTGCTGTATTAGGATGATAATGCGCTCATTCACTATTCTCACTAGTTCCATTACGAACCCAGTGTTGTGCAAGCTTACAAAGGCTTAACTGGTTCTCTTGTAATTCTATGGGTTAAGCACATGGTTAAGGATACGAGTTGGGGTATCTCGTGAAGTCTCGAAGGGTCTGGGGATGGGTTTCTAATCTTGAGGGGAAACCATAACTCCATGGAGTTGCACTTGGTCGTGGAGGTTGTAGCAGAAGTCTTCATTGTCAGTTGGTTGCCGAGGTAGAATCCTTGGTGTATCTTGTCTTGCAGGTCTTCAGTTGAGAACAGAGGGAAAAAGTAGCATAGAGGAGGATAATGCCTAAACGGGGTTCTATAGTGCAAGTGCAAACAAATAGGTGCCAAAAGAGCGAAACAAAAGAAACAAGGTAAGGAAGGTGATATAGCCATGTACTTGTTGCCCAGGGCAAAAGTGTGACTTATATCAAAACACAAACAATAAAAACAAGCAACACACCATCATGGTTCTATTCGAACCATCATACGGACTCGACTGCGCATAGGGGGTACACGACTCATCCTACCCTAGGGGTTCTCGGACTCAGCAGTCGTGCCTTGTGCCTCGTGCAGTCTTTTGAGTTTTCCTCAGGTGTTGCTATGTCCCTTGTAGTGGTTTGATGAACGATCCGGGTTGAGCTTGAAGAATATTCAACAGCTTCTCGCCTGATGAGGTGATGTGGTGAAGGTGTCTCCTCGTAGCTTGCATTGGCTCGGTCTTCTGTTGTCTTCTTATTCATGACGATCCCTTTTGTCTTCTAAGGCATCGATGGTGCTGGGTAGGTAATCCTTATGGAATGACAATAACAAGGCATAATAGAGGTCCAACATGCCGGTTACGTTGATGACAACATCGTCACCAAGAGCGGGGGATGAAGAGAACCGTTTTCCTGCTCACTATAGTGAGGCGGACCAAATGGCGAGGTACTCATCCACCGGTGGTTGCCGATACAACAACAGTAGTGACAAGGTTACTCTATTAGCGATGTATATCATGATCTTGCATAACTTATGCCATGTTGGTCGTAGGCCAAGGTTGCATCATCTTGGGGCAGTGTCAGGAGTGTCACCATCTTCTAGGTCTTCATGTCCTCATTCCTCGAGGAAGTATTTTCTGTTGGTATCGTCTTGTCGTGGTGTCGCCAATCTTGTGTTCAGAAGAGGTGGGTGAGTGTTTTGCAAGGTGTACTCCTTCTAGATTATCCACGAGGATTTCAGGAAATCCAGTGGTCAGGGGCATAAGGGTTCTAGCGACCAACAATTTTGAAGGGGAAGAGATCAATAAGGAAAGTATAGCCTAATTTTCAAAAAACTGAGAAGGGAAGAGAAGTATAGATAGTTTTTGAAAACTAGCAATAGTTTTGAAAATAATTTTACCCGAACAAGCGACCATTCTAACTAAGGCTTCCTACAGTCAGGATGGCTCTGATACCAGCTCTTTGGGGACGCCGACACGTAAGTCGTGATCACCGAATGCACATGTACATTGATCCCAGAGATCAATGCTCACTGAACACACATAAGCTGAATAACAAGAGTCTTACATCCATACATACCATATTACACAAATAGGACCATTACGGTCAAGTCTTGAGTATATCATTGCAGCGGAAATCTTCAATAACAAATTGGACCCATGCCATCTGCCTTAACCCTACAGGCATTCTGACTGGGAAGCGTCCTAGCTCGCATGTTCGCCACCAAGAAATCTTCACCATATCATGTTATTTCATGCCTGGCCATTAAAATAACCAGTGGCAAACCAATGAGTACTTTGAATGTACTCGCAAGCAACCCATGATTTGGTTCAAGGTAACAATGCAAGTTGTACAACAAATAAGCAACCGAGCTACAAGCTAGATAAGATATTCTACCATTTGTGAGACATGCATCAATGTACTTGGGTAACCTCGAGGACAGGTTACAGATATCAACATAAATAGAGTTCAATTCATTTCCGGTTCTTCCAACAAATCAAGTCACCACCTTGACTCAATACACACACACTTTCACCAAGGTTGTAAATTTCTGGACATAGTTTAAGTAGAACCTCCCAACTGTCCATGACCGTGGACACGGCTATTCGAATAGTTTTACACTCTACAGAGGTTGCACACTTTACCCACAAGACCTGGGAAGCTTTCGTGTCATCCACGATCCCGCAGTACCTCAAGTACTCGGGGCAAGCACCCGATCATTACCTTTTCCTAGATGACACTAACATAGGGTCCACTCGTTGGTGCACGGCCCTCGTGTACAAACGAAAGATCGTGGGACTTGCCCTTTTTACAATATCACGCATACACGAAGGGACCAACGGTGTGTCCGGTGCCCTGTAAAAACATTCATGGTCGCCGATCCAAGCACGACCCCGTCCCAGGAGTGACCTCAAGTCTTCCCCATCACTAGTGATGTGGGCACCATGCTAGTATCAGCCGAAGTAATCACTGATGCCCCGTCCCATAAGGGGTAGAGTGGTTGCACATGTTTGGTTGGGACGGTAATCACACTTAAATCGAATCCATTATTACCCACACACGAGAACTCTCTTTGGTACACCACTTCTTCCTCAAGTGGAGGCCTTAACTCAACATCTCCCTCGGGCATTAGGGGCACCCGATGGGGTTTTCGAAAGAATGCTACCACGAAGGGTTCGTGGTACATATGCATCATCATGTATCAACAACAAATCTTTTGACATTGCATCTATGCATAAGGTAAGGTTATGAGTAGGGGTATGCACCATGTGGTGGTTCCCAACAAGTTTACCACCGTCATATTTCATCATCATGCAATCGAAAAAGGGTACCGATGAACAAGAGGTGTATCATTGTCAAAGGGCTGCTTGCTTGTCCTAACCAAGTCCTTGGGGTCTTCAAATCCTCTGGTCCTTCTCCAAGTACTCCTTCTACTTCGTTAACTAACGCCGGAAACAAATCACAATAAGCAACACAACAAAGCAAAAATAAAAGTGATCTAAAAAATAGGAGTTGGACTTTTCTAGGACACCTCTGGTCATATGAAAAATAACCAGAGTGGTTTCATTGGGATTGGATTAGTGGATGTTTCTGATCATTCAATATGTTGTAATCAAGGGGTTTATGGATTTGCAAGAAGTGTACAGAAATATATTTTTGAAAAATGAGCAAAGGCATCCATTTAACAAATCACGATTTTAGAAGCATCTAGGAGTTGGTTTCACTGGATTTTGAGTTCAAATGAATTTCCTATGAATTTGCAAAATTGACAAATATGAAGAAATGGCTCAATATATTATGTGGTATAAAGAGTATTAGGAAAAATGTTCCAAAACTAAGTTTTGATATTATAAGTATCTAGGAATTGGAATAATGGCATTTGGGTCAAAAATGGGCTCTTTGTGATTTTCTAAAGTTCATCACAGAAATGGAAAAATAGCATTTTGATAAATATTTGTGAAAAGAATGTTTCTGCAAAAATGCGCAAATGGAACCATTTTATAGAGCATGATTTTATGAACCCCTAGAAATTTGAATCATCAAATTTGGAGTTCATTTGAATTATTTATGGGTTTTACATGTTTACACAAAAAGAAAAAGAAAAGGGAAATACCAAAATGGGCTGGATCTGGGGCGGCAGTAGCGCGCACAGCGCGAGGCTTAGTGGCCGGGCGCCACTGGGCCGGCCCGGTGGCTCGGCCGCACGGGGTGAAGGGGCCATGTCGGAGGCGGCTTTCGGGAATCACGCCTTCACGCGGGATAGGCGGAATTCTGCTGGTGCGCCTCCACTTAAACAGCTGGGCTCGCCCAGCTAAGCCGGTGACGAGCAGGTCCCGTCGGCAGGATCGTCTCCTTCCTCCCGCTCGAACAGAGGCGAGGCAGGGGAGGCAGGGCCGAGCGCTCACCTGCGTTGCCCTGTCGACTCGGGCCGTCTCCGGTGATGCCTCAGCCAACAGAATGATCAGCGCGGAGAGGCGCTTCCAGCCATGGGTAACACGCATGCCGGGGAAGACCAAGTCAAGGAGAGTGCCGCCCGTGGTGGACATGGCCGACGGCGATGCCCGGCACGGCGCTCAGGCCATCGAGAAGAGTAACAAGAGAGTGGGGAAGCTCCGTGGTGGCCATGGGGTTTGCCTAGTGGAGAAAGGAGGGGAGGAGGAGGCCTCATTCACACGAATTTGAGAGGAGGCCAGCGGCTCGGCTTCGGCCATGGAGGGGCAAGGAGGGCACGGGAAGGGTAGTGGGCAGGTCGGGGAGGCACACTAGAGGGAGAGGGGGCAAATGGAGCAGAGAGGGGGCTCGAGGGTGACCTTATAAAGGCCAGCCGAAGCTCACCGTGATCTCATGCGCCGGTGAGGACTCGGGCGAGGCCAGAGGCCACGGGGGCTGGGGAAACTGAGTCAAGAGCGTTGGTGGAGATGCTCCACGACCAGGGGAAGACAGAGAAGGAGCGGGGAGGTGCCGGAGTGGCCGCTCGTGTGAAGCCACTCACTGGAGCTTGCGGGCGGCCGGCGCGCGTGCGAGAGCAGCAGCAGGAGGGAGAAGGAGGAGGGGCCGACCAGCTAGGCGTGTCCCGAACGTCGAGGCCACCTCGGGAGACACCATCCTGACGCCCAAGGCTGTCGGGTGCCTCGGGCAGGACACGGCTACAGTGCAGGAGCAAACTGTAGCGCGCTCCAGAGCGCCCATATGGCCGGAATGGCCGTGTCGTCATGCGCTCTGGACGCGTCCACGTTTCCCAATAGTGTCTAGGTGGTAGAGGGGGTAGTAAATAAAGCACAGATGGCATGTGATGCCTTGGGGAGCTAGTAGGAGAGGAGAGAGGCAGAAGAAGAGGGAGAGAGGGGCTGTCAGGGAGGTAAATGGGGGTATTTTACCCCTCAATCATTGAGAAATGGGCAGGGGAGAGTTACTGAAGGTAGGAGAGGACTAGGAGGAGCTGTGGCAAAAAGTTGAGCTCAAGGAGAATAGTGTAAGTTGTCAAAATGGTGATTTTTGAAAAGTGACAGAAGGTGTTTGATGCAAATTTGGGAAAGCAAATTAACTCCACTTGACATGAGAATTAACAGGATCAAGTGTCGCACATAATTGAGGTTGACCACAAAGTTTGAGTCCATTTGAAGAAAGTTGCCAATGTAACTTTTGTAAACCCTAAAAATCAGCAGAAATGGATTTTCCAAGATTAAGTTAGGCAAATCATCCCTCCTCGATGCACCACTTGGTGTAGGGTCATCATTTGGGGTTGTGAGTATGTCAACAAAAGTTGAGGTCACAAATAAAAAGTTGGTAATGTAAAGTTGTTCAAATTTGAATCTGAACAGAAATGATTTTGAAGCACTCTGATCAAGTTACCCTTCTCCAAAACTTGTGCCATTTCGTCTAGATGCATAACTAGACCATTTTAGCATGTGTACCAAGTTTGAGAGCATTTGGACAAGTTTGGCAATGTAAAGTTGCTCAAACTTCAAGATGGACGGAAATGGTTTTGAGGGGTTCTCATGATATATTCTTGATCTTCAAGGCATGAGGCTTTGTAAGATCATCAAATATGTCATATTTGACATGATATAATTTTCCTAGAATTTTTTGAGAATATTTCCTTTGTAAATATTTCAAAAGCTTGAAATATCCAGAAAGGGTTTTCGAAGGATTTTCCCAATATTTTGAACATGACCATGTGTTGAAACTCTTATATATGGACAATATATGTCCTAGGAGTCTCTCTGAATTTTGGAAAATATTTTTGAAATAGCTAAATAATTTTAACCTATTAAAGACCATTTCTGGCCTAAAGAAAAAGCCATTAAGTAAAATATAAAAATAACTTTTAAAATTATAATTTTGTGTTTTATGGGAGTCCTATACCTAATAGGGTTCAAATATACATTTTGAAAGATTTTTCACACCCTAAATAAGTTACTTGCAGTACAAACCTCAATTCAGGGGTTTTTGGAAAACTAATTTTAGAAAATACTTTTTGGCCAAATTATTTTTATAAGAAAATAACATATCGTTCTATACACATGGCATGATCATTAGGAAAAGCTTTTGGATCAAGGAGATGAAGTATAAGAGTTGGATGATTTATTTGAATTTTAGAGCACTTCCAAACAGCATACAGAAAACCAATCAAGCAAGGTCAAAAACACTCAAAAGTTTTTGCCAAACCACATTTTAGCATGATTATTAGCTTAAGTGTTGTGGCATGAAAATCGGGGTGTGACAACCACGTGGCGTCATCACGGTCTATGGAAATATGGATCGCTCTCTCCGTACCGAGGAGAACACTGCGGCTCTAGCAGCCAAAATTCAGAACGGCCTATTCAAGCCAGACAGCTCATCGGTCGTCAAGACTGCGGACACAGCTAAACGTGTCCGGTATACCCCTCAATGTAGTAGCTCAGATGAACCTGAGATCGATTAGTAGCTACGCTGCCATCGACTACCCCATAAGGTGGTAGCATACATGCCTCGTGTACACAGTTATGCCCTTAAAATTCCTTGGGCGGCGCTGGGGGCACACTGCAAATAAATAGTCCATAGTTCGGCTCGACCCTATTCGGACTCGAAAGTTATATTTCAAGGTTAATTAAACGAACCAGCTTTGTTTATGGCCACACTGGATACTATTTTCCAGGTTTTTTTCTTTTTCTTTTCTTTCTACAGATGGCATCACACTTCTCCCTTCAAGGACACATCACAAAGGAGAAAAGGCGCGGACGTGCAGTAGGGCCCCGCGCTAAGGTTTCTTTTTAGATTAAGACCCTGTGTAAACCTTTTATCTCTTTTTTTATACTTTTCCAGCATTTAATATGTCCAAGGAAGTTATCGGCATTATCTGTAAGTATACGGCTCGTCGTACTAGAATGGGATATTATAAAAACAGCTTGGTTCATATTATGTTTGGAGTTTTATTATCTCACCACCTGTGTTTTCTCCCCATGTCAGATTGCCCCATGTGTCTTGACAACAGGGTCCATTACCAGGGGCTGTATTCTGCCCGGTATATGTTGAAAAGTCCGAACACCTATAGGGAGTGTTCGGCATCCTGAATATTGCTTTATATGCATCAGTTCCAAATCATGTCTCGGGTCAATCGTTGGGTTGCCCGGCTCCTGTGCTTACCCCTACGTTCCCGATTGTTCGGCTAGGGTGTAAAGGGAGAACTACTGCAATCGTAATTCTGGTTCGTCCGGTCAAGTACCTTAGTAAAGAAAGCCGAAAACTGACTATCATGATAGGCGAGAATCTGGTATGCGATCCGGTGACTCAGTGTTATACTACGGTCGATAGAGATCTACCCCGTGTTATACGAAGGGTTGGTTTTTTGCCCAACCGTGTACAAATGGACACCTTAATTCGGAAACGCCATATACGCACCAGGGGCTAGTACTTAGCCCCACCTGTCAAACTCATATGGCTCAGTGAAAGCAATAATGCCGCATAGTCTGGTTGCTTGGTTCGCTCCGCATAGACCTCCTACATGGACAAAGACGTTGGATAAAGAGTGTTTATGAATATGACCGAACACCCGAGTAATAGTTACATGGGGGCTAAAGCCGACGACTGAAAACTTTTATATTTAAATAAACGGCCGCACATGAGGTGAAAGTCGCTCAGACTATAATAGCGCGAAAGTTATATACACGTTGGTTCATAAGCATAAGTTTTTACAACCGGATACAATTACTCAAAGATAATATCTTTTGATCACTGTCCTTCTACAAGGCGGGCGCCTCCTATGACGTCCTCAAAGTATCTCTCTGGCTTGCGGTGCTCCTTGCCTTTGGGTGGGCCAGCAATGGCTATGTCCTGCGCCTTCATCTTCGCCCAGTGTAGTTTCACATGGGCGAAGGCCATCCAAGCACCATCTATGCAGGCCGAATGCTTTAACGCGTCGACCCGCGAACTCGCTTCGACGAGCTGCTTCACCAATCCGAAGTAGCTACTCGGGATTGTCTCGGCGGGCCATAGCCGGACAATCAAGTCCTTCATGGACGAACCCGCCATCTTGTGCAGCTCGACCAGCTGCTTCATCTGGTCGTTGAGGGGCACCGAATGTTTGGGCGCATAGAACTGCGACCAGAACAGCTTCTCCGTGTTGTTCCCCTCCTGGGCTCGGAAGTATTGGGCGGCATCAGCACTGCTCCTCGAGAGATCCGCAAACACGCCTGCAGAACTCCATAACCGTGTCAGCCCAAGGTACTTCCGCCCTCCGGAGATGCTCTTTAAGAGAAAAGTCTTACTAGATGCTATCTCCCGCGCCTGCCTGATTTCCTCGTAGACGTTGCGCGACTCGCTTCGCGCCTCCTGGGCAGCCTTGACTGCCGCAGTGAGCTCGGATGCTTGTTATGAAGTCTTTTCTTCCAATGCCTTGCATTTGAGAATAACATCTTTAAGCTCAACTTCGACTTCGGACACCCGAGCTTGGTGCTTTTTGCACACGGCCTTTTCGGCCTCTAGATCGGCAACCGCGTTATCAGCGGCTGCCTTGTTCGCCTCGGCCTCCTTCTTGGCCTTTGCGAGGTCGCCCTTGAAAGCCTCGAGCTCAGTGGAGCCAACTGTTTAATACAGAATATCACAAAGAGTTTATACTCATACTCAATTATTATTATCAGTCTTCTAGACATCTCAATGTTTTCAAATCCGCAAACCTTGAGTTTCATCCAAACGTTGGTTGACGTGGTCGAGGTCCGCGTTGGCCTCCGAGAGCTTCCGATTTAGTTCGGCAACTTCTGCACCTCGTGTAGTTGCCACAACTAGCGAAGCCTATTCAAATACAAAAGAACACAATTTAGCTCTATAATATGCTATATTATCGATACTTCGCCTGGTTCTGTTCAGAATCACACAAAGCATCAGGGGCTACTGGCTATATATGTGCATATAAAACAAATGAAGTTCCATTAAGAACATTACATTGCATACCTCGAAGCCTGTTAGTAGGCTGTTGAAGGCTTCATTCAGTCCGCACTTGACGGACTGAATCTTTTTCATTACCGCAGCCATTATGGTGCGGTGCCCCACGACGGAAGAACTTTGTAGTGCTCCCTCCAGAGGGTCCGGCGCCTCCGGATTGACGTCGGGCGCCGTTGTATCCTCCCCCACCTTGACGGTTTGGTCTTCGGACTCCGGAGCTGCACTAGTCTCCGGATCAGTATTCGACGGGGCCCTGGGTTGTCTGGGCCCCCCATATTCGGTCTCCATGGGGACTGTTTCTCCATGGTCAGCGGCAGCCGAGGTGTCACCCTTGGCCATCGTATCACATGCCCCGCCTCCATCTCCATGAGCAGGAGACACATGCTGGGAGGACACTTCAGTGTCCCCGCGGGCCATGGGCTATAGAGCTCGGACCGGCGGGTAACTCTACGTCTCTCGAGATGGCAGATAGTTCCCGTCCGATAAGGAGGCGTTGGGGTGTGCTCAGGGAGGGCTGTAGGTCAGCAGGTGAGAAATACTTAAAAGGCATTAATATGCTGAATAAATGAGGTGCAGTTACTAATATATCCAAACAAACTTACGTTTCGGCTAGGGGCTTCTCCCTTGGCTTCACCATAAAGCTGTGTTCGGACGATGAGTCTGAACGGGCGGGGAGGTTTAGCCTCCTCCGAGGTGCGCCTTGGTTGCGTCAGCAGCGGTCGCCCTCTTCTCCCCCCTGCCTTGGGCGGGGGATTCTTCTTCTTCATCATCCTCCTCCTCTTCGAAGGAGAGGATGTTGATCTCCTCGGACTTCGCGTCCATGGGGCGGGGGCCGCTCTTGGCCTCCTTTCTATTCTTCTTGGGCATCTTGTCGGTGCCGGACCCAGCATCGCCAACAGTTGAGGCATGTCTGGGTCTTCTGGCAAAGGGGCCGGACACTTGATCCGAACTACCTTCTTCGTCCAGCTCTCTAAATCACTAAAAACTCCAATTCATATTATCGTTATAATAAGGAAGGGATATATATGTTCGGCGGAATTTTTGATTACCTCTTGTGCGGTAAACGCAGTACTGTAGCCTGAGTCCTCAGTTTCCTTTGGCCACTCCTTCTGGCTCTTGAAGAGATGTTTCCAGATCTCTTTGTGCGTGGAGCCGAATAGATGCTTCAAGGGCCGATCTCCTGCCGGATCGAACTCCCATAGGTAGGTTTAACACCAATATAAACAAAGAATGAATTCATTGCTGTACCTACTGGCTATATATGAGTAGTATTGGAGGATATGAACCATAGAGAAGTTGGAGTACAGTAGGTTTAACACCAATATAAACAAAGAATGAATTCATTGATGTACCTTTGAGTAGTGGTTTGCTTTCTTATACTAACGGAGCGCACGCGAATTTTTGTCTAAGTTTTGTGTTGTGAAGTTTTCAAGTTTTGAGTATTGCTTTGATGGACTATGGAACAAGGAGTAGCAAAGGCCTAAGCTTGGGAAGCCCCGGGAAGGCATCCCCTCTTTCGTCTTCATCCATCGGTAACTATACTTGGAGCTATATTTTTATTCGCAACGTGTTATGTGTTTTGCTTGGAGCGTCTTGTATAATTTTATTCTTTGCTTGTTAGTTTGACACAATCATCCTTGCTGGACACACCTATTTGAGAGAGTTAAATATGGCCTAGAAATTATTAGAACACTCTATGTGCTTCATTTATATCTTTTGAGTTGAATAGTTTTTGCTCTAGTGCTTCACTTATATCTTTTAGAGCACGGCGGTGACATTATTTTGTAGAAATTGTTGAACTCTCATGCTTCACTCATATTTATTTGAGAGTCTATTAAAACAGCATGGTAATGTGTTTAGGCTAAAGAAACTAGTCTTCACATGATAGACATCCAATGTCAATGTAGTAAAAAAATTCACACCAAGTGCATTGAATAGAATGAGATGTTGGATGCTTGATAATTGTTTTGAGACATGAGGATAGTGATATTAGAGTCATGCTAGTGGACTTATTATGAAATTGAGAAATACTTGTGTTAAGGTTAGTGATTCCTGTATCATGCACGTACGGTGAACCGCTGTGTGACTAAGTTAGAGCATGAGATATTTGTAGAGTGTCAACCTTTGTGTGGAAGTTGGGGGCATGCGATGGTTAACTCCTACGAACCTCACCCCTAGGAGCATGCGTTGATTGCTTTGTTTTGATGACTCGTAGATTTTTGCAATAAGTATTTTAGTTCTTATGACTAATGTTGAGTCCATGGATTATACGCACTCTCACCCTTCCACCATTGCTAGCCTCTCTTGTAACGCGCAACTTTCGCCGGTACCATAAACACACTATATATCCTTCCTCAAAACATCCACCATATTGTTCCTCAAAACAGCCACCATACCTACCTATCATGGCATTTCCAAAGCCAATCCGAGATATATTGCCATGCAACTTTCCACCGTTCCGTTCACATGACACGCATCATATTGTCATATTGCCATTGCATGATCATGTAGTTGACATCGTATTTGTGGGAAAGCCACCATGCATAATTTTTATACATGTCACTCTTGTTTCATTGCACATACCGGTACACCACCGGAAGCATTCATATAGAGTCATACTTTGTTGTTGTAGTATCGAGTTGTAATATCGAGTTGTAATGAAAGTGTGATGATCATCATTATTAGAGCATTGTCCCATGGGAGGAAAGGCTAAATCTATAAAGCCCCTCCGCAAAAAAAAAAAAAGAAAAAAAAAAGAAAGGCTAAAGAAAAAAAGGAAGGCCCAAAAAAATAAGAAAAAGAAAAGAAAAAGGGACAATTTCTACTATCTTTTTCCACACTTGTGCTTCAAAGTAGCACCATGTTCTTCATTGTAGAGAGTCTCTTGTTTAGTCACTTCCATATACTAGTGGGAATTTTTGTTCTAGAACTTGGCTTGTATATTCCAACGATGGGCTTCCTCAAATGCCCTAGGTCTTCGTGAGCAAGCAAGTTGGATGCACACCCACTAGTTTCTTTTGTTGAGCTTTCATTCATATTTAGCTCTAGTGCATCCGTTGCATGGCAATCCCTACTCACTCACATTGATATCTATTGATGGGCATCTCCATAGCCCGTTGATACGCCTAGTCGATGTCAGACTATCTCCCTCTTTTTGTCTTCTCCACAACCACCTCTATTCCACCCATATTGCTATGTCCATGGCTCATGCTCATGTATTGCGTGAAAGTTGAAAGGTATGAAAAGATAGAGTATGAAAACAAATTCTTGGCTGAAATCGGGGTTGTGCATGATATGAATATTTTTGTGTGATAACGAGGGAGCATAGCCAACACTATATGATTTTGTAGCGATAACTTTCTTTAGCCATAGTATTTTGAGAAGACATGATTGATTTGTTAGTATTGCTTGAAGTATTATTATTTCTTATGACAATATAGACTTTTATCTTGAATCTTTCAGATTTGAACATTCATGCCACAATTAAGAGAATTACATTGAAAAATTATCTTGGTTAGCATTCCACATAAAAAATTCTTTCTTTATCATTTACCTACTCGAGGAGGAGCAGGAATTAAGCTTGGGGATGCTTGATACGTCTCCAACGTATGTATAATTTTTGATTGTTCCATGCTATTATTTATGAAATCTTGGATGTTTAATGGGCTTTAGCATTCACTTTTATATCATTTTTGGGACTAACCTACTAACCCAAAGGCCCAGTCCAGATTGTTGTTTTTTGCCTATTTCAGGGTTTTGCAGAAAAAGAATATCAAACGGAGTCCAAACGGAATGAAACCTTCACGAGAGATATATTTGGAGAAAATCACGTCCAGGAAGCTTGAGAACCACGCAGAGGGTCGAGGAGCCGCCCTCGAGGGTGGGGGGCGCGCCCCCCTTCCCAGGGCACGCCCCTTGCCTCGAGGCCTCCTCGAGTGGCCCCTGGTGCCCTCTTTTTTCCTATATAAGTCCAAGTACCCTAGAAACTCCGTGAACAGAGAAAAAACCATAATTCCACCGTCGTAGCTTCTGTTCCCGTGGAGATCCCATCTTGGAGCCTGTTCCGGAGCTCCATCGGAGGGGGATTCATCACGGAGGCCTTCATCATCATCACCATCACCCTCACCATGCGTTGTGTGTAGTTTACCACAGACCTTCGGGTCCATAGCTAGTATCTAGATGGCTTCTTCTCTCTCTCTGGATCTCAAATCAAAGTTCTCCTCGGTCTTCGAGGAGATCTATTCGATGTAATCTCTTTTTGTGGTGTGTTTGTCAAGATCCGATGAATTGTGAGTTTATGATCAAGGTTATCTATGAAAGATATTTGGTTCTTCTCTGAACTTTTTATGTCTGCTCATAATATCCTTGCAAGTCTCTTCAAATTATTGGTTTGGTTTGGCCTACTAGATCTATAGTTCTTTGCAATGGGAGAAGTGCTTGGCTTTGGGTTCAATCTTGTGTGTCCTTTTCCAGTGACAGTAGGGGCAGCAAGGCACGTATTGTATTATTGCCATCGAGGATAAAAAGATGGGGTTTACATCATATTGCTTGAGTTTTTCCGCTACATCATGTATCTTGCTTAAGGCGTTACTCTGTTCGTATGAACTCAATACACTAGATGCATGCTGGATAGCGGTTGATGTGTGGAGTAATAGTAGTAGATGCAGGCAGGATTCGGTCTACTTGTCTCGGACGTGATGCCTATATACAATGATCTTGCCTAGATAGTCTCATAATTATTCACTTTTCTATCAATTGTTTGACAGTAATTTGTTTACCCGCCGTAGAGTATCGCTATCATGAGAGAAGCCACTAGAAAAAACTATGGCCCCCGGGTCTATTCTCAACATATCAATCTACATCTACTTTCCTTTACCTCTTTTATTTGCTATTTTATTAAACCAAAAATACCAAAAATATCAATTATCATCTCTATCAGATATTACTCTCGTAAGTGATCGTAAAGGGATTGACAACCCCTTATCGCGTTGGTTGTGAAGTTCTTATTTGTTTGTGCAGGTGCGAGGGACTGGCCCGTGGTCTCCTACTGGATTGATACCTTGGTTCTAAAAAAATGAGGGAAATACTTACGTGTCGGGGAAACTGATCCACGAACACCTATGGGACCGGCGGACCGATCCCCTTTCGGTTCGGCGAGGGGGG
>LR738714.1:217140636-217196344 GCA_902687465.1 Secale cereale
GAGGGGGGGGGGGGGCGGAGATCGCACGAAGAGCAGATCGAGGCGAAACACACGAGCAGTTTACCCAGGTTCGGGCCGCACGGATGCGTAAAACCCTACTCCTGCTTTGTGGTTTGTATTGAGTTCTTGCTCGGGAGCGCTGAGTGCTACAGTACACACCAGCAGCTAACGAGACCGAGCGTGAGTGTTCTTCTCCTTTGTCCGAACCTCCCCCCCTACGTTGCGCATCGGCCTCCTTTTATATGCTCAAGGGGTCACCGACAGGTGGCAACGCAGACAAGGGTAAAAATGGAAAGGTGTTGTGGTTGGTACAACTACTTGTATAGTGTATCATACCTAACCCTGATGGCAGGGGACAAAGGCATTAAATGCCCGTCTGCGTCGCCCAAATAGTGCAAAAGAGACCGTCAGGGGCGCCACCGCTCGCCACGATGGCGATCTTGTCAGCGCCGCTTGCCACCGCACACCGCTGGCTGCGTAGCCTCCCGCCACGTACGCCTGGAAGGGTCCTAGAGCGACACGTTGGTGGGTGTGCTGGAGCGCTGGTACAGAGTGGTAGCTTGCCGCGGCAAGCGCCTTGCCGCGGTCATTGTCTTGCCGCGTCCGGGAGCTTGCCGCTCACCGGGCCTTGCCGGGACGCGTTGCGCGTCGCGACAAGTTCCTTGAGATGCCTTGGTTGGCCTTCCTGGCAAGCTCCTCTTGCCGGGGTCTTGTCTCGTTGGCTTGAATACTTTGTTCTTGAATGGCTCCAAAGGAACCACGGAGGACCTTGGCGGTCACCCGGCAAGCCTTGCCGCGGGATGCTGCGACTGCCCGTGCACAAGTTCGGGATACTAGGGTACCACTAGTCTAGTACACCGACAGGAGCCCCCGGGCCTGGGCCATACGCGGTGCTGAGCGCTGTTGGGCCAGGCCCAAAACAGGTCACAGGCACGCGCGGCCTGGGTTACGCCGTATCTTTCTCTGTATCCACTGCGCCCTCCCCGAACGGCACGCGTTGAATGCGGCGTCGTGGGCGAGATCGTGGGTGGCTTCTTTATTCGGAAAGGCGGAACGTCCGTCCCCTCCCTCCTTATAAGCAGGGGAAATAGGGGCAGTTCACCCATCCGCCAGTTGCTACTCCAACCTCGAAAACCTTCGCCGCTCCCCTTCTTCCCAAAGCTGAAAGAGAGCAGCGCTCCACCCCCCCCCCATCGCCGCCAGCACCACCAACATCGTCGACCTCCCTCACCACTTCCGCCATGGCTCCGAAAGCCGAGAAGGGGAAGGCCGTGAAGTCAGCCGAGGCGTAGTGGCTTGCGGTGCTGCGGAAGGAGCGGGCAATCTCCCCCCCCCCCCCGCAAGCTCGCCGCGAGGGAGCTGAGGGAGTACTACTACCTCTTCTGGTCGACGGAGACGCGGGCGCACCCGTGCACGAAGGTACTTCCAGCCGTCGCTTGAAAAATGGCTCCAAATGGATATCCATTCTTCGCCTTGTTCTTCTACTGCGGGCTCTGCCCGCCTTTCTCTGAGTTCTTCTGCGATATTATGAACACCTATGGGTTCCGCCTCCTTGACTTCACCCCCAATGATGTTCTGACCATGGCAGTTTTCGCACATCTCTGCAAAAACTTTGTCGGAGTCTATCCAAATGTAGCTCTTTTTCGCCACTTCTTTATGCCCCGAGTCGAGAGAGGAGAGCCTTTATCCGGCGGAATCGCCTGGATCTCGAGGGCGAGAAAGAAGGACGCGTATCTGGAGGGAGAGCTCCGCAGCAAGTGGGAGGAATGGAGAGCAGACTGGTGCTGGGTTGTCGAGGATAACCCGCAGCCGTTTACCGCCCAGTGCCAAACCCCAGTAGTGCGAGGCAGCAATTGGAGCAACGTGGCCCCGGAAGACAACAGGCTGAAGATTGCCGTCACCCGGAGCCAACGCCTCAGGCTTGC
This sequence comes from Secale cereale, assembly GCA_902687465.1. Taxonomy (NCBI): domain Eukaryota; kingdom Viridiplantae; phylum Streptophyta; class Magnoliopsida; order Poales; family Poaceae; genus Secale; species Secale cereale. The sequence goes on from LR738714.1 coordinate 217,142,562, forward strand.
CGGGCTCACTATAGGCGCAGTTGGCGCAGATTTTCTTCACCGCTGCATCGCCCCCCTGCAGGAGAGGAGGAGACCCGCCTAGGAGTTCAAGAATGCGGCGGACATCATGAGGCTACGCCCGGGCCTCAACTTCAACTTCACTGTTATGGAACTTGACGCAATGCTCCGGGAGCTGTTCAAGTACGACCCTCAACATCCCGAAGTGTTCAGGTTGCCGAATGGTGTCGTTACGCTGTGCAACAACTCCTCGCTCAGTCGCATCCGCGCAATGATGCCGCTGTGCGACTCCCATGGAATTGACCCAACTTGGCAAGAGCCTACAGACGACGCCGTGCAGGAGTTCTTTGACGGTTTGGAAGAAGTGCCGATCCGCTCCGACGAAAAGAAGGGCCTCACTCGCGACACCACCGATGCGGAGATGAAGCGCATCGCCACTAGGCTGGAAGAGGCGGCGACAGCCGCAGCCGCGGGTGAGTTTGGATTCACCGTGGAGGAGGCAGAGGCAGCAGAGGCGGCAAGCCTTGCCGAGCGAGAGGGGCTTGCCGGCGAGGAGGAGCCTGCCGGGCATGACATCGAGTCGAGCGAGCCCGCCGAGGATACGAGCGGCTCGTTGGAGATCGACTCCTCTTCCTCCTCATCTTCGGGCAGCTCGCCGCAAGCAGAGCCCCCGGCTCCACCAAGAAGGCGTCTCCGCAAGGCCGAGGACGTAGTGGAACGGCAGACGAGTCGATAGCCGCCGCGCCGCGCGACACGCTCCACTGCGGCAAGTACTGCTGCCGCGGGAGCACCTCACGCTGCTGCGGCAACTGGAGCGGGGTCTTCCCGGACCACCGCTTCCGCTCCTGCCGCTTCTTACGCCGCGGCGGCAGCTGGGGCGGGGTCGTCTCAGACCACCGCCACTGCTCCCGCCAAGCGGCCAAGGGAACCTACTCCTCCGCCTCCTCGTGCCGGAGGTGAGCCGGACTTCGACTTCTCCGCGCTCAGCTCCGACGAGGAAGAAGAAGAGTAAGATTCCTCGTTGTACTTATAGTTCTTCAATCCTTGTTGTTTTGTCTTGTATCTCATTTGCTTTACTCTGAACTTATTCCTTTTTAGGACTCTGGCCCAGAGAGCAGAGAAGAGAGCCAAGGTCCCGGCGAGGAGAGAGGAGGTGATCATCGTCGAGGACGAACCCACCGCGACAGCAGAGGATGCGCCCGAGACCACCTTGCCGGACACGGAAACTATTCTCCAGAGCAGCCCCCAGCGCAGCCCCCAGCGTAAGTATACGACTCGCCTCCCGCTGTTAGGCGCGCATGGATGCTCCTTCTTTGCCGACATCTGACTGTTGGTTTATGTAGGAGCAGAGCAAACTCACCAGGAGCGCCTAGAGACCGCCCCCGACATACCGTCTGCTTCGACTACGCCGCCAAGGGGGAGTTCTCCGGCAAGGGACTCTCCGGCAAGGGAGAGTTCTCCGCCAAGGGAGAGTTCTCCGGCAAGGGGGAGTTCTCCGGCAAGGGACATCACCAGCGGCCCCCCGGCGGCGGAGATTGCGACTGCAGAACCCAGTACAGGTAATCTTCTCGCTTCAAAACTTCCCTTGGGTTCTTCTTCTTTTGATCTTCTTTTTGGATATTTGCTTGACCTTTCTCCCTTTTCCGGCTGTCAGACCCATCCGCTGCGGAGCCGATGGAGACTGAGGTTGCTGCTGACGACGCCGCCGCCACCGAAGAAGCAGCCAGCGCTGATGATCCCGCCGGTGCAGAGGCCGCCAAAGCTGCCGCCGCAGAAGCTGGCGGGGGGTCTGGCAATCGTATTGACGGCCCTGAGGCCGCAGAAGTGCCAGGCGCTACGCCGACCGCCGACCCTTCTGCCGCTGCCGCAGCGTCAGGCTCCGAAGAGCCCCAGCCAGGCGCCTACTTGAAGGCCGGCGATGGCGTCTTCATCAAACTCCCCTGGGCGTCAAGCTCCAGGGCGCCTGTCGAAGGAGAGAACTTTGATGGAGAGGTGCTCGCCTCCGCTGGGCTGACGCTAGTTGATGCGCCGAGCAGCAGCAGCGGCGAGCCTGAGGAGGAGCGGCTGCTGCGGAAACTGTTGTCGCTCTACCGCGCTTGGCAAGCCAAGCTGGAGTCCCGAGAGGCGCTTGTCGCGAAGGCGGGAGTGGACATTGAGAAGCGTGCGGAGGAGCTCCAGGGTCTCAACCAGGCAGCTCTTCGGTCCCTAGCGGAGGAGCGGGAGCAACTCGCCAAGGAGCAGAAGGCCTTCTTCCTCGAGAAGGCTGACGTCGAAGAGCCACAGCGGCTTGCCGCTGAGAAGCTGTCTGCGCAGGAGGGCGAGCTGGCGCAGCGGAAGATTAACCTCGATAGCCACGAGGAGGAGCTTGCTGTGCGCGAGCAATCATTGGGCGGAGCCCACAAGCAAGCAGGGGATGCTGCCGCAGCTGCCGAGGCCGCCAAGAAGGAGCTGGAGACGAAGGTGGCGCGGCTGGAGGCTGATCTCAAGGCGAGCGGTGAGGAGCTTGCCGCGCTCGAGCGTGAGCGGGAGAAGCACGCCCACATCAACTCAGAGCTGCAGGTCCGTCTCGCTGAGAAGGGCAAGGAACTTAGCGCCGCCAAGGACTCCAACGCAGATCTTGAGTTGAAGCTGACCACTTTGACCAACACGTTGGACGGCGCCAGGGAGCAGGAGGTGGCCTTTAAGGAGGAGATCAAGGCCGACAAGGCGCTGCTGGAGAGTGTTGCTGCCGCCCAGAATACTTTTAGGGAGAATGTGGAGCACTGGACTGAGGGTCTCGTGAATGTTGCCGCAGATATTGACAGGGAGCTGGCGCAGCTGGGGATGGAGGATCTCGGGTATCCCTCCGATGAGAACCTCCAACCCAACGCCAAGCTCACCTTGTTCTTCAAAGGCGTGGCGACGGCCCTCCAGCGGCTCCGGGAGATGACTCCAAAGCGGCTGGCCGACGAGTCGCGCAAGATCTGCGCGGGAGCTCTTCAAAAGGTGTTGATGAAGGTGGCCTTCCGCAACCCGGGCCTCAACCTCACCAACGTCCTCAAGTCCCTGCCGCCAGATGCTGATCTAGAAGCGCTCAAGGCCCTCGTCGCACCCATTTTGGACAAGGTGAGCGGGATCAAGAGGGTTGAGGGCGATCGTGTAGACTAGGCCGCCCGTTTTCTTCTTTTCTTGTCGTTGCTGGTCATGTTATGAGAACAATCTGTTAGAGCTGCGACAAGCTACTTTGTAATATAACTCTATTTTGGGTCATGATTGCGATGTTATTTCCTTTACTTGATTCCTTCCTTTGTATGTTTTTGCCCTATGCTTTTAGGGAACTTGCCGGCGCAAGCACCTTAGCCGCGAGCGCTGAGTGCGGGACGTCAGCAGCCTGCTGGCGGTGCCGCTACAGACAAGAAACCTTGTCGCAACTAGTCGCAGCTCGCTTAAGTTGTTGAGCGGACTCGAAACAAAGTAAGGGCGCAACTAGCTACGAGTTGGTTCCTCTGCGCACAGGTTTTCCATACAAAGCATGGTCGTTCAAGGAAGATAACTTCAAAATTTTTAAAAAAATCTGATTGCTCAAACTTTGGCAACTTAGCTTTTCTGTTGTTTGCTTCCCGGTAAGGCGAAACTTTCTAGAACGACGCCTGGTCCATAGCATTATCTTCTCCTTTCCCCCCGGCAAACTTGTGGGCGAGGGAACCTTCCTTTCCTTGAGAAAAAGAAAGGAGAGAAATGAAAGATATGGAGCCTTACGGCTCGTTATTGCTTACCGGGAGTAGGCGCTGCACAAAGTGTCAGATAATACATGCAAAAAATAGAAAGCATGAAATTGACAAGATGTGTGGAGCACATGAGCTTTACTTATGCACGGGGTCTGCGCCCGGCTTTGTACAAAGGATTACATGCAACAGCGGCAAGACTTGTACAAAAGGTGGTTGCCGGAATAGGTTCCGGCCACCGCGCCTTACGGGTAAAACTTACGAAAATGTTCAATGTTCCAGGAGTTGCTCATCGGAATGCCATCTTCGGTCTCAAGGCGGACAGCGCGAGGCCTAGTGACTCGTTTCACCCGGTAAGGGCCTTCCCACTTCGGCGTCAACTTGTTGGAATTCTTGGCGGACCGAACGCGCCGAAGAACAAGGTCGCCTTCCTGGAGACTTCTGGCGTTAACTTTGCGGCTATGGTAGCGGCGCAAAGCTTGCTGGTAGCGAGCAGCTCGTACAGCAGCCTGAAGACGGTCTTCCTCAAGGAGCAGCGCGTCATCTTGTTGCAGCTGCTCTTGCTCAAGCTCATCATAAGCGAGCACTCGAGGTGACCTGTATACGAGTTCCGTGGGGAGAACTGCCTCTGCTCCATAGACTAGAGCGAAAGGTGTCTGGCCAGTGGCTCAATTTGGCGTCGTCCTGATCGACCAAAGAACCACCGGCAGCTCCTCAATCCAGTTTCTTCCTCACTTGTGCAAGCTGTCGAAAGTCCTGGTCTTGAGCCCACGCAGCACTTCAGCATTTGCCCTCTCCGCTTGACCGTTGCTTCTCGGGTGAGCAACAGAAGCAAAGTAGACCTTGGCGCCAAGATCTTGGACGTACTGCATGAAGGTGCGGCTCGTGAATTGCATACCGTTGTCGGTGATGATCCTGTTAGGGATCTCGAAGTGGCAAACAATCGACCTGAAGAACTTGATTGCTGACTGTGCTGTCACCTTCCTCACTGCTTCCACTTCCGGCCACTTTGTGAACTTGTCGATTGCAACGTACAAGTACTCAAAGCCCCCGACTGCTCGGGGAAAGGGGCCGAGGATGTCGAGCCCCCAGACCGAAAATGGCCAGGATAAAGGGATCGTCTGGAGAGCTTGAGCTGGCTGGTGTATCTGCTTGGAATGGAACTGGCACGCTTCACACTTGGTTACTTGTGCAGTTGCATCCTGGAGGGCTGTCGGCCAAAATAAACCTTGCCGGAATGATTTGCTGGCAAGTGCTCTTGCACCAATGTGGTGACCACATATGCCTCCATGTATCTCTGCCAACAGCTTTTGTCCGTCTTCCCGGTGAATACACTTCAATTTCACACCGTTGAGTCTTCTTCTGTACAGTGTGTTGTCGACAAACTGGTACATACTTGACTGTCGGGCTACTCTTTCCGCTTCTTCTTGCTCTTTGGGAAGTTCTCCTATCTGAAGGAAACGGACAATCTGCTGTGCCCATGCTGGAGCTTGTGGCTCGACAACAAGGACTAAAGGCACATCTGCTGCTGCGGGAACATCCGCTTCTACGGCGAGAACCTGCGGCTCAGCCGGAGCTTGACGTTCCACGACAAGCTTGCCGGAGCAAAACTTGTCGGGAGCGTCTGCTTCAACGGAACAAACCATAGGGCTTGCCGGAGCAGACTGCTCCTCAGCACTCTTGGTGTTGATCTTGGGGACCTTCTTGGCGGCAGCTTCGGGAAGCTCTGCCGGAAAATAGTCACCAGAAATCAACTTCCTCTTCTTGCTCTGTCTAGTTGATGGCGTTACAGACGGTTGAGTCAGCTTGAGCACAAAGATCCCTGGTTCCACAGGTAACTTAAGTGCGGCGCACTTCGACAGGCCATCGGCGATGTCGTTCTGAGCTCTTGGAACATGTTCCATCTGTAGGCCGTCAAAGTGCTGTTCTAGCTTTCTCACTTCTTCAACGTAGGCTTCCATCAACGGACTCTGATAACTCTTGTTCACTTGGCGGACGACAAGCTGCGAGTCACCCCTGACAATGAGCTTTTTAATCCCAAGGTCTGTCGCAATCCTAAGACCGGCAAGCAAACCTTCATACTCTGCGGTATTGTTTGTTGCTTGCTCCTTGGGAAAGTGCATCTGGACTACATACTTGAGGTGCTCTCCATTGGTTGCGACAAGCAGCACGCCAGCACCGGCGCCTTGCAGCGAGAAGGCACCATCAAAGTACATCAGCCACTCTTTGCTTGCTTCTTTGACGGGGATGCTCGTTTCTGGAGTTTCTTCATCTGGTGTTGGCGTCCACTCTGCTATGAATTCTGCCAATGCTCTGCTTTGGATAGTTGAAGTGCTTTCAAACTTGAGGCCAAAGCTTGACAGTTCCAGTGCCCACTCAACAATCCTGCCCGTTGCTTCTGGATTCTGTAGTATCCTCTTCAGCGGAAAACGAGTGACAACTAAGATCTCATGTGCTTGGAAGTAATGGCGCAGCTTTCTCGAGGCCATGAGAAGGCCGTAAAGCAATTTCTGCACACCAGAGTACCTTGACCTAGCCCCCTGCAGAAGGGAACTGACAAAGTATACTGGGCGCTGCACCATTCTCTTCTGTATCTCCTCTTGCGCCTGCGCAGATCCATCTTTGTCGGGACCAGAGCTTGTCGGGGAAGCCCCCTGCTTGTCGCTGGACGAGCCTGCCATGGTTGCTGGCTCATCATCTGCCTCCCTCTCCGCTACTAACGCAGCACTAACCACTTGATTGGTTGCCGCTATATACAGCAGCAACTTCTCTTGTGGCTTAGGTGCGACAAGTATTGGAGTGGAGGACAGGTATCTCTTCTAGTCTTGCAGCGCAGCCTCTGCTTCCGGAGTCCATTTCATTGGACCTGCCTTTTTCAATATTTTGAAAAACAGCAGGGCGCGCTCAGCAGACTTAGAGATAAACCTGCTGAGAGCAGCCACGCAACCGGCAAGTCTTCGTTCATCCTTGACGCGCTTTGGTGCTTCAATCTGCTCAATGGCCTTGATCTTGTCGGGATTGGCTTCAATTCCCCATTGAGACACGAAGAACCCGAGAAGCTTGCCGGAGGGGACTCCAAACACGCACTTCTCGGGGTTGAGCTTGAGGCTGATTTTGCGCAGGTTTGCAAAGGTCTCGTCTAAATCTTGAATCAGAGTTGCCTTATCCTTGCTCTTGACCACTATGTCATCCATGTAGGCTTCCACATTTCTGTGTATTTGTGGCTCAAAAGTGGCATGGACTACTCTTGCAAATGTTGAACTCGCATTCTTTAAACCGAAAGGCATCCGTATGAAACAGTCCGTTCCACATGGAGTGATGAATGCGGTCTTCTCCTCATCCTCTTCTGCCATGAAGATCTCATGGTATCCTGAGTATGCGTCAAGAAATGAAAGCAAGTCACATCGGGCCGTGGAGTCAACAATCTGGTCAATGCGCGGCAAGGGAAATGGGTCTTTGGGACAAGCTTTGTTAACATCGGTAAAGTCGATACAAAGCCTCCATTTCCCGTTTGCCTTGCGCACGACTACAGGATTGGCCAACCACGTAGGATGGAGCACTCCTCTGACAACGTCTGCTGTTTCCAACTTCTTGATCTCTTCTGCGATGAATTCTTGGCGCTCCACTGCTTGTTTCCTGACCTTCTGCTTGACGGGCCGCGCATGAGGACAGACGGCAAGATGGTGCTCAATTACTTTCTTGGGAACACCGGGGATGTCAGACGGTTGCCACGCAAACACGTCGACGTTCGCCCGCAGGAAAGGAATGAGCGCGCTTTCCTATTTAGGGTCCAGAGTGGCACTGATGGTGAAGGTACCACCAGTGCCGTCCTCCTTGGCGGACACCTTCTTGGTCTCTGGTGGAGCTGCCATTGTCTTCTTACACTTGCCGGTGGAGCTCGATGGTGCGTCCTCGACGGTAGCGCAGCACTCCGAAGAGGTGCGCTTGCCGGAGTGGGCATCAGAACTCTTGCCGGACTTGGTCTTCTTCTTCCCCCCGGGAGCTTCAACGGCAAGTGACTTGAGATCTGTTGCAGTTGCCGCTTCCTGGTAGATCTTGTCGGGGCAGATAAGAGCATCCTTCTTGTCGCCAGGGACAGAGATGACACTTATCGGACCTGGCATCTTCAGCATGTTGTATGCGTAGTGAGAGGCTGCCATGAACTTGGCGAGTGCTGGACGGCCGAGTATCCCATTGTAAGGCAATGGAAAATCAGCAACATCAAAAGTGACCCTCTCAGTTCTGAAGTTCAACTCGCTACCAAATGTCACCGGCAACGTGATCTTCCCCTTCGGCTTGCTCCTTGCCGGGTTGATTCCTTGGAATGTGTCGGTCTCTTCGAGCTCCCTGTCAGGGACCTGGAGTTTCTGGAGTACAGCGGAGGAGATCAGGTTCAAGCCGGCCCCGCCGTCAAATAGCATCTTAGTGACCTTGAGGTTGCCGATATTTGGTGAAACCAACATCGGCAAGCACCCGACCGCTGTTGTGCGATCAGGGTGGTCCTCAATATCAAAGATGATAGGCGTGCTGGACCATTTCAGAAGTTTGCGTGACTCGACAGGTGGTTCTGCCGCATTGACTTCCCGCACCCACTGCTTGAGTTGGCGGTGAGAAGTATGCAGAGAAGCACCGCCGTCAACGCACAAGACCTCTGTGGCTTTCTGGAACTCCTGCTCACTGGTCTCGACATCATCCATGTCTTCATCGTCATCGTCATCTTCATCCTTGTCGCGGCCGCGGGGAGGTCTGTCTCCTTGCCGCTGCTTGGCCTTGCCGCGGCGTCCCCCCGGCCCGGACGCTTCGTGCCGGATCCTCCAGCACCTCCTTGGGCCTTCTCCTTGTCGCGTCGCTCGTATTCAGCCGTTTGCTGCTTGACAAGCTACTCGACCCTCTTGCAGTTCTGGAAGTCATGACCCTTGGTGTGGTGGATCTTGCAGTACTGCTTGTCGGTGTCGTCCTGCTTGTCGGTGGCCGCCACAGCCTGGCAGTTGGTGCATGCGGCAATCTCCTTGCCGGAGCTACCAACTTTGGCTTTCTTGGCGCCACCTTCGTTGCCGGACTGCTCAACGACTAGCACGTCTTTGCCTTTCTTCTTCCTGTTGTTCCGCCGCCGGTTTTTCTTTGCCGGGGCAGCATCCTCGCTGTCAGACCCTCCTGCTCCTGTATTCTCTCCGGGGAGTTTCCTCCCTTCCTCAGCACGTGCACACTTGTCGGCCAGGGCATACAGCTCACTGACGTCTTTGATCTTGCACATCGCCATCTCCTCCCGCATCCTGCGGTTACGCACGTTCTGATGGAACGCGCTGATGACCGTGGCAGGGTGGACATCTGGGATGTTGTGCTGTACACGGCTGAATCTTTGAATGTACTTGCGCAGGGGCTCTCCTTCCTTCTAGGCGAGCAGATGAAGGTCACTCTCTTGGCCATGAGGTTTGTGGCCGCCCGTAAAGGCGCCGACAAACTGATTGCAGGGGTCTGCCCAGGAGGATATGGAGTTGTCCGGCAAGTGCATGAGCTAGGACCCGACGTTGGGCTTGAGCACCAGCGGGAAGTAGTTGGAAAGGTCTTGTCGTCCCGCCCCCCAGCAGCTTGCACCGCGATGGTGTAGATGCTGAGGAACTCTGACGGATGCGACTTGCCGTCGTACTTCTCTGGTACATCTGGCTTGAAATTCTTCGTGCTGGGCCACTGGACTTGCCGCAGCTCACGAGTAAACGCAGGGCAACCTACCTTGTACGGCAAGTTGCCTGGTTCCCCTGGCGCATGCACATCGACAGAGGGCCCAGCGCGCTGGTCCGATTGACGCCGCGCTTCTCTTCGGTGCTCGATGTGAGTACGAGCGTCTTCTTGCTGTCGTTCGTGAAGAACTTTGCGCTGATCGCGGCGAACTCGTGGATCTGATGACGCAGTGGAGTCGCTGTCGAGGTGGATCCAACGAGTCGGTGATCTTGGCCTTCGGGGTGGAGAGTGCACGGTGGTCGCACCCCCACCGGTCTTGTCGCCACCGGCTTGTGCCTGGCAGACTTGCTGCGGCTGCGATGTACTCGGCTGCCGTGGAGTGTCGCCGTTGGCAAAGCCGATGAGAATCTGAATGGTGGCCCTCCAATCGTCGATTTTGTCTGCCGTTGGAGGGTAGTCTAGGAGCAGTTGAGCTCGCGCCAAAGCTTCCGCTGGAGTGGCGGGTAGCGGTGGCGAACGGTGTGAGGAGCGGGATATGCTCGGACTTCTAACTATGTTAGAAGGAGCAGTATCCCATCCAGGCGACCGTGCCTCGCTCGTGCCAGCATGTTGGCGTGCATGCTGGTCTTGAGCATTCCGAGATCCACCAGCTCGATCTTGGTCCAGCAAACGTATGGTACCATGAGTACCATGACGCTGCCGGTCCCGCGCCTCCTGAGATGGGCGCGGTGCATGTACGGACGCCGAGGTCTTGGAGTATGCCCGGTCGTTGTGGGAGCCGGCTACGCCGCCGATGGGCAGCACAGCCTTGTCCTTGGACCTGGCAGCACCGTGAGCTCCCTCGTCGACGCCCGTTCTTCCGCCGGCGTCTACCCCACCAGCCGTTTGCTCCGGCGGTGGTGGGTTCGGCGCGGACGGAGCAGCCGCCTCCGAAGCCTTCTTCTTCGGCGGCATGTCGTTGAAGATGATGAAGATCTAGCTCGTGTGAACGCCGGATCAGGTTCACACAACCTCGATGCTCCCCTACCTGGCGCGCCAAAGATGTCGGGGAAACTGATCCACGAACACCTATGGGACCGGCGGACCGAGCCCCTTTCGATTCGGCGGGGGGCGGAGATCGCACGAAGAGCAGATCGAGGCGAAACACACGAGCAGTTTACCCAGGTTCTGGCCGCACAGATGCGTAAAACCCTACTCTTGCTTTGTGGTTTGTATTGAGTTCTTGCTCGGGAGCGCTGAGTGCTACAGTACACACCAGCAGCTAACGAGACCGAGCGTGAGTGTTCTTCTCCTTTGTCCGAACCCCCTCCCCCTACGTTGCGCATGGGCCTCCCTTTATATGCTCAAGGGGTCACCGACAGGTGGCAACGCAGACAAGGGTAAATATGGAAAGGTGTTGTGGTTGGTACAACTACTTGTACAATGTATCATACCTAACCCTGACGGCAGGGGACAAAGGCATTAAATGCCCGTCTGCGTCGCCCAAATAGTGCAAAAGGGACCGTCAGGGGCGCCACCGCTCGCCACGATGGCGATCTTGTCAGCGCCGCTTGCCACCGCGCACCGCTGGCTGCGCAGCCTCCCGCCACGTATGCCTGGAAGGGTCCCAGAGCGACACGTTGGTGGGTGTGCTGGAGTGCAGGTACATAGTGGTAACTTGTCGCGGTCGTTGTCTTGCCGCCTCCGGGAGCTTGCTGCTCACCGGGCCTTGCTGGGACGCGTGGCGCGTCGCGGCAAGTTCCTTGAGATGCCTTGGTTGGCCTTCCTGGCAAGCTCCTCTCGCCGGGGTCTTGTCTCCTTGGCTTGAATACTTTGTTCTTGAATGGCTCCAAAGGAACCACGGAGGACCTTGGCGGTCACCTGGCAAGCCTTGCCGCGGGATGCTGCGACTGCCCATGCACAAGTTCGGGATACTAGGGTATCCCTACTCTAGTACACCGACATTACGCTACTGTGCTGCATCTCCCTTTCCTCTTTGAGGTAATACAACGCAAGCTCAAGAGGTAGCAACGTGTACATGCTACGTGCACGCCTCTACTACGACACGTGCGCGCCTCTACATCGACCAGTATGTACGTACATGTTCGCGACCAGAATGACAATGTTACATATGCTTCGACCAGGTGGGTCCCGACTGTCAGGCACTTCGTTACCTGCGAAGAAGTAGCTGGTAGGTCCCAACAGTCAGGGGGTGAATCATTTTTTTTTCAGACGCACTTCCTTGCGTGGCGAAGATGTAGCTGGTGTGTCCCACCAGTCAGGGGGAAACATTTTTTCGCGAAATATGGTGGCCCATCCGGTGGGTCCCCGCTGTCAGGTGGAGGAATAATTATTTTGCGCGTAATAAGGAGGCACTTCCTTGCCGCGGCCGTGGACCCAGCTGTCAGCCTCTCCACGTATAGTACTCTTCCGATGGAAGTCGGTCGTTGAACACATTGACCACGCCGCGCCGAGAGCACCAAGGTGGTGGACGATGGCGAGGCCTAGGAAGGGGACGACACGGAGCCAGGGAAGACGCGATAGTGGATGCCCGCGCGGAGAGGAGTACGAGGGTTCACTGGTTCGGCTGTGGTGTGAGGTTGTCTTAGGGGGCGGTGAGGCCTCCGCGGCATCGCAGCCGGCCACGGGAGGCAGGAGCACGAGGCACGACCAGCGCTGGTTTGGGCGGCTGGAGCAAGAAGACCAGAGGTTGAAGAAGCACTATGGCCGTTGGATGGACATCATACGATCACTGGAGCTATAATCGTACATATTGACTAAGTTGACAAATCCCTTCGTCCCCGTCAACTTAGTAGGCCCACAAGTCAGCCTCCCACTATACTGGGTCCCAGCTAGCAGGGGGAGTATTCATTTTTCTGTGCGTAATAAGGAGGCACTTCCTTGCGTGTGAAGATATAGCTGGTGGGTCCGAGTTTTCTGTGACAGTAACATTTTTTCGCGAAATACAGAGGCCCTTTAGGTGGGTCCCATATGTCAGGTGGAAGAATCATTATTTTGCGTGTAATAAGGAGGCATTTCCTTGCGTGAGGCCATGGACCCAACTGTCAGCATCTCCACGTACAGTCCACTTCAGATGCATGTCACTCGTTGACCACGTTTACTAGGCCACGCCGAGGGCACCAGGGCGGTGGATGACGGCGAGGCCTAGGAAGGGAACGAAACTGACCCAAGGAAGACTCGGCAGTTGTTTCCCATGCGGAGGGGAGTACGACTGTACGAGGGTTTACTGGTCGTCTGCCGTCGCCGGAGAATAACATCAGGTGTGGGTGAGTAGAGGGATGGCTAGGCCAGCAATGGGAGAATGGTGGGGCGGTGAGGCCTGCACGGCAGCACAGCCGACCGCGGGGAGGAGAGAGCAGACAGTCCTGCCGACGCTTGTTTCAGCGGCTGGAGCAGGAAGAGCAGAGATTGAGGAAGCACGACTGCCGTTGGATGGACATCCAACAGTCACTACTTGTGCGTAAACCTTTTTTTAGGAAAGCCTCAAATCTGTGGAAAACATCATACATCCCATCTGCCATTATTTCTAATAATTTACAGCCCATTTGCTAATTCTTAAGGTTTTTTTTGGAGCCCATATTCTTTTTGTTAGCATTACAGCCCTTATTGTGGCCACGGTTAAAAAATTATACGAAATTTTGCATATTTCAGTGCGGTCCGAACTGTTTTTAATCCCGAAATTTCGCGTCATGTTCAAACTGATTTTAAAATTAGATATATATAAATATAAAATCTAACAAATTGTCCATGCATAAAAATCAATGCAATTTAAAATCTGAAAATGAAAAAAATAAATTAGAAACTAATTGCCGGTTTGATGTGTTTTAAAAATGTACAGCCCATTTCTAATTACTGATAGGCCATTTTCTCGGCCACCCGAATGAAAGCTCTCCTTGTCTTGAAAGATTTGCAGCCCAACAGGCCCGACAAAGCCACTTACTTGACAAATCACATAAAAACTGGGTTGTGGCCGTGGACCCAGCTGTCAGCCTCTCCACGTACAGTACTCTTCCGATGGAAGTCGGTCGTTGACCACATTGACCACGCCGCGCCGAGAGCACCAAGGCGGTGGATGACGGCGAGGCCTAGGAAGGGGACGACGTGGAGCTGGGGAAGACATGGCAGTGGATGCCCACGCTGAGAGGAGTACAAGGGTTCACTGGTTTGACTGCGGTGTGAGGCTACCGTCGCCGCAGGGCCTTGCTAGCGGTGGGAGTAGTAGGGGGCGACGAGGCCTCAACAGCAGCACAGCCGACCACTGAAGACAGGAGCAGGCGGTCTCGTCGGCACTGGTTTGGGCGGCTAGTGCAAGAAGAACAGCGATTGAAGAAGCACGAGGACCTTTCGATTCAAATCCAACGGTTACTGCTGCTAGAATCGTTTGTTGACGAAGTTGACAAGCCCTGTGTACGCGTCAACTTAGTAGGCCCACGGGTCAGCCTACCAACAGGTGCGCCCCAGATGTCAGTGGGAGGAATCATTTTTTTCGCGTAATAAGGAGGCATTTGATTGCGTGCGGCCAGGCCAGCGGAGGGAATAGGGTGGGCCGGGGAAGCCGGCGCGGCATCACAGCAGGCCACAAGAGGAGGGAGCAGGCAGTCCCGCCGGCGCTAATTTAGGCAGCTGGAGGAGGAAGATCAGAGATTGAAGAAGCACGTCAGCCGTTGGATGGACATCCAATAATCACTGCTGCTAGAATCGTGTGTTGACTAACAAAGCCTTGCGTAAACAAGTCAGCCTCGAAATATTTGGCGTGTACAACCCATTTGCTATTATTTTTATAATTTTTACTCATTTTCTAATTCATATGGAATTTATTGCAGCCCGTTTTCCATTTTTAGAATTGCTGCCCATTTTCTGGTCAGTACCAGGGTTAAAAAAATTAACTAAATATGTGGGAAATTTTGAAAATTCGCAATTTGTTTTGTGGGGAACAAAATATTCTTAATCCAAAAATTAGTAGCCAGAATAAAACAAATTTAAAAATAAATTAGTACTATGTCATGTTAAATCCAATGAAATACATATAAGATATCAGTGAAGAATAAAAACAAAAAAAAAACTAATATCCCATTTGCTATAATTTTTTTCGAATTTTCAACCCCTGACCATACTCTTTGGCCAGGCCGGAATGCATCCCACGTCGTCTTGAAGGATTTGCAGCCCAGTAAGTCGGAGAAAAGAAATAGGCCTAGCTTGGGTATTCTTTAAAAAGAAATACTGGGCTACCTATTTTCCCAACGAAAAAACTGCTGGGCTGGTCATGTTGTTAGACGGTCCACAGAGACCGCACAACCTAGTTTATAGCCTGCTCCTCCGAATTACTACTAAAAAAAGTTGTGCAATTCTGTCGTTAATTGACTATACGTTGAAAATGATGTGGGTCCCAGATATCAGCAGGGTGGATTAGAGTAAAAAATGAGGGGCTCATCTGAGTAGTAAAAGAGGTGCTTGCTTGTGTTTGGGAGTGGACCTGGTGGGTCCATACTGTCATACTCACAACTGAAGTCCTCTCCCGATTCACTATGTTGATAGGGACCATTTAAAAAAAAACTATGTTGACAGGGCCGGACGGCGGCGCTGCGGCGAGCGCACCAAGGCGGAGGATAAAGTGTTGTCGCCAATGTGTTGGGTTGGGTTGGACATTCTTATTGAAAAATAAAAATGGACCGGATCTATTTACGACGTTGACTACGATTTGCATGGGTCCGCTGGTTGCAGGTAGAAAATGTTGGGAGAAAGAAGACTGGTCGCTTTATTTGCCAAAGAATAATATCGACTGAATGTAACGAAACTATCATAGGAAATAATATTCTCCTGTTAAATCGTGAATTTAAAGAACTGGTGCATGAGCATTTAGCTTTATTTATTTATTTACTTATTTATGTTTAGGGGACCATGAGCATGTACCCCGGCCGGATTCATGTGAGAGCCTCCCTTCCAGTTAATTGTGGGCTTCTCTATTGGGCCTTCATTAGTGGGTTGCATGTTATCAACAAGTGGAAAATGTGTTCCATACGAAAAATAGTATGCGCTACGTACGGTTCGGGGCACTAAAGGATCGAACCGTGCAACGACTTCCAAAACATTGTGTTTGTCGTTCTAACAACACAATTATTCAACCAATAGACGGAATATACTACTGATTGTACATTGAAAACAGCAGCAGCAGCAACCAGGGTTGGGGGTGCAACAGAAGCAGTAAGCAAGTCAGAAGAGTGAAGACGCGGCTCTCTCTTCCAAACCAAACATCAGCCGTCATTACAAAAGGGCAACCAAAAAAAAACAAGTGTATGCATCAAATTAAATAAAGATCCTACTACACAAGTGTACGCATCTAACTAACTGGCTCAGTTAGACGTTAGTATTTATTAAGCTGTGGAGATTGGCTGATGGCTTGAACCAGATGGGTGCCTGACGGGGGGAAACTCCAAGCAGCAGGTCGATGTCTGATACTTGCGACCCTCTCTCCAACTTTGGGCTGCAGAGCGTGGCAGCACATATGAGGGTAAGGTGCATGCAGAGACACATGGTACATTGTGTACACATAGTTTTGCCTGATGAACAAAACCGCGCTGCCATCATGATCCTTGTCGCCGGTTATCTCCTGGTTAATCGGATAATTCAGTCCAACAAACAGAGAGCGTGTACCAAGGCAACTTACCAACCTCTAGTAAAAAATTCCTGAAGGCCCAGAGAAGCTGGGATCCTGCTCAAAGACCTTGCAGTGACTGTGATTGTATTCCGTGAAACAACATGTCCGGTACGTGCGAGTGATCATCAATCGTTCGCCGTCGTCTGATCGAACCAGGAACCACCTGCAACTGCCATGCCGCTTTTCTTTGAAAGGTTCTAGGATTAGGAAGGGTAGGGACACCAGGCGGCCTACAACATCAGATCAAGTTGGAGTCAAATAACCCTAAAAAAAGTTGGAGTCAAATAAAAAAGGGCTCTTGATCTAGTCAATCTTAAGAACAACATGTTATGAGCAGGAATATTTTCAGTAAATGTTGACAGTAATATAAGCAAGCCATCATGATATCATAGGAAAGTAACATACTTCTGTAACAGCCGTTTTTAGCGATGACTGGAGTAGGCCAGCAGTACGTCCAGCCATAGAAGGAGTCGATAGCGTAAATGAAGCCGTTGTGTTCAATGGCATCAGAGAAACATGGAGGAGACCTGTCAGATAGGCGAGACCGTGGTTGAAGAACGCAATTAGCCAGAACTATTTATAATTCGTAGATCACTACTGGCCGTTGGCGAAGAACATCAAGTACGAGACGTGCTACCCGTTCACCGTGCCAGAGTCGCTGGAGGATCAGTGCCGCCTGCTAGTCTCGGAGGAGGACGGCAGCGTCTTCCTCTTGATCGTGGGCTCCGGCGAGGCCCGCACAGGCCGCCGCCACATCTTTGTAGTGTGTGTTAGGGGCGACGCCGTTGACACTGACACTGACACGAGGCTGATGTATGGGTGTGTGCTCACTATTACTACCCCTCAGAGGTATGTGGGCGGTGACACAGGCTACGTCAAGCTGACTTGGACTCTGCCGAGCTGGGACCTTCCCGCCGATGTGGACATGGAAGACGCACGGTATTATTTGACCCCCAACAATGTGCACGGGGACTCCAAGGAGGTTCACCTACACATCTGCATTATCAAGTTAAATGGTGATCATTAGTCTTTGCTCAATGTAATCCGCTGTCTAAGCATGTGGAGATTTCCATGCATGATCTTGCTCTATTGGATTATAGCGCATGAATAAAAGTGTATCCATTTATGGTTTAGTCTAGAATCTTCCATGTATGTATTTTTACTACAGTACTGTTGAAAGACTTCTGATGAACCATTTCTTACATTTCCTGTGCCCCCTTCCGAGTAATCCTTATTTAATCCCTCCGTCTAGGTGTATAAGGGCATGGTTAATACATAAATAGTATAGTAAACTGTTGACTATAAGAAAGTGACATGTCATCAGTAGCCAACATGTATAACAATGGATACTCAAAAACTAATTCTTGAAGATCATTTCCTACAAAGCACAATAATAGTTATTTCTTCACAAGTTTTGGATGCAGGTTGAATAGTTGAACGCTTTTGTTTGCAAAAGATACTTTTTTATCTATTTCACCTGGATCTTTGTGAGCTCTAGAGATGAAATAATATCCGAACAAACCTATAGATACCCGTTACACATGAGATGACCCCCACATCCTTTGTCATAATAAACAACTCCCTGATCAATGGATTTCACTTTTCTGTGCAACGCACATGCACCTTACTATAGATTAGTACGACCAAAGATTGAAGTAACATTATATATAGTACGATAAATGATGATGCATGTCACCTAAAATTATATCATTGAAAACTATGTTCAAATATGAATCCAACAATATTGTTTTTGTTGACATGCACTAACATTTTGTTAGTTAAATATTAAGTCAAATTCAATGGGGGATAAACCACGACCAATGTAGTAGTACTAGTGTAGAGGGCGGCACTGCACGAGAATCTCACCCCGCTCGTGGCGCGGCAGTAAAGCCGTCATATCACAAAACCCAACCACTCCCAGTAATAAGTGGCCTGGTAAAATAAACGGACAAGAAACCACCACATCCCTCCGTCTTTTTTGCATTTAATCTCTCTGCATTTACTTTCTCCGGTTCATCTCGCACACTCGATCCCTAGCTACTACTCCTAGCATCCTTAGCTACTACTCCTAGGGCCAGTTCTTTTGGCTGCCTCCCTAGCTTTTCCCATAAGACTAGTCATAGTGGAGAGTAACATTAAGGCGCCTCACTCATTTATTTGGGCTTCTAAACTACTACTAGTAGTACCTCCATCCTGGTTTAATCCTCACCATTGTAATTTGTGCTAAATTTTGACCAAAGATTTAACTAATAAAATATTAGTGCATGTGACATGCGCTAACATTTAATTAGTTAAATTTATGATCAAAATTTGACACAAATTACAATGGAGACCGATAAACTAGGACGGGGGTAGTAGTTATGGGATTTCTAATCTAGAATCCTAATAGAACTGGCCCCTGGTACTCCTACTAGTAGTAGTACTCAAGTTGGAATTCCAATTGCATGGCACAACTTGTTAGGCAAAAAGTTCGATACAGGGTGTAGGAAGCGGTTTGGGAATTTGCATCCCTTTCCGACCAATGAGATACTCCATGCAAAGTACGACAGAGAAATAACCACAGAGAAGGAAGTTAAAAGTAAACAATCAAACGAGCATTTTTGCATTTGTTTTGCATTGAATCGTTTCACAAGCTTTACTAGTGATGTTTTTGTACTTTTACAAAAACCACATCGTAGTGTTCAAACGTGCATTTGCACGTACATAAGTATTAGTAGTACTCCCTCCGTCTAGGTGTATAAGTCTTCCCTCTTTCTTGGTCACGGTGCACAACCAAAGACTAGTGGCGGCGAGGAGCGGAACGCCAACGCGTCCACCTCGACGCGTCATGGCGAGGAGCGGAACGCCGACGCCTCCTCCTCGACTAGTGGTGGCGAGGAACAAAACAGTGACACGTGACCGTCCGCGCGGTGCATCGAGGGGCGCTTAGGGCTTGGGAGGGGCGATGCCATGGTGGCCGACGTGAGAGGGAGGGGGAGGAGATAGCGATGAACGTGAGCGTTCTTCCGAATGTCGTGGGAGGCGCAGTATTTATAGCAAGCAATGGCACACCTACGTAAGATATGGACTGAGCTGCACTGACTTAACTGCAGTTCCAGTTGCTCACTGACATGTGGGCCAAACCCAATGCACCTGAAGTTAAGTAACTGAAGCAGCGTCCCGGGTGGAGTGGTGGGACCGCCGGAGGGAGAAGGAGAGTTTGGCAGGCATATTGTTTCCACACATGGAGAGGAAAAGATTTGGAGACGAACGGGCTTCCTGCAGGTATGGAGAACGATGCATAAAGTCATATCTTGCATGCCGGACTAGGTATAGTCTCAAATCATTAAAAAACATACACGCCCCACACACGTTCATATTTGAAGGTGCACTAAATTATTGCATACGATGGTTAAGGGTGGCCATAATGGTGGTATCTTAGCTGGTATCATGCACACGGGAATAACAAACAAGCCGGCATGGCGTGCAAATAGGCCGAAGGTCGTGGGAGGTGCAACGGTTGACGGAATTAATTGATGTTCCACACTAGACGGCATGGCGTGCGAACAGGAAGAAGCTATACCGTCAGGCCTACGATATGGGTCTAGTAGACATGACATCTAGTGGGTCCCGCATAGTTATCGACAACTCTTTGGGGGCTTGCAGCTGTTTATCCACCGGGCAAGCCAGCAACCCCACGCCGTTCGCACGCCCTACTTGTCCCCGTCTTCTACTAGTACAGTACCTTACAACAGTTCGCTCCCAGTCGTCCCGTCCTTTCACATTACGGCAGTTCCACTAAGCCTAACCCTCCTCCCAAATCCATGGCGTCCCAAATCTCCATGATCGGTGGTGAGTAAAAGGTTAGAACCATCGCCAGCGATGAGTTTGACGTCATCTATTCCCGTTCTTCCGCAACGGTGAAAGAATGCCTTGCTCGCTTCAAACGCATATTTGAAAACTCAAATGAAGAGTGGGTCACTGGGCTAGATGTTGAGTACACCACAGTCCTGGGAAGAGAGAAGAAACTAAAGGAGGTAGAGAAGAAGAAGCCCGCCATGATCCAGGTTTGCGTGCATGACTTATGCTTGGTCTACCACATATGCCATGCCGACGTTGAGTGCGAGGAATTTAAGAAGTTCCTCAAGGGTGGCCGAGTCAAATTCATTACTGGAGACTTTAGGAATGACAAGGAAATCCTGGGTCGGATAGGCCTCGTTCTAGGCCAGCCCTTCGATCTCTAGAAGGAAAGCCTGGTGTCCTCCTCTCAGCCTTCAATGCTTACCCTGGCCGCAGCCATGATTGATCGTTCGTATGCTAAATTAAAGAAACCTCACCACGAGTTTCACATTGCATGGGAGTAGAAGACATTAGATGAAGATCACATCCTGTACGCATCAATGGATGACTACCTTTGTTTAAATATCTACAAGGGTAGGATGAAGAAGCAGAGCCCAGTGTCTGGTTCAAGCAAAGAAGTGTCGGCGAAGAGGAAGAGGAAGAGGGACGAGGACGAAGTCGAGGACGTGGACTCAGACTCCAAGTAGGTGGCAGTGCCGTCGCTCATGATGGTTCCACTACAGTGTCAAGCGGACTAGTTGCTTAGTTTATTTTCAAGGGTCTGTTGTGCTGAGGCCCCAGGAGAACTATGTTTATGTTCTTTCTCGTTATTTGAACTCTTTAGTACGTACAGTAGTACTAGTACTATGTCTTACTACTATTCCTCTTGCAGTTGGTACTACTGCTTGTATCTTTCTGTTCCTACAGTAGTTAAAACGTTCGTGCTAGTAGTGTAATTTGGGTCAGTCGATTTGTTAAAGAAGTTCGACGGAGTGAAGGAAGAAGACGGCGGGGTGCCCATGATCTATCTTATAAGTGTTGGGTGTGGGATGCAGTTCGCCGAAAAAAATGGATTGTGCCCGGGGTTAAACGGATGGCGGGGGTGGGGGGAGCATGGCGGTGGCAGGCGGTTCAGGGGAGGGCGCGGCAGCAGCGGCAGGCGGTTAGGCATGTGGCGGGCTGAGAAGATGAACCGTGCATCTATTTTGGAGGTTGAAGAAGCCCTTCTAGCCATCCATGTTGCATCAAACGGCTCACAAGAGTCGACAGACCCAAATTGGTCCTTCAGATTGCAAGATCCACGTGGCATTCAAGGTCTCGAAGGTAGATTCCGCGTTCGCACCCAGTTTACGGGCTCGACGCGCGCGCGACCGCCTTCCGCCGTGACAGCCACCATGTGCGACTACTCGGCGCGGGCGGAGACGACAATGACACGCTAGTTCCTCCTCGTCGGCGTGCTGGAGCACGCGCTCGTCCTCCTGTTTGTATGTTGCGTGCATAGACGCGGCTCCACCAGCTGCTCGCGTGCTTGGCAGCGCGGCGGCATCGCGAGGAGGGAATGCAGACGATGTGAGAGGGCGAGCCTTCGGCTTGGCGGCGACACAGCGGTGATGGGTGAGAAATTGTTGGCCGGAGCAGGTGGGCGCCGGCATGCGCAATGGCAGCGGCGGCATATTGATGAGTGCGTGTATGGGAGCTTAGTTTAGTTTTATATAGGGTTGGTTAAACTTAAAACAAAACTGTACTAGTACACGTAAACATTAGACTTATGCAACGCTTTTATTAGTTACCACATCCACGATATGGAATTATGTGCATGCGCGTGAACCGCGGCCGCGCGGTCGATTGAACGGTGCGTCACCGTGTCGCGCTTGAAGGACATGCACCGAACCTTTTTGTGTGTGTGAAAACAATCCCCAAATATTACTCAACATTTTTTCCGGGAAAAGTTCTTGACGCTACAATACTTCCATATATGTGAATTTAGCTCCAGTTCATGTTTATTTGGATTTGGACGTTTTAGGTGCGCCATAGTTTTTTTTAATACTGATTTTGTGTGTGTGACGGAGAGAGAACGTGTGTATGAGTCCATGTGTGTGTTGTGGCGGAAGGGCAATGTGGAGACGGTGTGCGTGTGATAGAGACATAGAGAGGTGTGAATGTGCAAATGATCATGCATCAGTGAGACATAGACATATGTCGATACGTTGTGTATACATGAGAGAACGGTCTTCCATTTTACTTGTGTGTGTGAGAGAGAGAGAGAGAGAGAGAGAGAGAGAGAGAGGAGCATCCGTAACACAACAACCATCTCTCTCGATTCGTCCGTCCCTTGAACGATCGCATGTAACACATGCATCAAAGCGCACATTTTGACACCCTCACCCGCCCCCTACCCACCTCAAGGCCCGCACAGCGCTCTCTATCTCACACGCACAATCTCTTCGTGAATACCCTGTTTAGCAAGTAGTTTTCCGTCACATACACACACATTTCTCTCCTTAGGTTTGTTTTCTCTCAATATCTGACACACACACACACACGCAGCACACAGCACACACACACCCCCTCCCCCGAGCACTCAATTCATCCCCATCCAAGGTTATATGGCGACCACTCTCACTTGTGCTTCTCTGCACCCCAGCATGCACAACACCCCAATCTTCAAAGAGGGCATCGAGGAGATCGAAGACGGCGACCACACTGCGCTAGATAATGCGGGGCCATTTGGAAGCAGGATGATGTGACGACGGCTGACAAACTCTTCCCCCACCCTCTCTCTCTCTTGCACAAAATTACCAATCCCTCTCTCCCCCACACAAATTTATCAATCCCTCAACCAACGAGATCCTTCCCCTCTCGTCCATGTTTTTTCAGCTCTCTCATCTAACCTATTGTCTCTTCTCCTTCCACGTGTACAGAATCCGGATGCACAAGCATCTCACGTATATTACATGTCTCCATCTTTCTCACATACCTAACTTATTCCTCTCTATTTCTCTCTCTATCTCCCTCTCTCTGTTTCGTTAGTTCTGTCTCCACTCTCTCCTCCACATACATACAATCTTTCCTGCCCTATCTCCTCCATCTTCTCAAGCTCTCTCTGCACGTTTCATTCACACATTGGGATATGTTCAAAAAAATTCTTTTATAATGGCTGATGTAGAGTTATTGTTGGTTTTGTTGCATCCTACAAAGTAATAACTATGAAATGCATTTTGATTGTCATTTGACTGCGATTATGCGAGTTTGAGCATGTTGTGTTGTACTATAGACCTCGTATACATCTTGGAATTCGACAATGATTGTAACAATTGAATTGTATAGACCATTACATTCGAAGTCAGTAGCCTACTATATTTATTTCACAATTTCAACTAATGATTAATTCACTACATACTAAGAAAACAAATGTGTACACCCTCCGTTTTTATTTAAGTCTGTGTATTAGCATTGGTCAAAGTCATGTTTTGTAAACTCTTAGAAAGTTTATAACAAAAAAATATTAACATATACAATAACAAACAAATACCATTAGATTTATTATTGAATGTACTTTTACATCATACATATCTGTTATGGTAAATGTTTATATTTCTCTATAAACTTGGTCAAACTTTAGGAAGTTTGACTTTGGTCAAACCTAATATGCAGAGTTTACTAGTACTACTCGCTAGTTGCTTAGCCGAATCACCCAACACACCACACAGGGAGTTCAGTGTCACAAAATTTTGAGGTCGGCGGAAAAATCTCCTGTGACCCTGATTCGAGCAGTGGGAAGTTACCATCATACCCTTTGGGACAGGCCTACAGATGACGGTTGGTAGGGGGCTGTTTTCATAACTTCAGGTTCACCCTACCCAGCCAACCCCACCCCGGCACCCAGAGTAGTACACCTGAATACTCCCCATTTTCTATCCCCACTGCAAAATAGACTTCTCCAAGGCACCGCAGCGTTCGTGCACCTCCCCTTCTACATCGGCGCACTCGTCCACCGTAGTGCATATGCCTCATCGACGACCTCGTACGCTGCACTGGAGCCGGTCCACCATAGTCGTCGTACACGGAGCCTCTTCCCCGGCACCGTCTTCAACGGTCTCGGATCTGCTTTCTGAAAGCCGACGCCAAGCGCAGAAGCACCACCGTCATGGACAATGCACTGACTCCCATTGCCGACCATGACTCACAGAGGCCGCCGCGACCATCGTTCTCCTCCTCGATTGGTAATGTGTGTATTGAATCACTTAGCAGTACATGTACAGTTCCAATTTTTTTCATACCTACCCTTCAAATTTCCTTGGTGCTATTGTTCCCGTAAAAGTAATTGGTTATAGCCTCCATTGTCCAACATAATATCAGCTTGTAATTGTGCGTCGCTCCTGTATCGCGCTGTGCTTGGGTAGGTATTTCATCTGCAACCTGTAGTGTGGCAAATGATGGATAGTTTTTTAGAAGTAGCAAGATGCCCATGCGTTGCACGCATCAATATGCATTTGTATGAGTAGTTTATCTTGTGGGTGAAAAGGATGAACGAGGGAATGTCTTATTTGCAAATGCGGGGAGGGGTGTGGGCATCTTTTTGCAAAATTGCCACAGTTTCCTTCCTATCCGTCGGATATAAATCAGATGTCCTATATTGCAGGATGGCAGGAACACCATCATCACAACCTCTGTTTTGTATAAGGTTAGGGAAAAAGTAGAGAAAACAAATAGAGAGTAGAGAAGTAGAGATAAATATTAATATAAAATAAATATAACAGTAGAGAAGAAAGTAGAGATAGCAGAGACATCGGGAAAGGATTGCGCGCGCGTGGGAAAAAGGGGCCGGGCGTGCGCTAGTTTTGGCGCGCGGCATCCAGCGCGCTTTATAAAATCCAACGCCCTCCCACCGCTCTGTGCCTTGCAACCGCTCTCTCCCCGCTCTATGCCTCGCCATCGCTCTCTCCCCGCTCTTTCTTGCCTCTCCGCCGCCGCGCCACCATGCCGCCGCGTCGCCGGGAAACTTGGAGATACCACCGCGTCCGCTCGCGCCCCTCCGACGGCTTCTCCGCCAAGATCCGATTCCGCGGGATGCGCCTCGGCCTCGGCAATTTCGACACCACCAACGAGGCCGCCCGCGCATACGACGCAGCGGCGTGGCGCCTCCGGTGGCCTCATAGAACATTGAACTTCCCCAACGTGCCGACGCGGGAGTGGGCACTGGAGCTCGTGCCTCTGCCATGGCTTCTCACCGACGAGGATCGTCGCGACAACCGAAGGCGGGAGCACCGTATCGGCATCGCCGAGATGGACGAGGAAGCTATGGCACTGTGGCGCCAACGGTTCCCGTAGGACATCATCAACGAGCGCGAATTCTACGAGCAAAGGAGGGCAGAGAGGGATAAGAGGAGGGCGGAGCGAGCTGCCTATCGCGAGGACAAGCGTAGGCAAAAAGCGGATGCTCAATTCAACATGAGGCTAGGAGCAGCATCGCCCTAGGAATCCGACGATGATCGGTATCTTTAGGCCTACAGCTAGACGTTGGAGGAGGACATCACCGAGGAGGAGTCGGACGACGAGGAGTAGTTCAATAATCTATTTTTTTATCTATCTATGCTGATTACTATCCTCTACTCTCTATCTCTACTTTTCGATCTCAGCACTGTAAACGCTTTTTTAAAGCACCGCGCGTTGAGATTCTATTGGAGATGCTCTAACATGGCAGATGAGTGCTTTAATGTTGCCCACAAGATGCACGAGTATTACTAGTACTATATTTTCTTGCCATGTTGAGATTTTAAAACCGCGAGTGGGAACATGCAGAGGAGCAATGAAGACCAAACACGAGATATTGGGGAAATCTTCAAGGAGCGTGGAAAGTTCAAGAGGAGCTGCACCGAACTTGTAAAACGAGCTTTGGTAATTAACACCCTTTCAATTACATTCGTTTAGCCTCGTGTTCTTCGATGTGTATATGTTGTAGTTTCTATTTCTCATAAGCCTCGTGTTCTTCGATGTGTCATAAGAAGAGTCTTAACCGTCCTAATGCTTTCGTTTTTAGCTTGATGTAGGAAGTGGGTGTTCTCACCTTGTAGTCTGTTTTTATATTTTTTTTTCCTTTTGAATTCACTTCTCCCATTTCTGTTTATTTGGCTTCTACTAAATGGATCTGGGTTTCTCTGGGTAATTATCTAAAAAAGAAGTAACTTCATATCAGGATGCAGTTCCTGCGAGGAGGGAAGTATGGTCAACCTTGAGATCATGTTTCCAGAATGAGGCTGGATTACACACAAGGTGCCAGTTCCCTAATGATGCTGGATTAGACACAAGGTGGAAATTCTTAGATGATGCTAAATTACACACAAGCCAGGTGGAATCATCAGCTGTTCGTGTCCTCGTGGCTCTAGTAAAGGCTGAAAGAAAGCGTGCAGCAGCCCTTGAGAATGTAGCTGAGTTCCCGAAGAAGCGAAAAGAGCAATCAGGTGATCTCTTCATCCATGCCAAAGAAGAGATGTAAGAAGCCAGAAATAAGCTAGCAGAGGCAGAGCAGGCTAGGCATCTCCTGCTATCTAAAATTGTTGTCAATACAAAATTCCCTTCATAGTAGCTAGGTTCTAATGTTTATCCAGTCAGCATGCCTGTTGTGATGTCCGTGGATCTACTAATGTGGCACAAAATATATTTTTTCGGGTCATGTAATAACAGCAATTACTTTCCAAACAATAAGAGATGAACCATTGGACATGGTATAGTTCACACGCAAGCCCGACATTCCAAGTTCAAGTTCCACATGAAACTCATGCTCACAGATATGTCCACATTCATACATAATGTCCACAACCGTGATTCACTTCAAAGCCAAAAATTTTTTGAGGAGAGTTATGAATAAAGAAAAACCTCTAGTTCCTGCTACCAGTGCGAGCACAACAGCTCAAGACCATGCGTAACTAATTATATTTTGGTCATTTTTTGTGTTCTAAAATGCCGGCCAGCTCGCGGAAGGATGTGTTGCCGGCACACGCGTGGATTCAATAAAGGCAGGCGGGGCAGTCTGAAGACGGTTGCATGTGGCGAGGAGGTGTGTTCAGCCGGGCCTGGAGCGAGTGGGGCCTAGTGGCTTCTCTCATGATAGCGATATTCTACGGCGGGTAAACAAATTACTGTCGAGCAATTGATAGAAAAGCGAATAATTATGAGACTATCTAGGCATGATCATTGTATATAGGCATCACGTCCGAGACGAGTAGACCGAAACGATTCTGCATCTACTACTATTACTCCACACATTGACTGCTATCCAGCATGCATCTAGTTTATTGAGTTCATATGAACAGAGTAACGCCTTAAGCAAGATTACATGATGTAGAGGGATAAACTCAAGCATTATGATGAAAACCCCATCTTTTTTTCCTCGATGACAACAATACAATACGTACCTTGCTGCCCCTACTGTCACTGGGAAACGACACCACAAGATTGAACCGAAAGCCAAGCACTTATTCCATTACAAGAACTATAGATCTAGTAGGCCAAACCAAACCAATAATTCGAAGAGACTTGCAAGGATATTATGAGCACACATAAAAATTTCAGAGAAGAACCAAATATCTTTCATAGATAACCTTGATCATAAACTCACAATTCATCAGATCTCGACAAACACACCGCACAAAGAGATTACATCGAATAGATCTCCTCGAAGTCCGAGGAGAACTTTGTATTGAGATCCGGAGAGAGAAAAGAAGCCATCTAGATACTAGCTATGGACCCGAAGGTCTGTGGTAAACTACTCACAACTCATGGTGAGGGCGATGATGATGATGATGAAGGCCTCCGCGATGGATCCCCCTCCTGGAACAGGCTCCAAGATGGGATCTCCACACGAACAGAAGCTACGGTGGTGGAATTAGGGTTTTCTCTCTGCGTATGGAGTTTCTGGGGTACGTAGGTATATATGGGAAGAATGAGGGCACCGGGGGCCACACGCGCCAGCCTCGAGGCAGGGGGCGCGCCCTGGGAAGGGGGGCGCGCCCCCCACCCTTGAGGGCATCCCCTCTGTCCCTTGACTTGGTCCCGACGTTTCCCGACCGTGATTTTCTCCAAAAATATCTCTCACGAAGGTTTCATTCCGTTTGGACTCTGTCTTATATTCTTTTTCTGCAAAACCCTGAAATAGGCAAAAAACAACATTCTGGACTAGGCCTTTGGGTTAGTAGGTTAGTCCCAAAAATGATATAAAAGTGAATGATAAAGCCCATTAAACATCCAAGACTTCATAAATAATAGCATGGAACAATAAAAAATTATAGATACGTTGGAGACGTATCAAGCATCACCAAGCTTAATTCCTGCTCGTCCTAGAGTAGGTAAATGATAAAGAAAGAATTTTTGCTGTGGAATGATAACCAATATAGTTTTTTAATGTAATTCTCTTAATTGTGGCATGAATGTTCAGATCTGAGAGATTCAAGATAAAAGTCTATATTGACATTATAAATAACAATACTTCAAGCAACACTAACAAAGCAATCATGTCTTCTCAAAATACCATGGCTAAAGAAAGTTATCCCTACAAAATCATATAGTGTTGGCTATGCTCCCTTATTATCACACAAAAATATTCATATCATGCACAACCCCGATTTCAGCCAAGCATTTGTTTTCATACTCTATCTTTTCAAACCTTTCAACTTTCACGCAATACATGAGCGTGTGCCATGGATATAGCACTATGGGTGGAATAGAGGTGGTTGTGGAGAAGACAAAAAGAGGAGGGAGATAGTCTCACATCGACTAGGCGTATCAACGGGCTATGGAGATGCCCATCAATAGATTTCAATGTGAGTGAGTAGGGATTGCCATGCAACGGATGCACTAGAGCCAAATATGAATGAAAGCTCAACAAAGGAAACTAGTGGGTGTGCATCCAACTTGCTTGCTCATGAAGACCTAGGGCATTTGAGGAAGCCCATCGTTGGAATATACAAAGCCAAGTTCTATAATGAAGATTCCCACTAGTATATGAAAGTGACTAAGCATGAGACTCTCTACAATGAAGAACATGGTGCTACTTTGAAGCACAAGTGTGGAAAAAGATAGTAGCAATTGTCCCTTTTTTTCTTTTTTCTTTTCTTTTTTTGGGCCTTTCTTTTTTTCTTTGGCCTTTCTTTCTTTTTCTTTTTTTTCTTTTTTTGCGTATGGGCTTTATAGATTTAGCCTTTCCTCCCATGGGACAATGCTCTAATAATGCTGATCATCACACTTTCATTACAACACGAAATTGCAACTCGATACTATAACAACAAAGTATGACTCTATATGAATGCCTCCGGCGGTGTACCGGTATGTGCAATGAAACAAGAGTGACATGTATAAAAAGATTATGCATGGTGGCTTTGCCACAAATACGATGTAAACTACATGATCATGCATGGCAATATGACAATATGATGCGTGTCATATGAACGGAACGGTGGAAAGTTGCACGGCAATATATCTCGGAATGGCTATGGAAATGCCATGATAGGTAGGTATGGTGGCTGTTTTGAGGAACAATATGGTCGCAGTTTTGAGGAAGGATATATAGTGGGTTTATGGCAACGGCGAAAGTTGAGCGGTATAAGAGAGGCTAGTAATGTTGGAAGGGTGAGAGTGCGTATAATCCATGGACTCAACATTAGTCATAAGAACTCATATATTTATTGCATAAATTTACGAGTCATCAAAACAAAGCAATCAACCCATGCTCCTAGGGGGGAGGTTGGTAGGAGTTAACCATCGCGCGCCCCCGACCTCCACACAAAGGTTGACACTCTACTAATACCTCATGCTCTAACTTAGTCACACAACGGTTCACGATGCGTGCATGCTACGAGAATCACTAACCTTAACACAAGTATTTCTCAGTTTCATAATAACTCCACTAGCATGACTCTAATATCACTATCCTCATGTCTCAATACAATTATCAAGAATCCAACATCTCATTCTATTCAATGCACTTGGTGTGAATTTTTTTACTACATTGACATCGCATGTTTATCATGTGAAGACTAGTTTCTTTAGCCTAAACACATTACCATGCTGTTTAAATAGACTCTCAAATAGATATAAGTGAAGCATGAGAGTTCAACTATTTCTACAAAATATTACCACCATCATGCTCTAAAAGATATAAGTGAATCACTAGAGCAAAAACTATTCAACTCAAAAGATATAAGTGATGCACTTAGAGTGTTCTAATAATTTCTAGGCCATGTTTAACTCTCTCAAATAGGTGTGTCCAGCAAGGATGATTGTGGAAAACTAACAAGCAAAGACTCAAATTATACAAGACGCTCCAAGCAAAACACATAACATATTGCGAATAATATAGCTCCAAGTATTGTTACCGATGGATGAAGACGAAAGAGGGGATGCCTTCCCGGGGCATCCCCAAGCTTAGGCTTTTGATTATCTAGAATTTACTTGGGGTTCCATGGGCATCCCCAAGCTTAGGCCTTTGCTACTCCTTGTTCCATAGTCCATCAAAGCAATACTCAAAACTTTGAAAACTTCACAACACAAAACTTAGACAAAAATTCTCGTGAGCTCCATTAGTATGAGAAAGCAAACAACTACTCAAAGGTACATCAATTAATTAATTCTTTGTTTATATTGGTGTTAAACCTACTGTACTCCAAGTTCTCTATGGTTCATATCCTCCAATCTTTAACTAATAATAAAGCACGGAACGAGTCTGTCGGGTTCACCGTCGCGACAATTTTTCAAAATAATCCCTGTGGTTTTTAGGAATCAACCCGCAGTCCACCGTAGCCAAATGTAATTGAAAAAAAAAGGTTCGTACGCTGAACTGACTTACCCGTCGATGACTCTTGATTAAGTTGCTGCCCCACACGAGGGTTTCTTCGGTCGCCGCACCCCCATCCCTCCGCCGCCGCACCCCCATCCCTCCAATATGCGGCGCCCGACCTCGGTCCGTCGTCGCCAAATCCGGACAAGATCATCAGGATCCGTCGCACTTCTTGCGATACCCAGCCAATGTAGCTTACCGGCCATGCGGGGAGCACGGACGAGCTGATCGTCGACATCCATCCTGCAGCCCCGCCGAAGATGGTGCCTAGCCTCTCCTCGACAGGGCGCGCCTCCTACTTGCCGCATGGTATTTCCCCTGCCCGCAGCTCCCCTGGATCCCACTCCCCCTCACATAATATTCCTATGTTGAGGCATGCAAATTGTTTGATGAAACTTGATAGCAAAATTCTTTTGTGTGCTGGCCTGTAGAACGGTCACGTCGCCGAGCTACAGTGGGTGCCGCCGTGGACGAGACGCTGCGATGCCGCGTGGTGACGCTGCTTGTGTCAGGCCCAAGGCGCTCGCAGAGCTGGCACGGTGGTGGCTCCGCTGTATGTGGGAGCTCGGTTCCGTTCTCAACTTCCTCCGCGTGCGTGTCCCTTTTCTAGCATCATACCCCCAGTGGCCGGCAGATCGGCGTACTGGATTTGCTTCTTCGCTTAGGCTTCTAGGAATTTACTGCTAATCTTTAGTTTTCTTGCATCAACTATCTGAGTAAATGGTACAGTAGCAACATGGCTGATGCCTGCTATTTCATTGCTGGAACGTACTTCATTCATTGATTTACTAGAGTACATATGTATTTGATCACATACTCTGTTTATGCAATACATGTTGTTCAGCCAGCATCTGTAGGATTGGTTAGCATATTCAGTGCCTGTTATGCTCTTCTTCCTTTGATCTATCTTTTATGCTCAAGCAGTCACACAAACGATGCGAACATCTTCATTGGATTCTCATGATTGTTAATCACATGTGCAGTAAATTCTCCCAATAACCCGCATGACGATGGGGCACGGAACCTGGGTAACCGTCCTATGTAGAAAACAAAGGGATTGGTGACATTGGGTATATATTATTGATACCCCATGTTGCAAACAATTTAATGCCAGTATTGATATTCCATTCAATTGATAAACTAACAGAGATGCAAACTACAAGTTGCAGAAGGTGATGTACCAATAGTGGCATCACATGGGTTAGTCCTGTACATAAGAATTGCTTGATCAGATATTCTGATTCAGTCTTATCTTCATAGTTTTTCTAATTGTTCGATCTTCTACAGAGCGGAAATTGAAATGTACAAGGAGCTTGAACCATCGACTCCCTTACTGATCTTGAAAGCGATATACGACATACGTGTCGAGGTTCGTGCTATTAACATCCTTGGGAGGCAATGAAGTTTTTTAAAGTGCCAATCTTTTCAGATGTGCATTGTGGTCGAGAACTGTTATACCATTTTGATGTTGTATGCCTCACATGTGTATTGTGTTGGGTATATCAATCCTAACTATATATGACTGACAGTTTGAACCGAGTTCCATTATGTTGATTCAGATTATTAGAAAGCTTATTTCACTTATAGATGAATAAAATACCAATAGTGCAACGCGACCAATTTTCATATGTTTTGGCATATTGTCGGTGTACTAAAGTAGGGGTACCTTAGTATCTCGACCTTGTGCACGGGCAGTTGCAGCGTCCCGCGGCAAGGTTTGCCACGCGACCGCCAAGATCCTCCGTGGTTCCCTTGGAGCCATTCAAGAACAAAGTATCCAAGTCCAGAAGACAAGACCCCGGCAAGAGGAGCTTGCCGGGAAGGCCACTCAAGGCACAAAACCACTCAAGGCACAAGACCCTGGCAAGAGGAGCTTGCCAGGAAGGCCAGTCAAGGCATCTCAAGGAACTTGCCGCGACGCGCCACACGTCCCGGCAACGCCCGGTGAGCGACAAGCTCCCGGAGGCGACAAGATAGCGACCGCGGCAAGGCGCTTGCCACGGCAAGCTTCCACTCAGTACCCGCGCTCCAGCGCATCCACCCACGTGTCGCCCTGGGACCGTCCCAGGCGCACGTGGCAGAAGGCTGTGCAGCCTGGGGTACACGGTGGCAAGCGGCGATGACAAGGCTACTACCGTCGTGGCGGCCCGAACCTGGGTAAACTGCTCGTGTGCTCGCCTCGATCCACTCTTTGTACGATCTCCGCCCCCTGCCGTACCGAAAAGGGGCTCCGGTCCCATAGGTGTTCGTGGGCGATTATTTTCCCCGACATCTTTGGCGCGCCAGGTAGGGGGTGCGTCGAGGTTGTGTGAACCCGATCCGGCGTCCACACGAGCTAGATCTTCACCAACTTCATCGACTCCATCAACATGCCGCCGAAGAAGAAGGCTTCGGAGGCAGCAGGCCCGTCCGCGACGATCCCGCCACCGCTGGAGCCAACGGCTGGCGGGGTAGACACCGGCGGAAGAACGGACGCCGACGAGGGAACTCACGGTGCCGCCAGGTCCAAGGACAAGACTGCGCCCCATCGGCGGCGTAGCCGGCTCCCACGACGACCGGGCGCACTCCAATACCTCGTCATCCATACACGCGCCGCGCCCATCTCAGGAGGCGCGGGACCGGCAGCGTCGTGGTACTCAAGGTACCATACGCTTGCTGGGCCAGGGACAAGCTGGCGGATCTCGGGACGCTCAAGACCAGCATGCGCGCCAACATGCTGGCACGAGCAAGGTGTGGTCGCCGGGACGGGATGCTGGTCCTTCTAACGTAGCTAGAAGTCCGAGCATATCCCGCTCCTCGCACCGTTCGCCACCGCTACCCGCCACTCCAGCAGAAGCTCTAGCACGAGCTCGACTGCTTCTAGACTTCCCTCCAGCGGCAGACAAGGCCGGCGACTGGAGGGCCACCATTCAGAGCCTCATCCCCTTCGCCAACGGCGACACCCCGCAGTAGCCGAGCACGTCGCGGCTGCGGCAAGTCAGTCAGGCACGGGCCGATGGCGACAAGACCGCTGGGGGTGCGACCACTGCGCACTCCCCGCCCCGAAGGACGAAATCGCCGACTCGCCGGATCAACATCGACGACGACTCCACTGCGTCATCAGATTCGCGAGCTCGCCGCGATCAGCGCCAAGTTCTCGACGATCGACAACAAGAAGACGCTCGTACTCGCATCGAGCGCCGAAGAGAAGCGTGGCGTCAATCAGACCAGCGCGCTGGGCCCGCTGTTGACATGCATGCGCCAGGGGGACCAGGCGACTTGCCGTACGCGGTAGGTTGTCCTGCGTTCACCCGTGAGCTGCGGCAAGTCCAGTGACCCAACATGAAGAACTTCAAACCGGACGTGCCGGAGAAGTACGACGGCAAGACGCACCCGTCGGAGTTCCTCAGCATCTACACCATTGCGGTACAAGCTGCTGGGTGGCGCGACGACAAAATCCTTGCCAACTACTTCCCTCTGGTACTCAAGCCCAACGTCAGGTCCTGGCTCATGCACTTGCCGGACAACTCCATTTCTTCTTCGGCAGATCTCTGCCATCAGTTTGTCGGCGCCTTTACAGGCGGCCACAAACCTCATGGCCAGGAGAGTGACCTTCACCTACTCGCCCAGAAGGAAGGAGATCCCCTGCGCAAGTACATCCAAAGATTCAGCCGTGTACAACACAACATGCCAGACGTCCACCCTGTCGCGGTTATCAGCGCATTCCATCAGAACGTGCGTAACCGCAGGATGAGGGAGGAGATGGCGATGTGCAAGATCAGGGACGTCAGCGAGCTATACGCCCTGGCCGACAAGTGTGCACGTGCTGAAGAAGGGAGGAAACTCCCCGGAGAGGATACAGGAGTAGGGGGATCTGACAGTGAAGCCGCCCCGGCAAAGAAAAATCGGTGGCGGAACAACAGGAAGAAGAAGAACAAACAAGTGCTAGCGTAGAGCAGTCCGGCAAGGAGGCTGGCGCCAAGAAAGCCCAAGTTGGTGGCTCCGGCAAGGAGACTGCCGCATGCACCAACTGCCAGGCTGTGGCGGCCGCCGACAAGCAGGACGGCACCGACAAGCAGTACTTCAAGATCCACCGCACCAAGGGCCACGATCTCTAGAACTGCAAGAGGGTCGAGCAGTTTGTTGAACAGCAGAAAGTTGAGTACGAGCGGCGCGACAAGGAGAAGGCCCAAGGAGGTGATGGGGGATCCGGCAAGAAGCGGCCATTCAACGGCCGGGGAGGACGCCGTGGCAAGGCCAAGCAGCGGCAAGGAGACAGACCTCTCCGCGGCCGCGACAAGGATGAAGATGACGACGACGACGAAGACATGGATGATGGAGAGACCAGTGAGCAGGAGTTTCAGAAAGCCACAGAGGTTTTGTGCGTTGACGGTGGAGCTTCTCTGCATACTTCACACCGCCAACTCAAACAGTGGGTGCGGGAAGTCAATGCGGCAGAACCGCCTGTCGGATCGCGCAAACTTCTGAAATGGTCCAGCACGCCTATCATCTTTGACATTGAGGATCACCCTGATTGTACAACTGCGGTCGGGTGCTTGCCGATGTTGGTTTCGCCAACCATCCGCAACCTCAAGGTCACTAAGATGTTAGTTGACGGCGGGGCCGGCTTGAACCTGATCTCCTCCACTGTGCTCCACAAACTCCAGATCCCTGACAGCAAGCTCGAAGAGACCGGCACATTCCAAGGAATAAACCCGGGAGGGAGCAAGCCGAAGGGGAAGATCACGCTGCTAGTGACGTTTGGCGGGGAGCTGAACTTCAGAACCGAGAGGGTCACTTTTGACGTTGCTGATTTCCCATTGCCTTACAATGGGATACTTGGCCGTCCAGCACTCGCCAAGTTCATGGCAGCCTCTCACTATGCCTACAACATGCTCAAGATGCCAGGCCCGATAAGCGTCATCTCTGTCCCTGGCGACAAGAAGGATGCCCTTATCTGCGCCGACAAGATTTACCGGGAAGCATCAGCCGCAACAAATCGACAAACACTTGCCGCTGAAGCTCCCGAAGGGAAGCAGACCAAGTCTGGCAAGAGCTATGGGGCCCACTCCGGCAAACGCACCTCTTAGAAGTGCTGCGCTGCCATCGACGACGCACCATCGAGCTCCACCGGCAAGTGTAAGAAGACGATGGCAGCTCCGCCAGAGACAAAGAAGGTGTCCGCCAAGGAGGACGACACTAGTGGTACTTTCACCATTAGTGCCACGCTTGACCATAAATAGGAAAGCGCGCTCGTTGCTTTCCTGCGGGCGAATGTCGACGTGTTTGCATGGCAACCGTCTGATATCCCCGGTGTTCCCAGGAAAGTAATTGAGAACAAGCTTGCCGTTTGTCCTCACGCGCGGCTCGTCAAGCAGAAGGTTAGAAAGCAAGCGGTGGAGCGCCAAGAGTTCATCGCAGAAGAAATCAAGAAACTGGAAGCAGCAGGCCTTGTCAGAGGAGTGCTCCATCCCACGTGGTTGGCCAATCCTGTAGTCGTGCGTAAGGCAAATGGGAAATGGAGGCTTTGTATCGACTTCACCGATGTGAATAAAGCTTGTCCAAAAGACCCATTTCCCTTGCCGCGCATTGACCAGGTCGTTGACTCCACGGCCGGATGTGACCTGCTTTCGTTTCTTGATGCATACATAAGATACCACCAGATCTTCATGGCTGAAGAAGATGAAGAGAAGACCGCGTTCATCACTTCATGTGGCACATACTGTTTCATACGGATGCCTTTTGGTTTGAAGAATGCTGGTTCAACATTTGCAAGGGTGGTCCATACAGCTTTTGAGCCACAGATTCACAGAAATGTAGAAGCATACATGGATGACATAGTGGTCAAGAGCAAGGACAGGGCTACCCTAGTTCAAGATTTAGATGAGACCTATGTAAATCTGCGCAAAATCCAACTCAAGCTCAACCCCGAGAAGTGTGTGTTTGGAGTCCCTTCCGGCAAGCTTCTCGGGTTCTTTGTGTCTCAGAGGGGGATTGAAGCCAATCCCGACAAGATCAAGGCCATTGAGCAGATCGAAGCACCGAAACGCGTCAAGGATGTCCGAAGACTTGCCGGTTGCATGGCTGCTCTCAGCAGGTTCATCTCTAAGTCAGCTGAGCGCGCCCTGCCGTTTTTCAAAATTTTGAAAAAGGCAGGTCCAATGAAATGGACTCCGGAAGCGGAGGCTGCGCTGCAAGACTTGAAGAGGTACCTATCCTCCACTCCAATACTTGTCGCACCTAAACCACAAGAGAAGTTACTGCTGTACCTAGCGGCAACCAATCAAGTGGTTAGTGCCGCGTTAGTAGCGAAGAGGGAGGCGGACGATGAGCCAGCAACCACGGCAAGCACATCCAGCGACAAGCAGGGGGCTTCCCCGACAAGCTCTGGTCCCGACAAGGATGGGTCCGTGCAGACGCAAGAGGAGATACGGAAGAAAATGGTACAGCGCCCAGTTTACTTTGTCAGCTCCGTTATGCAGGGGGCTAGATCAAGGTACTTTGGTGTGCAGAAACTGCTTTTCGGCCTCCTCGTGGCCTCGAGAAAGCTGCGCCATTACTTCCAAGCACATGAGATAACAGTTGTCACTCGCTTTCCGCTGAAGAGGATACTGCAAAATCCAGAAGCAATAGGCAGGATTGTCGAGTGGGCCCTAGAACTGTCAAGCTTTGGCCTCAAGTTTGAAAGAACTTCAACTATCCAAAGCAGAGCATTGGCAGAGTTTATAGCGGAGTGGACGCCAACACCAGACGAAGAAATCCTAGAGACGAGCATCCCCGTCAAGGAAGCAAGAAAAGAGTGGATAATGTACTTTGATGGCGCCTTCTCGCTACAAGGCGCCGGTGCCGGCGTGCTGCTAGTCGCACCCATCAGAGAGCACCTCAAGTATGTCGTCCAGATGGACTTTCCCAAGGAGCAAGCAACAAACAATACTGCAGAGTATGAAGGTTTGCTTGCCGGTCTCAGGATCGCGGCAGACCTTGGGATCAAGAAGCTGATTGTAAGGGGTGACTCGCAGCTTGTCATCCGCCAAGTGAACAAGAATTATCAGAGCATGTTGATGGAAGCTTACATCGACGAAGTGAGAAAGCTTGAAGAACACTTCGACGGCCTACAGATGGAGCATGTTCCAAGAGCTCAGAACGACATCGCAGATGGCGTGTCGAAGTGCGCCGCACTAAAGTTGCCTGTGGAGCCAGGGATCTTTGTGCTCAAGCTGACTCAGCCATCCGTAACACCATCAACTGGACAAAGCAAGAAGAGGAAGTTGGTTTCCGGTGACTATTTTCCGGCAGAGCTTCCCGAAGCCGCCGCCAAGAAAGTCCCCAAGATCAACACCGAAAATGCTGAGGAGCAGTCTGCTCCTGCAAGCCCTAGGGTTTGTACAGTTGAAGCAGACGCTCCCGACAAGTTTTGCTCCGACAAGCTTGCCGGGGATCGTCAAGCTCCGGCTGAACCACAGGTCCTAGACGTGGAAGCGGACGTTCCCGTAGCAGTAGATGTGCCTTTTGTCCTTGTTGTCGAGCCACAAGCTCCAACATGAGCACAGCAGATTGTCCGTTTCCTTTAGACAGGAGAACTTCCCGAAGAGCAAGAAGAAGCGGAAAAAGTAGCCCGGCAGTCAAGTATGTACCAGTTTGTCGACAACACACTGTGCAGAAGAAGACTCAACGGTGTGAAATTGAAGTGTATTCCCCGGGAAGATGGACAAAAGCTGTTGGCGGAGATACATGGAGGCATATGTGGTCACCACATTGGCGCAAGAGCACTTGTCGGCAAAGCATTCCGGCAAGGTTTCTTTTGGCCGACAGCCCTCCAGGATGCAACTGCACAAGTAACCAAGTGTGAAGCGTGCCAGTTCCATTCCAAGCAGATACACCAGCCAGCTCAAGCTCTCCAGACGATCCCTTTATCCTCGCCATTTTCGGTCGGGGGGCTCGACATCCTCGGCCCCTTTCCCCGCGCAGCCGGGGGCTTTGAGTTCTTGTACGTTGCAATCGACAAGTTCACAAAGTGGCCGGAAGTGGAACCAGTGAGAAAGGTGACCGCACAGTCAGCGGTCAAGTTCTTCAGGTCGATTGTTTGCCGTTTCGGGATCCCTAACAGAATCATCACCCACAACGGTACACAATTCACGAGCCGCACCTTTATGCAGTACGTCCAAGATCTTGGCGCCAAGGTCTGCTTCGCTTCTGTTGCTCACCCGAGAAGCAACAGTCAAACGGAGAGGGCAAATGCTGAAGTGCTGCGCGGAATCAAGACAAGAACTTTCGACAGGCTGCACAAGTGCGGAAGAAACTGGATCGAGGAGCTGCCAGTGGTTCTTTGGTCAATCAGGACGACGCCAAATCGAGCCACTGGACAGACACCCTTTGCTCTAGTCTATGGAGCAGAGGCAGTTCTCCCCACGGAACTCGTATACGGGTCGCCTCGAGTGCTCGCTTATGATGAGCTCGAGCAAGAGCAGCTGCGACAAGATGACGCGAGGAAGACCGTCTTCAGGCTGCTGTACGAGCTGCTCGATACCAGCAAGCTTTGCGCCGCTACCATAGCCACAAATTTAACGCCAGAAGTCTCGAGGAAGGCGACCTTGTTCTTCGGCGCGTTCAGTCCGCCAAGAATTCCAACAAGTTGACGCCGAAGTGGGAAGGCCCTTATCGGGTGAAGCGAGTCACAAGGCCCGACGCTGTCTGCCTTGAGACCGAAGAGGGATATCCGATGAGCAACTCTTGGAACATTGAGCATCTTCGCAAGTTTTACCCATAAGGCACGGTTGCCGTGATCCGCTCCGGCAACCACCTTTTGTACAAGTCTTGCCGCTGTTGCATGTAATCCTCTGTACAAAGCCAGGCGCAGACCCCGTGCATCAGTAAAGCTTATGTGCCCCGCACATCCTGTCATTTCATGCTTTTTATTTTCTTGCATGTATTATCTGACACTATGCAGCACCTACCCCCGGTAAGCAATAACGAGCCCAAAGGCTCCATATCTATATTATCTCTTCCTCTTTTTTCTCAAGCAAAGGAAGGTTCCCTCGCGCACATGTTTGCCGGGGGGGAGGAAGATAGTGGTATGGACCAAGCGCCGTTCAAGAAGCCTTGCCTTGTCGGGAAGCAGACAACACAAAAGCTAAGTGGCCAAAGTTTGAGCAATCTATTTTTTAAGTTATCTTCCTTGAATGACCGCGCTTTGTATGGAAAACCTGTGCGCGGAGGAACCAACTCATAGCTAGTTGCGCCCTTACTTTGTTTCGAGTTTGCTCAACAGCTTAAGCGTGCTGCGACTAGTGTCGCGCCCTTACTTTGTTTCCGAGCCCGCTCAACAAGTTAAGTGTGCTGAACTGGTTGCGACAAGGTTTCTTGTCGGCAACGGCACCGCCAGCAGGCTGCTGAAGTTCCGCACTCAACGCTCGCGGCAAAGGTGCCTACGCCGGCAAGTTCCCTAAAAAGCGTAGGGCAAGAACATACAAAGCAAAAGGATTAAAGTATAGGAAATAACATTGCATTAACTACCCAAAATAGAGTTATATTACAAAGCGACTTGTCGCAACTCTAATGGTCTGTTTTTCATAACATGGCTAACAACGACAAGGAAAAGAAGAAAATAAGCAGCCTAATCTGCGCGGTCGCCTTCAACTCTCTTGATCCCGCCCACCTTGTCCACAATGGGTGCGACAAGGGCCTTGAGCGCCTCCTGATCAGCGTCCGGCGGCAGGGAGCTGAGGACGTTGGTGAGGTTCAGGCCTGGATTGCGGAAGGCCACCTTCATCAACACCTTCTGCAGGGCTCCCGCGCAGAGCCTGCGCGACTCGTCCGCCAGCTGCTTTGGGATCTTCTCCCAGAGTTGCTGGAGGGCCGTCGCCACGCCCTTGAAGAATAAAGTAAGCTTGGCGCTGGGGTGGAGGTTCTCGTCGGTGGAGTACCCGAGGTACTCCGCCCGCAGCTGCGCCAACTCCTTGTCGATGTCTGCAGCGGCGTTGACGAGGCCTTCCGTCCAAAGCTCGACGGTCTGCCTAAAGTTGTTCTGGGTGACGGCAGCGCTCGCCAGCAATTCCTTTTCGGCCCTGATCTGCTCCTTCAGAGTCGTCTCCCGTTCCTTGGCGCCGTCCAGCGTCTTGGTTAGGGTGCCCAGCTTCAGCTCGAGGTCGGCGTTGGAGTCCTTGGCGGTGGTGAGCTCCTTGCCCTTCTCGGAGAGGCGGACCCGCAGCTCGGAGTGGCTGTGGGCGTCCTTCTCCCGCTCGACCTTGAGCGCGACGACTTCTTCGCTTCTCGCCTTGAGGTCGTCCTCGAGCTACGCCACCCTCTTCTCCAACTCCTTCTTGGCGGTCTCGGCAGCTGCGGCGGCATCCTTTGCCTCCTGGAGGGCCTCGCCAAGTGATTTCTCGCGCCCGACAAGCTCATCCTCGTGGCTGTCGAGGTTGACCTTCCGTTGCGCCAGCTCGCCTTCTCGCTTGGACAACTCCTCGGCGGCAAGCCGCTGCTGCTCCTCCACTTTGGCCTGCTCGAGAATGAAGGCCTGCTGCGCCTCGGCAAGTTGCTCCCGCTCCTCCGCCAAGGACCGGAGAGCTGCTTGGTTGATGGCCCGGAGCTCCTCCGCGCGCTTCTCGATATCAGCTCCCGCCTTCGTGGCAAGAGCCTCGTGGGACTCCAGCTTGGCCTGCCGGGCGCGGTAAAGCGACTGCAGCCTGCGCAGCAGCCGTTCCTCCTCAGGCTCGTTGCTGCTGCTCGGCGCGTCGACAAGCTTCAGCCCGGCGGAGGCAAGCACCTCCCCGTCGAAGACCTCTCCCTCGACTGGCGCCCTGGACATGGACGCCCAAGGGAGCTGGATGAACACGTCGTCGCCGGCCTTTAAGTAGGCGCCCGGCTCGGGCTCATCGGAGCTGGGGGCTGCGGGAGCGGCGGAGGGCTCGGCGGCCGGTGTAGCGCCCAACGCTCCTGCGGCCTCAGGGCCATCAGTACGACCACCAGCCCCTTCGCCAGCTGCTGCGGCGGCAGCCTCGGCGGCCCCTGCGCCGGCGGGATCGCCCGCGCCGACTGTTTCTTCGGCAATGGCGGCGTCGTCAGGAACGGCCTCCGTCTCCATTGGCTCAGCTGCGGACGGGTCTGACGGAGGAAAAGACAAGACAAACAGTCAAGCAAATATCCAAAAAAGAGGAATCTAAAGGAGAAAAGCCCAAGGGGAGTTTTTAAAGCAAAGGGATTACCTGCGCGGGCCGGCTCTTCGGTAAGGTTCCTTGCCGGGGAGCTCTCCCTCGGCGGCGTGGCTGTAGCTTCCGCCGGCGGAGGGCCGCTAGTGCTATCCCTCGCCGGAGAACTCGCCCTTGGCGGGGTACTCGCCCTTGGCGGAGTGTTCTCCCTTGCCAGAGAGCATCCCCTTGGCGGCGTGGTCGAAGCCTGCAGCACGTCGGGGGCGGTCTCCTGGCGCTCTTGGCGCTGCTGCTCTGCTCCTACATGGATCAACGAACAAGACGTCAGTAAAGAAGAAGCGCCCACGCACGCCTAACAGCAGAAGATGAACCACACTTACGCTGGGGGCTGTGCTGGGGGGCTGCTCTGAAGACCAGTTGCCTGGTCCGGCAAGCTTGTCTCGGGCGCGCCCCCTGCTGTTGCAGCGGGCTCGTCCTCGATGACAATCACCAGGGCCTTGGCTCTCTTTGCCGCCCTCTGGGCCAGAGTTCTGAAAAAGATGAACAGGTTCAGAGTTAGGCAAAAGAGATACAAGACAAAATAACAGAAAATCGAAGAAATACAAGGATTGCAAAGTCTTACTCTTCTTCTTCCTCGTCGGAGCTGAGCGCAGAGAAATCAAAGTCTGGCTCACGCGCAGTACATGGAAGCGGAGGAGTGGGCTCCCTTGGCCGCTTGGCGGAAGCAGGGCGGCGGTCTGAGACGACCCCGCTCCAGCTGTCATCGTGGCGTGGGGGGCGGCAGGGGCAGAAGTTCCGGTCCGGGACGACCCCCCTCCAGCCGCTGCAGAAGCGCGAGGCGCTCCCGCGGCAGCCTTGCTTGCCGTG
The DNA here is from genome assembly GCA_902687465.1 of Secale cereale. Lineage (NCBI taxonomy): Eukaryota > Viridiplantae > Streptophyta > Magnoliopsida > Poales > Poaceae > Secale > Secale cereale. The sequence continues at coordinate 217,185,240 of LR738714.1, forward strand.
GTGGCGCGCGTTGCGCGGCGCGGCGGCTGTTGGCCCTTCTGCCGCTCCGTCACGTCCCCGGCCTTGCGGAGGCGCTTTCGCGGAGCTGGAGGCTCTGCTGGTGGTGGCGAGCTACCTGAAGACGAAGAAGAGGAGCCGATCTCTAGTGAGCCGCTCGTGTCCCCAACTGGCCCGCTCGACTCAGCACCCTGCTCGGCGGGCTCACTTGTCTCGGCGATCTGCCCGGCAAGCTTCCCCGCTTTGAGAAACTCTTCTCCCTCGGCAAGGCTTGTCGCCTCCGCTGCCTCCGCCTCCTCCACTGTGTACCCGAACTCGCCCGCGGCCGTGGCTGCCGCCGCCTCTTCCAGCCTGGTGGCAATATATGCCATCTTCTGGTCAGTGGTGTCGCGGGTGAGGCCTTTCTTCTCGTCGGACTTGATTGGCATCTCCACCAAATTGTCGAAGAATGCCTGCACAGCTTCATCGGCAGGCTCTTGCCAAGTGGGCTCGATCCCGTGTGAGTCGCACAGCGGCATCATTGCACGGATGCCACTAAGCGACGAGTTGTTGCACAGCGGAACTATGCCCCTCGGCAACGTGAACCATTTGGGGTCGTCGGAGTCGTACTTGAACAACACTTGGAGCATCGCGTTGAGCTCCAGGACAGTGAAGTTATAATTGAGGCCGGGGCGCAGCCTCATGATATCTGCCGCATTCTCGAACTCCCGGGCGGCCCTCTTCCTCTCCTGCAAGGGGGCAATGCGGCGGCGGAGAAAGTCTGCTCCAACTGCGCCTACAGTCAGCCCGGAAAGCCTGAGGCGCAGGATCCGGGTAGTGGCAATCTTCAGTCTACTATCTTCCGGGGCCAAGTCGCTCCAGTCGTCGCCGCGTACTACTGGGGCTAGGCGCCGGGCGGTAAAGTGCTGCGGGTTATCCTCTACGATCCAACACCAATTGGCTCTCCACTCATCCCACTTGCCGCGGAGCTCTCCCGATAAGTAAGCTTCCTTCTTGTGGGTCCTAGAGATCCAAGAGATTCCGCCAGACAGAGGATCTCCCCTCTCAACTCGAGGCGTGAAGTAGTGGCGGAAAAGAGCTACATTTGGGAAGACTCTGACAAAGTTCTCGCAGAGGTGTGCGGAAACGGCCATCGTCAGAACGGCGTTGGGGTGAAATCAAGGAGGTGGAACCCGTAGGTGTTCATGATGTCGCAAAAGAACTCAGAATAGGGCGGGCAGAGCCCGCAGTAGAAGAACAGGGCGAAGAACGCATATGCGCCCGGGAACATTTCGCAAGCAATGGCTGGGAGTACCTTGGTGCGCGGATGCGCCCGCGTCTCCCTCGACCAGAAAAGGTAGAAGGTATCCCTCAACTCCTCCGCGTCAAGCTTGGGGGTGAAGACCGCCTTCTTCTTCCGCATCGCCGCGAGCCACAGCGCCTCGATTGACTTCTTAGTCTTCCCCTTCTCGCTCTTCGGAGCCATGGCGGAAGAGGTGAAGGAGGTCGACGGCGTTGGTAGTGCTGGTGGCGACGGAGGGCGGAGCGCTGCTCTCTTTCGGCCTTCGGGAAGGAGGGGAGCGGCGGAGGTTTCTGAGGATTGAAGAAGCAACGGGAAGATGGACGAACTGCCCCTGTTTCCCCCGCTTATAAGGGGGGAGGGGGGGACGTTCCACATTTCCAATTAAAGAAACAGGCCACGATCTCTCCCACGACGCCACGATTGACGCGTGTCGTTAGGGGAGGGCGCAGTGGATACAGAGTAAGATACGGCATGCTGCAGGCCGCGCGCGCCCGTGCACTATTTTGGGCCTGGCCCAACAGCGCTCGGCGCCGCGTATGGCCCAGGCCCAGGGGCTCCTGTCGGTGTACTAAAGTAGGGGTACCTTAGTATACCGAACTTGTGCACGGGCAGTTGCAGCGTCCCGCGGCAAGGTTTGCCAGGTGACCGCCAAGATCCTCCGTGGTTCCCTTGGAGCCATTCAAGAACAAAGTATCCAAGTCCAGAAGACAAGACCCCGGCGAGAGGAGCTTGCCGGGAAGGCCACTCAAGGCACAAAACCACTCAAGGCACAACACCATGGCAAGAGGAGCTTGCCGGGAAGGCCAGTCAAGGCATCTCAAGGAACTTGCCGCGACGCGCCACACGTCCCGGCAAGGCCCGGTGAGCGACAAGCTCCCGGAGGCGACAAGATAGCGACCGCGGCAAGGCGCTTGCCACGGCAAGCTTCCACTCAGTACCCGCGCTCCAGCGCATCCACCCATGTGTCGCCCTGGGACCGTCCCAGGCGCACGTGGTGGAAGACTGTGCAGCCTGGGGTACACGGTGGCAAGCGGCGATGACAAGGCTACCGTCGTGGCGGACGGTGGCGCCCCTGACGGCCACTTTTTGCACTATTTGGGCGACGGCGACGGGCATTTAATGCCCTTGTCCCCTGCCGTCAGGGTTAGGTATGGAGCACTATGCAAACACTGTTCCAACTACCACTCTTTTTACACTTTTACCCTCATCTGTGTTGCCACCTGTCGGTGACCCCTTTAGCCTATAAAAGGAGGCCCATGCGCAACGTAGAGGAGGTTCCGAACATCAATCATTCCCACGCTCGGTCTTGCTAGCGGTTAGAGAGTACTGTAGCTCTCCTCGCTCCCGAGCAAGAACACAATACAAACCAAAACAGGAGTAGGGTTTTACGCATCTGTGCGGCCAGAACCTGGGTAAACTGCTCGTGTGCTCGCCTCGATCCGCTATTTGTACGATCTCCGCCCCCTGCCGTACCGAAAAGGGGCTCCGGTCCCATAGGTGTTCGTGGGTGATCAGTTTCCCCGACACATATATTATTAGAACTAAAAACTTGGTAAACTTTTGTTGTCCATAAGGCATTCAGATGCCTGTCCAAAGAAAATTCTTTAGCACATCCCATTGTGGATTTCAACTGCCGTTCCCCTGGATCCCAACTCCCCCTACCATTATATTCCTATTTCGAGGCAGGCAAAGTGCTTGGTGAAATTTGACAACAAAATTGTTTTCTGTGCTACTATATAGTCAATCAGGGTGTGTAGAAGATGTCCTGGGTGTGTAGAGTATGCGATGTGTGGCTTCTTGTGCTGGTGTGTGTGTGTGTGTGTGTGTGTGTGTGTGTGTGTGTGTGCGTGCGTGTGCGTGTGCGTTTGTGTGTGTGTCTGTGTGTGTGCATATATGTTAATTGGTGGCTGGTGTGTGTGTATGTGTGCGTGCAGGGTTCGAACGGGACAGTGAGTAGGCGGCGAGTGTACTATGCCAAGAAGCGATACGTGGGCCTGAAGCAAGCAAGTAGGTGTGCTCAGCGACCTGCTACTACAAAAAATAGCCTTGACATATCATCAGGCCGGCTCGACAGGGCATGCCGCCCGTTGGTGGACACCTGAATGTGCACGACGGAGATGAACCCCGTGTCGTCACCTCTGCAGCCTGGACAGAGCTCTGCTAGTGCTGGTGATGGCGCTCTCCATCTACTTTCTCCACATGCTATCAGATAGTAGAGATCATATCGTGGATTTTTTTCTTCATAGATGTGCTCCCGTCATTGTTGGCTGTCGAATTTGTGATGCAATCCTTCCCTCTGTCAATGTCTTAACCACTTCGTACTTCTGCACAATCAGCAGAACATAGCAGCTGCCACAATTTACCCATTGATTTCCTGGAGTGATTCAAACCTAGGAAAGTTTGCTACTTGTGCAAGCAACATGGTAATAAGTTTCAGTTTTCTTACTAATGCACCTTAATTCGTAAGGTTAGAACATTTTATTCACCCATCCTATTTTTTACTATAATGATGATCATTTTTTCATCTCTGTGATCTTCTTTGCTCCCGTTGTGTTGATACTTTGATTGCACGTCAGTGGAAATTAAATTTTCTTGCTACCATGAGAGCTAATCCATGTCAGTATGTACATACAGATGTAAGCAATGGAGCAACTCATGTAGATGTTGATTGAAGAATTCTTCAAGAATTTTCCAACCTGAATTGGCTATAGAGTTGGGAAAAAGACGAGTCTAGGCTCTAATGAACACATCTTCTTTCCCAGGTGACTAACAGTTGGCACCTCTATACATTAAATCAGGCCAGCACTACAAAGCCCCTGTATTCCTCTGCCTGCCTGCCTCGATGGACATTCCGGTCACAAAAAAGTAGATAAAAATACACATCAGTTTGTCAAAATACATGTTAGTTATATTATGAACGAGTATAGCTATCAGTAGAGTACAAGAAAATATGTTTCAATTTTTCTATGAAGCAAATTTATATTCTGATTATCACATTTTGATCTTTGAGTAATGGTTGACTTTAGTAGATGCTACTGCAGTCTACACCAGTCCGTATTTCTAACTACAAGTTTGAGCTCCATGGGGATAATCTGATTAGTGTATCACCCGTAGCAACGCACGGGCACATTTATACTAGTATTACTCATAGATGCATCGGAATAAGCAAACAACACACGAAAAACAGAATCTGTTAAAGACAGAACAGTCTGTAGTAATCTGCAGGGTTCGCCTACTTCTGGAACTCCAAAAAATACAAACTAAATTGGTAAATTTTCGCAATTTGTCTACCAATCCACAGCAAAAAGAATCTACTAAAAAGCACGCTCCAGTAAAATCCCATGACTACTTTCGCAAGCGCTAACGATTCTGTTTTTCACAGCAAAATCATATAAACTTCACACAAGACTTACCAAAGGTTCTACTTGGCACAAACACTAAACAAAACATGAAAACACATCTAATCAGAGACTAGATGCAATATTTATTCCCTAAGAGCAACAAAAAAAGCATAAAATTGGGTTGCCTCCCAACAAGCGCTATCGTTTTACGCCCCTAGCTAGGCACGATACAAGATAGATCTAGGTATTGACATCTTTGGAAGGCAATCCATAAGTAGCTCTCATTATAGATTCATATGGTAATTTGATTTTCTTTCTAGGAAAGTGTTCCATGCCTTTTCTTAACGGAAATTGGAATCTAATATTTCCTTCCTTCATATCAATAATTGCACCAATCGTTCTAAGGAAAGGTCTACCAAGAATAATAGGACATGAAGGATTGCAATCTATATCAAGAACAATGAAATCTACGGACACATAATTCCTATTGGCGACAATAAGAACATAATTAATTCTTCCCATAGGTTTCTTAATAGTGGAGTCCGCAAGATGCAAATTTAAAGAACAATCATCAAGCTCATGGAGCCCTAGCAAATCACACAAAGTTTTTGGGATAGTGGAGACACTTGCACGAAAATCACACAAAGCATAGCATTCATGATCTTTTATTTTTATTTTTATAGTAGGTTCCCACTCATCATAAATCTTTCTAGGTATAGAAATTTCAAACTCAAGTTTTTCTTCATAAGATTGCATCAAAGCATCAACTATGTGTTTGGTGAAAGCTTTATTTTGACTATAAGCATGCGGAGAATTTAGCACGGATTGCAACAAGGAAATACAATCAATCAAAGAGCAATTATCATAATTTAATCCCTTGAAATCCAAAGTAGTGGGTTCATCACTATGCAAGGTTTTAATCTCTTCACTCCCACTTTTAGCAATTTTAGCATCAAGACCTAAAAACTCGGAATCATTGGGACACCTTAAAGCAGACTCATCTCCAATCATATTCTCATCAAGATTAATACAGAAAACTAGGATCTAATAGGAGACACATCAATAACTCTCAGATCTTCATCTTTATTTTCACGCTCTTCCAGTTTGGCAGCCATCTTATTAATCAAGGTGAACTGTTTATCCAAAATTTGGGCAATTAAGTTCTCAAGGTGAGAAAATTGAGATTTCAAACCATAAAATTCCTTAGACATATCATCAAGGTCTTTATTCATATACTCCATAAACATTTTCTCTTCTTTAAGCTCACTTCCGAAAATGTCATTATGCTCAAATTGTAAATTCATAAAATGTCTAACATTGTTTTCAATCTCCTCCAGCCTCTTCGGGTGAGGGTCAACACTAGCAGGGAGAGCCATAGTGACAAGCAAGCAATCCAACACACACAAGCAAACAAGAAGCAAGCGAACAATAAACACACGGCAGAAGAAGGGCAAATAAAACGGCAAGGGTGAAGTGGGGGAGAGGAAAACGAGAGGCAAATAAATGTAATGCGAAGGATAAGGGTTTGTGATAGGTACTTGGTAGATGACTTTTGCGTAAGCCTCCCCGGCAACGGCGCCAAAAATTCTTCTTGCTACCTCTTGAGCTTGCGTTATATTCCCTCGAAGAGGAAAGGGAGATGCAGCACAGTAGCGTAAGTATTTCCCTCAGTTTTTGAGAACCAAGGTATCAATCCAGTAGGAGACCACGCACGAGTCCCTCGCACCTGCACAAACAAATAAGAACTTCACAGCCAACGCGATAACGGGTTGTCAATCCCTTTACGGTCACTTACGAGAGTGAGATCTGATAGAGATGATAGTTTCTATTTTGGTATTTTTGGTTTAATAAAACAGCAAATAAAAGCGGTAAAGTAAAGTAGATGTAGATTGATATGTTGAGAATAGACCTGGGGGGCATAGTTTTCTCTAGTGGCTTCTCTCATGATAGCGATATTCTACGGCGGGTAAACAAATTACTGTCGAGCAATTGATAGAAAAGCGAATAATTATGAGACTATCTAGGCATGATCATTGTATATAGGCATCACGCCCGAGACAAGTAGACCGAAACGATTCTGCATCTACTACTATTACTCCACACATCGACCGCTATCCAGCATGCATCTAGTGTATTGAGTTCATACGAACAGAGTAACGCTTTAAGCAAGATGACAGGATGTAGAGGGATAAACTCAAGCAATATGATGAAAACCCCATCTTTTTATCCTCGATGGCAACAATACAATATGTGCCTTGCTGCCCCTACTGTCGCTGGGAAAGGACACCGCAAGATTGAACCCAAAGCCAAGCACTTCTCCCATTCCAAGAACTATAGATCTAGTAGGCCAAACCAAACCAATAATTCGAAGAGACTTGCAAGGATATTATGAGCACACATAAAAAGTTAAGAGAAGAACCAAATATCTTTCATAGATAACCTTGATCATAAACTCACAATTCATCGAATCTCGCAAACACACCGCAAAAAGAGATTACATTGAATAGATCTCCTCGAAGTCCGAGGAGAACTTTGTATTGAGACCCAGAGAGAGAGAAGAAGCCATCTAGATACTATCTATGGACCCGAAGGTCTGTGGTAAACTACTCACAACTCATGGTGAGGGCGATGATGATGATGATGAAGGCCTCCGTGATGGATCCCCCTCCCGGAAAAAGCTCCAAGATGGGATCTCTACGGGAACAGAAGCAACGGCGATGGAATTAGGGTTTTCTCTCTCCGTATGGAGTTTCTGGGGTACATAGGTATATATAGGAAGAAGGAGCGCACTGACAGCCACACGGGCCAGCCTCGAGGCAGGGGGGCGCACCCTGGTAAGGGCGGCGCGCTCCCCACCCTCGAGGGCAGCCCCTCTGTCCCCTGACTTGGTCCTGATGTTTCCAGAGCGTGATTTTCTCCAAAAATATCTCTCGTGAAGGTTTCATTCCGTTTGGACTCCGTTTGATATTCTTTTTCTGCAAAACCCTGAAATAGACAAAAAAACAGCAATCTAGACTGGGCAGCCTTTGGGTTAGTAGGTTAGTCCCAAAAATGATATAAAAGTGAATGATAAAGCCCATTAAACATCCAAGACTTCATAAATAATAGCATTTAACAATCATAAATTATAGATACGTTGGAGACGTATCAGGGCCCTCTTGGCCGGCGCGTCGGTTCAATGTCTGCGCTATGAGAGGTCGCGTCCGTGTCAGAGAAATCACTCCCTACAGTCGTTTTTTTGTTTGCGTATAACAAAATCTCGTTTTCCATTCACATTTTACAAGTAAAATACGTGGACAAACTTTGACCCAAAATAGGATGGGGACTAGTAAACTAGAACGGAGGTAGTAGTTTTTTTAATCAAAGAAGGGTTTCCCCCTTCCGATTTTCATTACTGAAAACCAACATCTAAATCTAAACATAGTATTTTCCCTAGAACTACCAGGTTCAACATCTCACAACAATAACCCATACAGCCATAAGCCAAGGAGGTACGTAGTACTATGAATTCCATTTTCGCTCCATACCAATCGTTCTAAAAACTACTTCGTACTTATAACGCGCCATTGAAAATCGAAACTCTTAACCCCGCTAAAAATGATATTTTAAACGTGGCTACTCGATCTGTGGCAACTGGCGAGCCGCCGCCTCCAAGTCGTTCACCTATGATCCCGACCATCAACTCCTACAGATCAAATTATCACGCGATCTGACTATTGCTACAAAGGTGCGCTCCACCACGTACCCGGTACCCGCGAATACAGCAATCGTGCACCTAGGGTTTCAGGGTTTATTTGTTAACTTTGCCTTTACGTAACATTCGTGTGTGCGAGACAGCGAGAGACCGACTGCGTGCGTGCGCCTCTTCTCTTCGTATATGTACTCCACCGTTTGTCTGATGTCGAAAAAATAATAATAACTACTACCAATGTGTCAATGCGTTGCCACACGATCTGAGTAGATTAATACATATTCACCGATTTGATAGAAAAAAAAGTATAGTTTTGAAATACGTATATCATTAAAAAGTTGTTATGTTTCACTCAAAATATATTCCTTTGCCAATTTTGATGAGATAAGGGAGGACTTTGTTGGTTTCAAGATTTTAGAAGTGGTATATGTCTAATTTCTACTCTTACTAGCAAGATGCCCGTGCGTTGCATGGAACATCAAGATCTTGTGGGAGAAAATGATGAACGAAGGAAGGCCTTATCTGCAAATGTGGATAGGAGTGCGGGTAAATTGCCATAGTTTCGTTCCTATCCGTCAGATATAAATCGGATGGCCTATATTGTAGGATCGCAGGCCCACCATCATCACCAACTCTATTTTTTATTCCTACTCTTATAAAAAGTATAGTTGGTGATGATCGTGTGCCTGCCAGCCTGCAATATAGGCCGTCCGATCTATATCTGACGGATAAGAAGGAAGCTATGGCAATTTTGCAAAAAGATACCCACACCCCTCTCCACACTTGCAAATAAGGCGAGTGTATAAACCTATATAGAGGTTAGTCGCTAAATGTTTGTGAGAGAAATACGAGTCGGGGGTGCGAAAGCGAGAGTTTTGTGTGTCTGAGAGAGAGACGGTAGTCGGGAAGGGGAGTGGAAGCAGGAGTTGTGTGTGTGTGTGTGAGAGAGGGGGCGTTTGTCTGATCGGTAAACAAATGAATAATGTCAGTCTGGGATGGAGATGAAAAGGAGACCGCAACAAATGTTGTGTCTACAAGAGAGAGAGAGAGAGAGAGAGAGAGAGAGAGAGAGCGAGAGAGTAATTTTAGTGGTATGATTCATATCTAGAGACATATTGGGTGTGTGAGAGAATCCCATAGAGAGAAAGACAAAGTCAAAGACGAGTGGAGACTGTGTGTGTGGCGGTGAAAAAGAAAGCTTAGGTACCTACTGATACGAGAGAACGGTAGATACGTGAGAGATAATGAAAACCGTGTAATGTATAAAGATAGGGAGAGTGTGACACTTGTCAAGGGAGACGTTGAGAGACCATGTTTCTGAGGATAGGAGAAACATGAACTGAGCGTGCGGGTGAGCTGGAGAAAAGAGAGTGACAGCTACATGAAGGAGCATGCATGCGAGAGAGATGGGCATGAAAGGAGTGAACATAAAAAGGATTCAAATATTTGAATTCGAGATGATGATACATGTAATCCATACTCGAACCAAAATTGATCTATCAAACATGCATACTCATATGAATTCACGCGCATCTATGTTATTTAATATGTAGATATTACTGATCCATACATTTTAGTAGAACATAATTTGGTTTATTTTTTGATCTCAACCTTATGATTTTGAGATCATTGTATTTGTAAATCATATTATACATCGAAAGGAGAAGAATTCTTTGCTGTGCTTTTGAAAGTATATATAAAAAATGATGTATATAGAATTTTATTCCAATCGAAAATGGATTCCGCCCAAAAAAATAGAATACAAACGGGATTCGAATTGAGTTGGCATGGTAAACGTGCACTCTGCCAAATTTGAATGAAGCGGCGAAAGTCGCAGTAACCGCCCGAAACCAAAATCTGAGAGATGTGGGCGCCAAAACACAGTGTTTCGTCGGCCGAAATCGACTCCCTCCCCGATTCATACATGGTGGGCGCCAAAAACAAAGTCTCGTCGGCAAATATTCGTTGTATGCGAGATTATTGTCCTATCACCAACTGACTAATATTGCTATGATGTAGGAAATTTGAAACGGGGGCTAAGTTTGTAAATTTCCTCGCATTTTAGACAAGCGCTCCCTGAAGACATGGTTACCCCCTTCCTCTCCACCTCCATTTCCCCATTCGTACTCTGTGGGCGCCAAAACACCCTCTCCACCCCAGCCTCCTCCGTCCGCCACCCCATTCACCGCCGTCCTCCTCCACCATGCCGGAGCTGATACCCCGACGCCGTCGTCCATTGCAAGAGATTGACCTCTCTCATCCACAGCTTCGGACCGGGATCCTTGCATACCATCCTATCGCTTCATCCCCGCTGTCGTCCACCTTGCCGTCGCCGCTCCTACGACCGTCTCGTCCACCGTGCCCCGCCGCCACAGTCTACCCTCCAAGATCTGCTTCCACACCACCGACAGCCATCGCTACCGCAGCATCGTCAAATTCTCAGCAGATGCATGCACGGCGCTACACCAGAGGCGGTACTCTTTCGTATCTGCTCAACTTATTTATTGCAGCAAGAAAATAGATCGCCACTTCTTTACTCTGATTTCTTGTCCATCACTTACTTGCTAGTTGAAAGCAAACATTGGTTGCAAAGTTGCCTTTGTCTTGTTTGCACCTTCAGATCCGCCATGGCATGCTTAACACTATACTCCCAATGCTTATGGTTTTCGCCTTTTATATTCCACACTAGTTAAATCACAGTAGAATAAATTTCAAAATTGGGCCAGTCGATTTTTCAGAGCTCGCCGAAGTTCGCCGGTGCGAACGAAGGAGCTCTGGTGGGGACTTTGGTTGT
>LR738714.1:217196625-217220932 GCA_902687465.1 Secale cereale
GCGGGTGGGGGCGGGGTGGGGGTGGGGGTGGCGGAGGAACACAAGCGGTGGGGGCCGATGGTCCGGCCGGTGGCCCGTGCGGTGTTCTGTATGGGAAGAATCAGAGGCGAGGAAGAAGAAGGGTTAGAAGTCGTAGGATCTTCATCCAACCGCCTAAAATGGTTTACGGAGCCAAATGATAAAAGTCACGCGAGTTGCATGCAGACATGCCTTTATATTCAGTACCATCATAGTACCTCACTACTCCTGAATCCATCAAGCTAAACAGCATGCCACTCATAATTCCAAACTTGTTGCTCAAGTACGAATCTGATATGATGCTGATATTACTAAAACAGATAACATTTAATTAGTCAGCTAATTTTCTACTTTACTTTCAAAAAAGACGTGCACCACATATAGAGAGACAGCAGGGAGTTGCTTTCTTAATGCGCTCTGGTTCATCATGTGTGGGCACTCCGCAACAAACATTTTATTATCCAAAATTTGCTTCCTATTCTTTAGCACGTCCTCTTCCATTCTTCTTCAATAAGTACTCTCTCCGTTCCTAAATACAAGTCTTTGTATAGATTCCACCATGGACTACATATGGAGCAAAATGAGTGAATCTACACTCTAACATGTATCTGGATACATTTGTATGTGATCCATAGTGGAAATCTCTACCAAGACTTATATTTTGGAACAGAGGGAGTATGATAGTAGTACAGTATGTTCCTTGTAGTGAAGATGAGCAGGGACATTTGGAGTGTAGAGGTCTATACGGTCAGTTGGTATGGACACTTTGAACTCTTCGGGCCTCTTTAATTCGTTGGATTTTGTAAACATGGGAATAGGATTTGTAGTGGCCTGCCCACTTCAATCCTATAAGAATAGCAAGGAAATGCGGGGAGCTGTGTCTCCTTTGAGAGTTACACTGATATTAACAGTATCGCACCTTTAGTTGAAGAGAGCTGGTATCTGAAGCCTTTCTAGCCGTACCGGCAATACTAGCACATGTATTCCAGCAAGTTCCACATATTAAGTCATTTTGGAGGAAACATGCTAAGTATAGGTCATTTTAGAGCTATCCTAGGTTAAATAGGTCATTTTGGAGGTAATTAAGCTTATTATGCAACTTTTTAGCTAGCTAAGCATATTGAGTCATTTTGGAGGAAAAAATGCTAAGTATAGGTCATTTTAGAGCTATCCTAGGTTAAATAGGTCATTTTGGAGCTAAGTAAGGTTATTATGTCATTTTCGAGCTAGCTAAGAATATGAAGTCATTTTGGACCTAAAATATGTCATTTCTTAAGCATATTATGTCATTTTAGAGCTAGCTAAGCATATTAAGTCATTTTGGAAGAAAAAATGCTAAGTATAGGTCATTTTAGAGCTATCCTAGGTTAAATATGTCATTTTTAAGCTAGCTTAGCATATTAAGTCATTTTGGAGGAAAAATGCTAAGTATAGGTCATTTTAGAGCTATCCTAGGTTAAATATGTCATTTTGGAGCTAATTAAGCTTATTATGTCATTTTTGAGCTAGCTAGGCATATTGAGTCATTTCAGAGGGAAAAATGCTAAGTATAGGTCATTTTGGAGCTATCCTAGGTTAAATAGGTCATTTTGGAGCTAAGTAAGGTTATTATGTCATTTTGGAGCTAGCTAAGCATATGAAGTAATTTAGGACCTAAAATATGTCATTTCTTAAGCATATTATGTCATTTTAGAGCTAGCTAAGCATATTGAGTCATTTTGGAGGAAAAGATGCTAAGTATAAGTCATTTTAAAGCTATCCTAGGTTAAATATGTCATTTTTAAGCTAGCTAATCATAATAAGTCATTTTGGAGGAAAAATGCTAAGTATAGCTCATTTTAGAGCTATCCTAGGTTAAATAGGTCATTTTGGAGCTAATTAAACTTATTATTTCATTTTTTAGCTAGCTAAGCATATTAAGTCATTTCGGAGGAAAAATGCTAAGTATATGTCATTTTAGAGCTAGCCTAGGTTAAATAGGTCATTTTGGAGCTAAGTAAGGTTATTATGTCATTTTGGAGCTAGCTAAGCATATGAAGTCATTTAGGACCTAAAATATGTCATTTCTTAAGCATATTATGTCATTTTAGAGCTAGCTAAGCATATTAAGTCATTTTGGAGGAAAAGATGATAAGTATAAGTCATTTTAAAGATATCCTACGTTAAATATGTCATTTTTAAGCTAGCTAATCATATTAAGTCATATTGGAAGAAAAATGCTAAGTATAGGTCATTTTAGAGATATCCTAGGTTAAATAGGTCATTTGGAGCTAATTAAGCTTATTATGTCATTTTTGAGCTAGCTAAGAGTCATTTTGGAGCTAATTAAGCTTATTATGTCATTTTTGAGCTAGCTAAGCATATTGAGTCATTTTGGAGGAAAAAATGCTAAGTATAGGTCATTTTAGAGCTATCCTAGGTAAAATAGGTCATTTTGGATCTAAGTAAGGTTATTATGTCATTTTGGAGCTAGCTAAGCATATGAAGTCATTTAGGACCTAAAATATGTCATTTCTTAAGCATATTATGTCATTTTAGAGCTAGCTAAGCATATTGAGTCATTTTGGAGGAAAAGATGCTAAGTATAAGTCATTTTAAAGCTATCCTAGGTTAAATATGTCATTTTTAAGCTAGCTAATCATAATAAGTCATTTTGGAGGAAAAATGCTAAGTATATGTCAATTTAGAGCTATCCTAGGTTAAATAGGTCATTTTGGATCTAATTAAGCTTATTATGTCATTTTTAGCTAGCTAAGCATATTAAGTCATTTTGGAGGAAAAATGCTAAGTATATGTCATTTTAGAGCTAGCCTAGGTTAAATAGGTCATTTTGGAGCTAAGTAAGGTTATTATGTCATTTTGGAGCTAACTAAGCATATGAAGTCATTTAGGACCTAAAATATGTCATTTCTTAAGCATATTATGTCATTTTAGAGCTAGCTAAGCATATTAAGTCATTTTGGAGGAAAAGATGATAAGTATAAGTCATTTTAAAGCTATCCTAGGTTAAATATGTCATTTTTAAGCTAGCTAATCATATTAAGTCATTTTGGAAGAAAAATGCTAAGTATAGGTCATTTTAGAGATATCCTAGGTTAAATAGGTCATTTTGGAGCTAATTAAGCTTATTATGTCATTTTTGAGCTAGCTAAGAGTCATTTTGGAGCTAATTAAGCTTATTATGTCATTTTTGAGCTAGCTAAGCATATTGAGTCATTTTGGAGGGAAAAATGCTAAGTATAGGTCATTTTAGAGCTATCCTAGGTTAAATAGGTCATTTTGGATCTAAGTAAGGTTATTATGTCATTTTGGAGCTAGCTAAGCATATGAAGTCATTTAGGACCTAAAATATGTCATTTCTTAAGCATATTATGTCATTTTAGAGCAAGCTAAGCATATTGAGTCATTTTGGAGGAAAAGATGCTAAGTATAAGTCATTTTAAAGCTATCCTAGGTTAAATATGTCATTTTTAAGCTAGCTAATCATAACAAGTCATTTTGGAGGAAAAATGCTAAGTATAGGTCATTTTAGAGCTATCCTAGGTTAAATATGTCATTTTGGAGCTCCTTAAGCTTATTATGTCATTTTTTAGCTAGCTAAGCATATTAAGTCATTTTGGAGGAAAAATGCTAAGTATATGTCATTTTAGAGCTAGCCTAGGTTAAATAGGTCATTTTGGAGCTAAGTAAGGTTATTATGTCATTTTGGAGCTAGCTAAGCATATGAAGTCATTTAGGACCTAAAATATGTCATTTCTTAAGCTTATTATGTCATTTTAGAGCTAGCTAACCATATTAAGTCATTTTGGAGGAAAAGATGATAAGTATAACTCATTTTAAAGCTATCCTAGGTTAAATATGTCATTTTTAAGCTAGCTAATCATATTAAGTCATTTTGGAGGAAAAATGCTAAGTATAGGTCATTTTAGAGATATCCTAGGTTAAATAGGTCATTTTGGAGCTCATTAAGCTTATTATGTCATTTTTGAGCTAGCTAAGAGTCATTTTGGAGGAAAAAATGCTAAGTATAGGTCATTTTAGAGCTATCCTAGGTTAAATAGGTCATTTTGGAGCTAAGTAAGGTTATTATGTCATTTTGGAGCTAGCTAAGCATATGAAGTCATTTATGACCTAAAATATGTCATTTCTTAAGCATATTATGTCATTTTAGAGCTAGCTAAGCATATTCAGTCATTTTGGAGGAAAAGATGCTAAGTATAGGTCATTTTAGAGCTATCCTAGGTTAAATATGTCATTTTTAAGCTAGCTAAGCATATTAAGTCATTTTGGAGGAATAATGCTAAGTATAGGTCATTTTAGAGCTATCCTAGGTTAAATATGTCATTTTGGAGCTAATTAAGCTTATTATGTCATTTTTGAGCTAGCTAAGCATATTGAGTCATTTTGGAGGGAAAAATGCTAAGTATATGATTATGTCGCTAGTATCCATATGGCAGAGAACCCGGGCCGACATGACTAGTCATAGAACCAAGGTGGCACAAACGTATAGGGATAGGCATACATGACCTAGCAATGGACGTGTCGGTCATCAACAAGTGCAACCAAGTCGTAGCAACCTACAAGGACTTTGGTGATACACCACGTGACATTTCCCCATAGGGACAGACACAGGAGCAAAGAAGGACACATGCTGGTCAATCCATGTGTTCCGGAGTAGTAGAGAACTACCATGGCTCAGTGGAAGCACTAGGAGGTATTTCCCTATATGGAAGGCTACCAAAGGCACACGACTAGGTGTCGAATCCCACACATACAATGCATTTCAAACATACACACATTATGCACGATATGTGTAGATACAACATGGCATCACAACAAAACTCTATTAAGCAAAACACTTGGGAAACATACCGTCATCATGAAAGTGCAGGTGTAGGACCGGTCGCGCCAGTGGCAGACGGAGAGGGATCGGTCGATGCTTGTTGGGAGTTACGCTGCACCAAAGATTATTTCCAATGTATCATTAGCATGATGCAACTAAAGTGTGAAGACAAGTAACTAATGACCGTTCAAATGAAACTCACCGTGCCCGCCGGAGCCATGACTGGCATCGACAGAGGGGTCTGGCCGTTCTTCTCGCACATGGACTGCACATTTGGTTTTGATGAGTCAGTCATATTAGTTACTAATGAAAGGAACATTGCGTGCATGATTTAGCTAATATGCAGAATAAACTTACCACGAAGAGATCGTACATGGCTCGGGTTATCGGATCCAAAACCGGAACCGATAGCTTAACGGCGTTCCGTTACGGTGGATGCCACGTGTCGGTCACCCTTGACGAAAGCACTTCTATGACGCACGATTTATCCTCATGGAATTGGACACTTCCGTGATGATAATTTTGGTAATGTCATGGAACACTTCTACGACAGCACATGTATGACTATCTTGATTCTGTCATAAAATTGTCATGGATGTACATGCATGACAGAAAACATGACCTACTGTGACAAACACATATCATCATGGAAGTGTATTTTTTGTAGTGCTCTATGTACGTACATGTTCGTGAATAGAGAGATAACGCTACGTACTCTTCCACCAGGTGGGTTCTAGCTGTCAAGAAGGACAAGGAGGCACTTCCTTGCATGCGAAGATATAGCTGGCGGGTCCAAGCTGTTAGGGGCAGAATTATTATTTTGCCCGTAATAAGGAGGCATTTCCGCTTGCGAAGATGTTGCTGGTGGGTCCCAAGTGTCAGGGGCAATAATAAGGAGGCACTTCCTTCTGTGCAAAGATATAGGTGGTGGGTCCTAGCTTTCAGGGGGAAGAATAATTTTCTTTTTGCGTAATAAGGAGGCGGTTGCATGCGTGCGTCCATGGACCTGGTGCGTCTCCACTGTCAGCCTCTCCATGTACAGTCTTCTTCCGATAACTCTCGTTTGTTGACCACGTCACACCGAGCGCACCAAGGCGGTGGACGACGGTGAGGCCCCAGATGGCAACGAGCCGGAGATGGGAAGAAGCGGCGGTGGAATCGTAGACGAAGAGGTGTATGAGGGTTAACTGGTTCTAGTGCGGCGTGGTTCTGCAGTTGGTGGAGAATAAGAGGAGGTGTGGGGGGGATGGCCTGACCGACGGTGGGGTATCGCTTCGCAGCGAACCTTCTAAGAAGAGCTGCTAGTAGCCGAAGGCAGGAGGAGGTGGTCCCAGTGGCACTGGAGGAAGAAAACGAGAGACTGAATATGGATGCCGTCCATTTGATGTAAATCCAACGGCTAAGGATGTCAGAATCATTTGTTGACTAACTTGACAACACCTTGCATTGGCTTCGAGCTATTGGCCCACATCTGAGCCTTAAAAAATGTGGCACATATTCAATCCATTTTTTTTTAGAATTTACAGTCCATTTGCTGGGCTTGTGAACCAAAAATGTAGCGTCCATGCGGCCCATTTATATTATTTCTAAAAAACTACAGCCCATTTGCACTTTCTCGGAATACATGATTTTGCTGGGCTGGGTGAACAAATAATGTAGGGTCCATGCTGCCCATTTATTTTTTCCTAAAAAATAATATCCCATTTGCACTTTCTCGAAATACACAATTTTGCTGGGCCGGTTCTCATTATTTTGTTGGGTTGCGCGCGGTAATGTTATCAAAAAATAAACAACGGCTGATCATTTCTTATAAATATATTTAATAATAAGTGCTTTATTATTATATTGTCGGGGGAAACTGTCCGCCACGAACACCTATGGGACCGGATCCCCTTTGTCTGTGCGGTACGAGGGCGGAGGGAGCACAAAGAGCAGATCGTGGCGAGCACGCGGGCAGTTTTACCCAGGTTCGGGCCGCGGTAGACGCGTAAAACCCTACTCCTGCTTGGTTGTGTATTGAGTTTGAGCGCTCGGGAGCTTGAAGAAGCAACTACACCGAGCGCGAGAGTAATCTAGGTTCCGAACCCCCTCCACGTTGTGCATGGGCCTCCTTTTATAGTGCAAGGGGTCACCGACAGGTGTCAACGTAGGAGAAAGGGGTAAAAATGTAAAAGAGGTGGTAGTTGTAACAGTGCGGGAACAGTGGAGCTACAGTACAGAACAGTGGTCTATACCTACTTTAACAGTGGGGGACAAGGGCATTTAATGCCCGTCGCCGTCGACCCCAAAAGCTCCCGCCTTAGCGTCTCCGTCTGCCACGGCGATGGATCCATCACCGTGGAGTGCCACCGTGTACCCCAGGCTGCACAGCCATCCGCCACGCGTCCCTGGATAGGCCCCAGGGCGACGCGTGGGCCGATGAGCTGGAGCGTGGGCACACAGCGCAGCCTTCCCGACAAGCACCTTGCCGGGGCCTTGATCTTGCCGGGCCCGGGAGCTTGCCGCTCCCCGGGCCCTTGCCGGGGCGCATATAGCGCCGAGTCGTGTCTTCTAATCTTCCTGGCAAGCTCCTCTTGCCAGGGCCTTGTGTTAGCGGGGCAGTCTTGAGCCTGGTACGGCCTTCCCGGCAAGCTCCTCTTGCCGGGGTCTCGGTCTTATGTCTTGTATACTTTGTTTTTGAATGGTTTAATAGGGAGCAGGAAGGTCTCCGGCGAGCACGCAGTAAACCCTGCCGCGGGAAGCTGCAACTGCCCGTGCACAAGTTGGGGTACTGAGGTACCCCTACCTTAGTACACCGACAGGAGCCCCCGGGCCTGGGCCACACACGGTGCCGAGCGCTGTTGGGCCAGGCCCAAAACAGTGCACGGGCACCCGCGGCCCGCGGCGCGCCGAATCCACTTCTGTATCCGCCGCACCCCACTGTAACGGCACGCGTCGATCGCGGCGCCGTGGGATGGGACGTGCCCACGATCTCTTAATGGAAAGGGCGAAACGCCCCCCACTCCCCCATAAAAGCAGAGGAAGCGGGCGCGGTTCCCCTCCTTGCGCTTTCATTGCATCGCCTTCCTCCTCCAAAGATTCTCTCTTGCGCTCTGCCTCCACATCTCCGCCGCCGCCGAGCTCTTCGTCCCCCTCCTTCCGCCGCGTCCGCCATGGCCCCAAAGACCGACAAGGCGAAGGCGGAGAAGTCCAAGCGGGAGAAATCGGAGCAAGCGGCCAAGCTCATCGCGTACCGGAAGCAGCATCTCGTCTTCCCGCCGAAGCTCGGCGTGCGGGAGCTCTGGAACAAGTATTACTTGTTCTGGTCCAAGGAAACCGACGCGCATCCCCGCACGCGAGCATATCCGGCCGCCGCCAAGGACAGCTATCCCGGCGGGTACTACTTCTTTGCTGCCTTCTTTCATTGTGGTCTCTGTCCTCCTTTCTCAAACTTCTTCTGCGACATCATGAACACATACGGCCTCCATCTGCTTGACTTCACCCCCAACGCCATCCTCACCATGGCGGTTTTCGCACACATGTGCGAAAACTTCATAGGAGTCCACCCCAATGTAGCGCTTTTTAGGCACTTCTTCACTCCTAGAGCCGAGGCCGACGCCCCCCTCTCCGGAGGAATTTCTTGGGTTTTCCGTCTGAATAAAAAGGGTGCGTACTTGCCGGGGGAGCTCCGCGGCAAGTGGGAGGAGTGGCGAGCGGAGTGGTGCTGGATCGTAGAAGACCAGCCGCAAGCCTTCACCGCGCCGCGCACAACGCCCATCGTGCGCGGCAGGGACTGGAGCGAATTAGATTCGGACGACATCAAGCTCGATATCGCCCTCGTCCGGATTCTTCGTCTTCGGATGGCCAAGCTGTCAGTTGCTGAGGTGGGCGTAGATTTCCTCCGCCGGCGCATCGCCCCTCTCCAAGACCGGAAGAGGCCGGCCTGGGAGTACGGCGGCCCGGCAGACATAATGAGGCTGCGTCCCGGGCTCAACTTCAACTTCACCACGCTGGAGCTGAGGGGAATGGTCCGGGAACTCTTCAAGTACGACCCGGCACACCCCGAGTGGTTCAGGACTCCCCGGGAAGTGTTGCCGCTCTGCAACAACATCGTCAGGGATCGGATCCTCGCCATGATGCCCATGTGTGACTCGCACGGCGTGGACCGCACGTGGATCGCTCCGAAGCCCATCGACGTCCTCAACTTCTACGACAGCCTCGCAGAGGTGGCGAAGAACAAGGACGACCTCAAGCAGCACACGCGGGACACCACCGAGCAGGAGATCGCCTACATAGCTTCTCGGGCTGAAGAGGCCGCCGCAGCCGCGGCGGCAGGAATTTTCGGATACTCGCCGGAAGAGGCGGAGGCTGCGGACGCGTCCACCCAGGCGGAGGAGGCGGAGATCCGCAGGTTGCTGAAGCTTCCTCCCGACGCGCTCGCCGGGGTCCCCTCGCTGAGGCACTCCGGGATCCACGGGATCGCGGCCGAGGCCGCGGCAATGGAGGGTACCGCCGGAGGGAGCAGAGGCGCCGCGAGGGGCGGAGGCGCCAAGGGAAAGGGGGCCGCAGCGCAGGACGCTGGGCCCAGTGAGCCGGCCGGGGAAGAGGAGGAGGAGGAGGAGGCCGAGGACTCCGGCGGATCCACGGAGTTGTACGCCGACGACCTCTCCTCGTCGGAGAGCTCCCCGCCCCCGGCAAGCCCAAGGCAGTCCCCGGCGAAGCGTCTCCGCAAGACGGCGACGGGGGAGAGGGCGCAGGCGCCCCGGCAACAGCCAGCTCGCCGGGCAGCTCCCCGGGGGAGCCAAGCCGCGCCAAGGCCGTCCGGCGCACCAGCCACAGCGGAGGCGGCCCGTGCGCGGACCACGACGGAGGCGCCTCACAGGCCGGCAGCGAGCCGGCAGGGGTCTTCTCGGAGCGGAGCAGCGGCTCCGCCCGCTCCTCGGGCGCCGGCTACCACGGGGGCTGGGTCTTCGCAGCCCCCAGCCCCGGTGAACACCAAGCGCGCGAGGGAGTCTTCGTCTTCCGCTCCTCGCGCCGACGCGCCCACGGTGGAGTATGATTTCTCCGCCCTGAGCGAAGACGACGAGGAGGACCAGGAGTAAGGATCCAGGACCTTACATCTTCTTGATTTTTGTCTTGATTTTTTGTTGATGCTGACTCTGTTCATTGCTCTGATTTCAGGACCCTGGCCCATCGCGCGGCGAAGAAGGCCAAGGCGCCCGAGGCCGAGGTCGCGGAAGACTCAGCAGCTGCGGCAACAGGGGGTGTGCCGGAGCCGAGCCTGCCGGACCCGAGCGCTGCTCCGAGGAGCAGCCCCCAGCGCAGCCCGCAGCGCAGCCCCCAGCGTAAGTCTGGGGTTTACTTTTTTTTGCTTGTCGGGGTACGTCTGAGGATTTGGTTCTATTTTCATGTCTTGATGTTTCTTGTCTTGTTCTGTGCAGAGGTGGAGCCACAGCGGGAAGAGCGCCCAGAGACTGTCGTTGAGGAGCCGCAGGCCCCGCCGTCCCCGCCAAGGCAGAACTCTCCGGCAAGGGAGAGTGCTCTGCCAAGGGCGGGTACTCCGCCGAGGCAGAGTACCCCGCCAAGGGCGAGCAGCCCGGCGAGGGTGACTACTCCGACAAGGCCGAGCTCCCCGGCGAGGGAGCCCGCCGCTGAGGACGTCCGCCAAGGTATGTTTTGTGACTTGTCTTCTTGGCCTGCCTCTTTTTGGATATTTGCTTGAGTCTTAAACTTCTTTTCCTTCTTCTTCTTTTTAGATCTTCCTCCTCCTGAGCCCATGGAGACGGAGGTTATCAACCTCGAGGAGGAGGGCGCGCAGGGCGGCGGCGGCGACGCTCCTGTCGTCGAGGAGATGGCCGAGGCCGCCGAGCCGGCCGCGCAGGAGACTGCCCCGGCTGCGGACGCAGCGGCTGGGGAGGGGGACGGCGACCGCACCGCCGGCCCGGAGGCGGCGGGAGCATCGGATGCTACACCGGCCACCGGCCCCTCCGCCAGCAAGGAGCAGGGGTATTATCTTGAGGCCCCCAACGGCGTCTTCATCCAGATGCCTTGGGGGTCTTCATCGCGAGCTCCTGCGGAGGGCGAGGCGTTCGACGGAGAAGTCCTCGCCTCCGCAGGCCTGAAGATCGTCGAGGCGCCCGGCGGGAGTGAGGGGCCCGAGGAGGAGAGGTTGCTCCACCAGCTCCTGGCCCTTTACCGGGCCAGGCAGGCGAAGCTCGCCTCCCGGGAGGCCCTTGCCGCCAAGGCCGCCGCGGAAATGGAGAAGCGTGCGGCGGAGCTCAGCGCCGCCAACCAGGCAGCCCTCCGCGAGGTGGCGGAGGAGCGGGAGCGTCTCGCCGGCGAGTACCAGGAGTGGGTGCTCGAGAAGGCTGAAGCTGATGAACAGCAGCGTCTCGCCGGGGTAGAGATGTCCCGGCGAGAGGGAGAGCTCACGCAGCGGAAGGTCGAGCTGGACTCCCATGAGGAGGACCTTGCCGCCCGCGAGGCTGCCCTTGGCGGGGAGCTAAAGGAGGCGAAAGCCGCCGCGGTTGCCGCGGAAGACGCCAAGAAGGAGCTTGCCGCCAAGGTTGAACAGTTGGAGAAGGCGCTGAAGGTGAGCGCAGAGAAGGTTGCCGCGCTCATCCTGGAGCGCGAGAAGGATGCTCACACAAACTCCGAGCTTCAGGTGAGTCTCTCCAAGAGGGGCGACGAGTTGAAGGCCGCCAAGGACTCCATTGAGGACTTGGAACTGAAGGTCACCACTCTGAAGGATTCGCTCGACGCTGCCCGGGCTCAGGAGAACAAGTTGAAGGAGGAGCTCCGCAAGGAGCGGACCTTGGTGGACAGCGTCAACAAGGCATCCGAGCTCTTCCACCAGACCATCGAGGTATGGACCGAAGACTTGGTTTCTTCTGCGTCCAACATTGACCAGGAGCTGCTGGCGCTGAAGGTCGAACACCTCATCTACTCGCCGGATCCGGATCTCCTGCACAGCGCCAAGCTCAGCCTCTTCTTCAGAGGAATCGCGCCGGCCCTTGCAGGTCTCCGGAACCGCATCCCCGCGCAGCTGGCCGAGGAGTCGCGCCTGCTCTGCGCGGGAACTCTGGAGCGGGTGCTGACGAAGATCGTGTACCGCAACCCGGGGATCAATCTCACCAACGTTCTTCGCAGCTTGCCGGCTGATGCAGACACGGAGGCCCTGAAGGAGCAGGTCGGCCACATCATCGCCAAGGTGGCAAAACTTGGCAGGAAGGAGGGCGACCGCGTAGACTAGGGCTCCATTATCTTTATCTTTTTGTTGCTCCACATTATGTCATGAACTTATTAGTCCATTGCGACAAGTTATCCTTTGTAAGATATTTACTTTATTTTGATTAATCAGTGCAATGTCATCTTCCTTGTCTTAATCCTTGACTTTGTATGTTTTTCACCCTACGCTCCCGGGGAGCTTGCCGGCAAGGGGCCCTTGCCGCGAGCGCTGAGTGCTGGACTCTGAGCAGCCTGCTGGCCAAGGTCTTCGCCGACAAGCAACCTTGCCGCAGCTAGTCGCAACGCACTTAGCTTGCTGAGCGTACTCGGAAACGAAGCAAGGGCGCGACACTTGTCGCAGCTCACTTAAATCGTTGAGTGGACTCGAAAACAAGATAAGGGTGCGGCAAGCTACGGGTAGGTTCCTCCGCGCACAGGTTTTCCATACAAAATGTGATCGTTCAAGGAAGACAACTAAAATTTAAAATTTGAACTGGTCAAATTCTAACAACTTATCTCTCATATGTTGCTTGTTTTCCGGTAAGACTTCTTTTTCTTGAACAGCACTTGGTTCCCCCTCCACCTCCTTCCCCCCCGGCAAACTTGTGCGCGAGGAACGTTCCTTCTGCTTAAGAGGAAAGAAAAGGGAGAGGGAAACAAGCATATGGCCTTTCGGCGTGCTAATGCTTACCGTATACTTGAGTGTTGCACCAAATGCCAAACAGAACATGCAAATAGCAAAGAAAAGCATGCAAAAGGCGATCGGTGCGAAAAACACAAAAACTTTACTGATGCACGGGGTCTGCGCCCGGCTTTGTACAAAGGGTTACATGCAACAGCGGCAAAGCTTGTACAAAAGGTGGTTGCCGGAGCGGATCACGGCAACCGCGCCTTAGGGGTGAAACTTGCGAAGATGCTCTATGTTCCAGGAGTTGCTCACCGGTAAGCCTTCTTCGGTCTCGAGGCGGACAGCGCCGGGCCTCGTAACTTGTCTCACCCGATAAGGGCCTTCCCACTTCGGCGTCAACTTGTTGGAATTCTTGGCGGACTGAACACGCCGAAGAACAAGGTCGCCTTCCTCGAGACTCCTGGCCTTGACTTTGCGGCTATGGTAGTGGCGCAAAGCTTGCTGGTATCGAGCAGCTCGTACAGCAGCCTGGAGACGTCCCTCCTCAAGGAGCAATGCGTCATCTTGCCGCAGTTGCTCTTGCTCGAGCTCATCATAAGCGAGTACTCGAGGAGATCCGTATACGAGTTCCGTGGGGAGAACTGCCTCTGCTCCATAGACTAGAGCAAAGGGTGTCTGTCCGGTGGCTCGACTTGGTGTCGTTCTGATTGACCAAAGAGCCGCCGGGAGCTCCTCTATCCAATTTCTTCCGCACTTGCGCAGCCTGTCAAAGGTCCTTGTCTTGAGTCCGCGCAGCACTTCAGCATTTGCCCTCTCCGCTTGACCGTTGCTCCTCGGGTGAGCAACAGAAGCGAAACAGACCTTGGCGCCAAGGTCTTGGACGTACTGCATGAAGGTGCGACTAGTGAATTGTGTACGGTTGTCGGTGATGATCCTGTTAGGGATCCCGAAACGGCAAACAATCGACCTGAAGAACCTGACTGCTGACTGTGCTGTCACCTTCCTCACTGGCTCCACTTCTGGCCACTTTGTGAACTTGTCGATTGCAACGTACAAGTACTCAAAGCCCCCGACAGCACGAGGGAAAGGGCCGAGGATATCGAGCCCCCAGACCGAGAAGGGCCATGACAAAGGGATTGTTTGGAGAGCTTGAGCTGGCTGATGGATTTGCTTTGCATGGAACTGGCACGCTTCACACTTGGTTACTAGTGCAGTTGCATCTTGGAGGGCTTCTTGCCAAAAGAACCCTTGCCGGAAAGCTTTCCCGGCAAGCGCCCTTGCGCCAATGTGGTGGCCGCATATGCCTCCGTGTATTTCCGCCAACAGCTTCTGTCCATCTTCTCTAGAGATGCACTTCAACCTGACACCATTGAGTCTTCTTCTGTACAGCTCGTTATCCACGAATTGGTACATACTTGACTGCCTGGTTATCTTCTCTATCTCTTGAGGGTCGTCGGGAAGTTCTCCAGTTTGAAGAAAACGGACGATCTGCTGCGCCCAAGCCGGAGCCCGAGGCTCGACGGCAAGGACTAAAGGCTCGAGGGCCGCTGCGGGAACCTCAGCTTCTACGGCAAGGACCTCTGGTTCTGCCGGAGCTGACGGTCCCCCGGCAAGCTCGCCGGGGCGAGGCTTGCCGGGAACGCTTGCTTCAACTGTACAAGCCCGAGGACTTGCAGGAGCAAACTGTTCCTCAGCGTTCCGGTTGTTGATCTTGGGGACCTTGGCGGCGGTTTCAGGAAGATCCGCCGGCAAGTAGTCGCCGGAGACCAACTTTCTCTTCTTGGACTGTCCAATTGATGGTGTAACGGATGGCTGAGTCAGCTTGAGCAAGAAGGTCCCTGGTTCCACAGGTAACTTCATCGAAGCGCACTTTGAAAGGCCGTCTGCAATTTCATTTTGAGCTCTCGGGACGTGCTCCATCTGCAAACCTTCAAAGTGCTCTTCAAGCTTTCTCACCTCATCGACATATGCTTCCATCAAAGGGCTCTGATAGCTCTTGTTAACTTGTCGGACCACCAACTGAGAATCTCCCCGCACAATCAGCTTTCTGATCCCAAGTTCGGCCGCAATCCTGAGGCCGGCAAGCAAGCCTTCATATTCTGCAGTGTTGTTTGTCGCTTGCTCCCTGGGAAAGTGCATCTGGATAACATATTTGAGGTGCTCTCCGGTGGGCGCGATGAGTACCACGCCAGCACCGGCGCCTTGCAGTGAGAAGGCACCGTCAAAATACATCACCCATTCACTTGTCGCTTCTTGTACGGGTGCGCTTGTTTCTTGAACTTCTTCATCTGGTGTTGGGGTCCACTCAGCTATGAATTCTGCCAAAGCTCGGCTCTGTATGGTTGAAGTACTTTCAAACTTGAGTCCAAAGCTCGACAGCTCCAGTGCCCACTCAACGATCCTGCCTGTTGCTTCTGGATTGTGCAATATCCTCTTCAGCGGAAAGCGAGTGACCACTGTTATCTCATGGGCTTGGAAGTAATGGCGCAGCTTTCTCGAGGCCATGAGGAGGCCAAAAAGCAACTTTTGCACACCAGAGTATCTTGATCTAGCCCCCTGGAGAAGGGAACTTACAAAATACACTGGGCGCTGCACCATCTTCTTCCGCACCTCTCCTTGCTCCTGCGCAGAGTCATCCTTGTCGGGGCCAGAGCTTGCCGGAGCAGCCCCCTGCTTGTCGCTGGATTCGCTTGCCGGTGGTGCTGACTCCTCGTCGGACTCCCTCTCCGCTACTAACGCAGCACTAACCACCTGGTTGGTTGCTGCTAAGTATAGCAACAACTTTTCCTGTGGTCTAGGTGCGACAAGTATAGGAGTGGAGGACAGGTACCGTTTCAAATCCTGCAACGCCGCCTCCGCTTCCGGAGTCCACTTCATGGGACCTGCCTTCTTCAAGATTTTGAAGAAAGGTAGGGCGCGTTCTGCAGACTTTGAAATGAACCTGCTGAGGGCAGCCACACAACCTGCAAGCCTCCTGACATCCTTGACGCGCCTTGGGGCCTCTATCTGCTCAATGGCTTTAATCTTGTCGGGATTGGCTTCAATCCCCCTCTGCGATACAAAGAACCCGAGAAGCTTGCCGGAGGGGACTCCAAAGACGCACTTCTCGGGGTTCAACTTGAGCTGTATCCTGCGCAGGTTCTGAAACGTTTCTTCCAAGTCTTGAATCAGGGTTTCCTTGCTCTTGCTCTTCACCACGATGTCATCCATGTAAGCTTCTACATTTCTGTGGATCTGTGGCTCAAAAGCAGTGTACACTACCCTTGCAAAGGTTGAGCCTGCATTCTTCAATCCAAATGGCATGCTCATAAAGCAATAAGTGCCACATGGAGTGATAAATGCAGTCTTCTCTTCATCCTCCTTGGCCATGAAAATCTGATGATATCCTGAGTATGCATCAAGAAAACAGAGTAGCTCA
Organism: Secale cereale; assembly: GCA_902687465.1. Lineage (NCBI taxonomy): Eukaryota > Viridiplantae > Streptophyta > Magnoliopsida > Poales > Poaceae > Secale > Secale cereale. The sequence goes on from LR738714.1 coordinate 217,212,739, forward strand.
CATCCGGCAGTGGAGTCAACGATCTGGTCAATGCGCGGCAAAGGGAATGGATCCTTGGGACATGCTTTATTCACATCGGTGAAGTCTATACACAGTCTCCACTTCCCGTTGGCCTTGCGCACGACGACTGGATTTGCCAACCACGTCGGATGGATCACACCTCTAACTAGGCCTGCTGCTTCTAGCTTCTTGATTTCCTCGTTGATGAACTCTTGGCGCTCCACGGCTTGCTTCCTCACTTTCTGCTTGATAGGCCACGCATGAGGACAGAAAGCAAGCTTGTGCTCAATCACCTTCCTGGGAACACCGGGGATGTCAGATGGTTGCCAGGCAAACACATCGACATTCGCCCGCAGGAAGGCAACGAGCGCGCTTTCCTATTTGCTGTCAAGGGTTGCACTGATGGTGAAGGTACCACCAGTGCCGTCCTCCTTTGCGGACACCTTCTTGGTTGCCGGAGGAGCAGCCATTCCTTTCTTACTCTTGCCGGTGGAGCTCGATGGAACGTCCTCGACGGCAGCGCAGCACTCCGAGGAGGTGCGGTTGCCGGAGTGGGTCCCAGAGCACTTGCCGGACTTGGTCTTCGTCTTCTTCCCCCCGGGAGCTTCAGCGGCAAGAGTATCCTTCTCGGCCGCAGCTGCCGCATCCCGGTAAATCTTGTCGGCGCAAATAAGCGCATCCTTCTTGTCGCTATGGACAGTGATGACGCTTATCGGCCCCGGCATCTTCAGCACGTTGTAGGCATAGTGGGAAGCTGTCATGAACTTGGCGAGGGCAGGACGGCCAAGTATTCCATTGTAGGGCAATGGAATATCGGCGACGTCGAAAGTGATGCGCTCAGTCCTGAAGTTGAGCTCCCCGCCAAAGGTCACCGGCAGAGTGATCTTTCCCTTGGGCTTGCTCCTTCCCGGGTTGATTCCTTGGAATGAACCGGTCTCTTCGAGCTCGCCATCTTGTATCTGGAGTTTCTTGATCACAGCGGAGGAGATCAAGTTTAGCCCGGCCCCGCCGTCAACCAACATTTTGGTGACCTTGAGGTTGCGGATGGTGGGAGAAACCAGCATCGGCAAGCACCCGACCGCTGTGGTGCGGTCAGGGTGATCCTCAAGGTCAAAAACGATGGGCGTGCTGGACCATTTGAGGAGCCTGCGCGACTCCACGGGCGGCTCCGCTGCGTTTACCTCACGCACCCACTGCTTTAATTGGCAGTGGGAGGTGTGCAGGGAGGCGCCACCGTCGACGCACAGGACCTCCGTGGCCTTCTGGAACTCCTGCTCGCTGTTCTCCTCGTCCTCCATGTCTTCGTCGTCATCTTCTTCGTCGTTGTCGCGGCCCCGGGGAGGTTGATCTCCTTGCCGCTGCTTAGCCTTGCCGCGGCGTCCTCCCCGGCCGTTGAACGGCCGCTTCTTGCTGGGCTCTTCCCCGCCACCTTGGGCCTTCTCCTTGTCGCGCCTCTCGTACTCAGCTTTCTGCTGCTCGACGAGGTACTCGACGCGCTTGCAATTGGAGAGATCGTGACCCTTGGTGCGGTGGATCTTACAGTATTGCTTGTCGGAGCTACCCGGCTTGTCGGCCGCCGCCGCAGGGGCAGGCTCCTTGCCGGAGCCGCCAGCCTGCGCTTGCTTGGCGGGGGCCTCCTTGCCGGACTTCTCGACGGCAAGCACCTCTTTCTTGCCCTTCTTTCTGTTGTTCCGCCGCTGGCTCTTCTTTGCCGGGGCGGCGTCGTCGCTGTCGCTTCCTCCTGCGCCAGTATCCTCCCCGGGGAGTCTCCTCCCCTCTTCCGCGCGTGCGCACTTGTCAGCAAGAGCGTAGAGCTCGCTGACATCCCGAATCTTCGTCATCGCCATCTCCTCACGCATGCGGCGGTTACGCACGTTCTGATGGAACGCGCTGATAACCGCGGCAGGGTGAACGTCAGGGATGTTGTGCTGCACCCGGCTGAAGCGTTGGATATACTTGCGCAAGGTTTCGCCTTCCTTCTGGGCCAGTATGTGGAGATCGCTCTCCTGGCCGTGGGGTTTGTGGCCGCCGGTGAAGGCGCCAACAAACTGGTGGCAGAGGTCGGCCCAAGAAGAGATGGAACCTTCCGACAAGTGCATGAGCCACGAACGGACGTTCGGCTTTAGCACGAGCGGGAAGTAATTCACCAAGATTTTCTCGTCGCGCCCCCCGGCAGCTTGCACTGCGATGGTGTAGACGCTGAGAAACTCCGAGGGGTGCGTCTTGCCGTCGTACTTCTCCGGTACGTCGGGCTTAAAATTCTTCATGCTGGGCCACTTGACGCGCCGCAGCTCGCGGGTGAACGCAGGGCAGCCTGCCGCGTACGGCAAGTCGCCTGGCTCACCGGGAGCGTGCGCGTCGACAGTGTTTCCAGCTCTCTTGTCTGATTGTCGCCGAGCTTCTCGGCGGCGCTCGATTGTGGTCCGAGCGTCTTCATCTCGCCGGTCGTCGAGGACTTGGCGCTGGTCCCGACGAGCCCGCGGGTCCGACGAGGCGGTGGAGCCGTCGTCGGGGTTGTTCCGGCGGGGCGGCGTCTTCTGCTTCTGCGGCGGGGAATGCACGCTTGTCGCACCCCCGGCAGTCTTGTTGACGTCAGCCTTCGTCTTCTCAGCTTGCCGCGGCCGCGAGGTCGACGGCTGCTGTGGAGAATCGTTGTTGGCGAAGTCTATCAGGCTCCGGATGGTGGCCCTCCATTCTTCGGCCTTGTCGGCCGCTGGAGGAAAGTCGAGGAGCAGTTGCGCCCTTGCGAGCGCTTCTGCTGGAGTGGAAGGGAACGCGGGCGAGCGGTGCGAGGAGCGGGATACGCTCGGACTTCTAACAACGTTAGAAGGAGCGGGGTCCCGCGCCGGCGCCTTCGCTTTGCTTGTGCCCGGACGGGGGTCCGGGGCGTCCCGCGAGCCTCCGGTTTGGCCTTGCCCCAGCAAGCGGATACCACCTCCCGTGGTATGGCGCTGCTGGGTCGTCGTGTGCTGAGATGGACGCGGCGCGTCCACGGAGACCGAGGTTCGGTCGTCCGTCCTGTTCTTGGATCTGGTGGCGCCGTGAGTGTCCTCACCGGCGGCCACCCTTCAGACGGCATCTCCCCCGCCCACCGTTGGCTCTGGTGGCGGCGGGTGAGACGCAGACGGGCCTCCGACCTCCGAAGCCTTCTTCTTCGGGGCCATGGAGTTGTCGCTGATGAAGTTGCTGATGAAGTTGGAGAGGTTGATTAAGAATGCGCCCGCGCGAACGCCGGATCAGGTTCGCACAACCTCGACGCCCCCTACCTGGCGCGCCAAAGATGTCGAGGGAAACTGTCCGCCACGAACACCTATGGGACCGGATCCCCTTTGTCTGTGCGGTACGAGGGCGGAGGGAGCACAAAGAGCAGATCGTGGCGAGCACGCGGGCAGTTTTACCCAGGTTCGGGCCGTGGTAGACGCGTAAAACCCTACTCCTGCTTGGTTGTGTATTGAGTTTGAGCGCTCGGGAGCTTGAAGAAGCAACTACACCGAGCGCGAGAGTAATCTAGGTTCCGAACCCCCTCCACGTTGTGCATGGGCCTCCTTTTATAGTGCAAGGGGTCACCGACAGGTGTCAACGTAGGAGAAAGGGGTAAAAATGTAAAAGAGGTGGTAGTTGTAACAGTGCGGGAACAGTGGAGCTACAGTACAGAACAGTGGTCTATACCTACTTTAACAGTGGGGGACAAGGGCATTTAATGCCCGTCGCCGTCGACCCCAAAAGCTCCCGCCTTAGCGTCTCCGTCTGCCACGGCGATGGATCCATCACCGTGGAGTGCCACCGTGTACCCCAGGCTGCACAGCCATCCGCCACGCGTCCCTGGATAGGCCCCAGGGCGACGCGTGGGCCGATGAGCTGGAGCGTGGGCACACAGCGCAGCCTTCCCGACAAGCACCTTGCCGGGGCCTTGATCTTGCCGGGCCCGGGAGCTTGCCGCTCCCCGGGCCCTTGCCGGGGCGCATATAGCGCCGAGTCGTGTCTTCTAATCTTCCTGGCAAGCTCCTCTTGCCAGGGCCTTGTGTTAGCGGGGCAGTCTTGAGCCTGGTACGGCCTTCCCGGCAAGCTCCTCTTGCCGGGGTCTCGGTCTTATGTCTTGTATACTTTGTTTTTGAATGGTTTAATAGGGAGCAGGAAGGTCTCCGGCGAGCACGCAGTAAACCCTGCCGCGGGAAGCTGCAACTGCCCGTGCACAAGTTGGGGTACTGAGGTACCCCTACCTTAGTACACCGACATATATAGATCCTCAAATCTTACCAAGCTTTGGTACGTAATGACCAACATTTTCATTGCCTTAAAGTAAAAAAAAAACAACAGGATTTTATTATTAAAAATTAATTTTATATGTTAATAAGACGTGGGATATTTTTTTGTTATGTATGTAAGTATCTGTTAAATATATGATGATAATAAAAATATAATATAAATATATATCATATAGTAAAATGGGGAACATAAGTTGGACCTGCAGTTCCCATTCTTAAATAGAAAAATAGATTAGACCTCTGCGTTTTCTTCTTTAAAAAAATACATAAGTTGGGCTGCGGATATTTAAGAAAAAATAAAACCTAGGATGGGAGGCCCATAGGCCAGTCGATACATGACGGACCTAAAAAATACAAACCGGCCTGTCGTGGGCTGCGCATGTTAAAAAAAGCCTAGACTAGTCAGCCCACAACCTAGCTGATACATTTCTCAAAGAAAACAGTTGATACTTGTTGGCCCACTGATAATGAATGATACTCCGTGCTAGCTTCCCAATAACTGGCTTCATTGTAAATTCATCTCTTTAGTAGGTGTAACTACGTAGACAAACCCGTGGGCCCCAACATCAGTATAGCATTAGGAGGAAGTATGTTTTTCAATGAGGCACTTGCTAGCGTATGGCCATGGGCCTAGTGGGTCCCCATTATCCACCTCTCCAGGTACAGTCCTCTCCAGATTCCTCTCGTTTGTTGAGCATGTTCACAACGGCAGACAGTGGCGTCGCGGCAAGCGCACAAAGGCAGAGGATGACGTCCAGGCCCTGGACGAGAACACATCGGAGTCGGGGAACACGTGCTACGGTACTGGTAGAAGCTGTGCCAAACTTCTACTTAAAGTTCCAAAGTAGCCCAGTGGCCTGGTTCAACTCTCCAACCATTGCTTCGCCCGGTTTCGATTCCACCTGATGTAGGGAAGATGTCGCCACATTTTTACCTCTGCCATTACTGACATGTGGGTCCCCATTGTAATCTACGCACACCACCTCCAACACTTGGGGAAAATTCATCCCTCATTTTCTCTATTTTTCACACTCAACATTGTGTGGGCATTTTGAAAATATCATTTCTTTTTGACTCTGCATCATATGAAGATGTGCTATGCATGAATGTTGATCAACACGATGTTAGCTGGCTGGTAGTTCCATTTTCGACCATGAATAAAACTTCCAACATAATGTTATCCATGCTCGAAAAGGGCGTGTTAATGTAAATGCTCTCCCCTCTAAAACTGAAACTTGCAGTTTCTTCTTTGAGAATCGTATTGTCTACACTTTTATATGAAACTACATTTTTGAAGTGCTAAAAATAGATCTGTATATTTCCAAAAATACTTCATATGCTCAATACTGCAAATCCGACATTCATATCTGAAAGTACTCCCAAAATACAGTACACAAAACACAATTTTTCAACCTGCAAATACTGACAACCCTAAGCTCCTCCTGAGACTATGGGGGGAGTCCCCTCCTATTCCTTGGCGGCAGATAACCGCCCCGTGAGACGAGGTGAATGGGGAGGGAGAGGATGGCGGGGAAGCGTCATCGTGCCAACTGCTTTTCTCCTCTTGCAGTTGGGTATGGTCAACGAAGACTCCACCGGCTCCCTCTGCCACAACACCCTCACAAACGGCACAGTGTAGATGCCCGATTCAATCTCTGGTGGATGATCCTTCTTGGATCGATACTCCCACCACCACTGCCTCACGTTCAGATTCGGTGAATCTTTCTGCTCCATGGCCCATAGGAGCAACTCTATGTACTTTCGCGTGTCTCCCTCCCGATGTATCGCCTCCTTTTCGCACTTTTCTAGATATTTGGCCATCGGTTTCGCCATTGCCGCTAATTGCTCCGGGTTGTCTAACCAAGATTGTATCTTCAACATCCTGGCTAGCTTCACAGGGTCGCCGTCTGCGATCCTCACGTATCGGTTGTACTCCTCCATCAATCTACTTCTCCACAACACCTTCACTTTCCGGCGGTGGTTTTTGAATGGAAGAGGAGAGGAGCGATGCTGGTTTTGGATTAGAATGGGAGAAGGGCGGCGGTGGTTTTGAAATGGAAGAGGAGAGGAGCGGCGCTGGTTTTCGATTGGAACAGGATATGAGTGGCGGTGGCTTAAGAGGAGAGGAGCGGCACTAGTTTTGGATTGGAATAGGATAGGAGTAGTGGTGGTTTAAGAGGAGAGGAGTGGTGCTGGTCTTGGAAGTATTTTATTGTTTTGTGTATTTTGAGGTCAAAGTTTGACCACGTACTGTATTTGACAAGCAAAATTTGAATGCATGTCACAAAAAACTGTATCCTTTGGTTCGTATCTGAATGTACTTCCAAATTATATTATTTTTGCAACGTATAACATATATTTTATTTGTGAAAATCATGGTCAAATATGACCCAGAATACAAGGGAGACTAGTTAATGTGAGGTCGTTTTCTTAATTGTAGGATAAATTGATTTTGATTTTGATTTTGATCCAGCCACAGCGCGCCGGCCCTCTCGTCCAATCCTAAATCGCTGCCGCACGCTCCTCTCACTCTTCTCCATTGCAAAACCAGGTTGAGATCATCTGTAGTACTATATGGTGTTGTACTGCGGATGACATATGGGGCCGAGTCCACAAGGTAGTGACCGTACTGCATGGTGCGCTACTGTAGTGGATCCTAACCCAGCAAAACCACCCCTCTCCGCTCCATCATCTCCATTCCAAAACCACCGTCTTTCCCTCTTCTCCATTGCAAAACCACCCCTCTCCGCTCCATCTTCTCCATTGCAAAAGCTCCATCTCGCCTCTCCCTCATCTCCATTGCAAGACCATCGTCTCTCCTCCCATCTTCCAAAGCTAGCACCGGACCTCTCAGAAGGACATCTATGGAGAGGATGTAGTATCGAATCGGGCAGATCGCCGGCGGCGACCAGGCGATGTTAGCCAGGTTGAAGGAGATCCTTACTTGGTTTGAAAACAAGTGGGAGATTTCGAGTACGGTGAGAGCCATGTGGCAATGTATGCGAAAGAGCGAGACAGCCGCGATGTAATGCCCCGGATGTAATATTTTCCCTTTTGGGCATATAATATATCTCTGGCTTCATCTATTACATTCCGGGTTCTTTGTCTTTCGGGTTTTCGTCGTTTTGTTGTGTGAGTGTGTGGCATTCATTCATATCATGTAGTGATGTGCATCGCGTTGCATTTTTGTTGTCGTTTGCATCCGGTTCCACTCGTTCCTCTCCGTTGTTCGTTTAGCGTTCCGGAGCTCCCTCACGTGTCTGTGGCGTCCCGTAGGCCTACTTTGGTGTTTGGCCGTGTAACGTTACCGGTTTGGCGTGAGACTTGTCGTGTGTTGTAGTTTTGGTGTGTTTAACCCGCCTGTCAAATCTCTTCGCGTTTGGAGTCCGTTTGCTACCCCAACAGTTATTCTCGTGGGCTCAAAGTGCCTCCATTTTGAGGCCCAAGACACCCCTCCAAAAGCCCACCAAACTAGCCCAAATCCCGCCCTTCATCTAGGCCATGCAATTCTAATCGCGTGGCCGAAAACCACACCTCATTTGGACAACCCTAGCTCCTTGTGCCTATATATTTGTCCACCTTCCTCAAATTTTGCCCCAAAAATAGGAAACCCTATCCCACTTCATCCCCTTCCTCCAGCCACCTTCTTCTTCCTCCAGATCGGGCCCCGCCGGAATCCCCGCCGCCGCCGGAATCCCCGCCGCCGCCGGAGCTACCCTCGCCGGAGCTTCTCGCCGCCGGCCGGCGCCGCCACCTCATCGGCCGGAGCTCGCCGCGCCGCCCTCCCAGGTCACCACCGCCGGCGCCCCTCGCCTTCCCCGCCGCCGCGCCGGCCGGGCACCGCCGCCGCCCCGGCCGGGCGCCACTGCCGCCGCCTCCCGCAGGGCCATCAGGGGCCAGCCGCCGCCGCCGCTCGAGTTCGAGCGGAC
>LR738714.1:217220970-217392800 GCA_902687465.1 Secale cereale
CCCCGAACCCCTCGATCCAGCGCGCGGGTGGGCCGCAGCCCGAGCCGCCTCCACCAAAACCCTAGGCCTACCCCGCGAAGGCGCTTGGGCCTCCTTCCCTCCCCTGGGCCGGTTCCCTCCGGCACTCCCAGCCGGCCCTTCCGTCGAGGCCAGAAGGCCGCCGCGTCGCTCGTCCAGATCCCCCGATCCAGGCCTCAGTCGCCCGGGTGGGCCGAGATCCCCGCGCGGCCCGTTTCCCTCCGGCGCCAGGTGGGCTGCCCCGGATCCGCCGGCCTATTAAGCGCCGCCCCACCAGGCCCGTTTGACCCGCAGATCCGGCCGAAGCCCGTTGACCAGTTTTTTTTCCCCTGAGGTTGCCCCAATTTCTTCTAAGTCCTGAGATTATTTATCTGTCTGATGCTATATTCAAATGGTGATAACTTTGTGTGTGATGCTCCGATTTGAGTTAATGAGATGTCCAGTTGTTCGTGGAGACTTGTACTACATTTCATCCCATTGTGCCATGCATGTTCGAGATCATCTAGTTGCTTAAATATCTGTTGCAAGAGTGCATCTCGTTATAAACTGCTGATTGTAGTTATTTTCATGCCACCTTTGCATAGTGATAACTTGGTGCTCGTTTATCCGAATGATGCAAATGATATGTCCACGTGTTCGTCTTGTCATGCTCTACATGCTGAATGCTTAGGCTTGCATGTTAGAATTAATCTTGCCATTTTTATCTCCATTGCAAAGTGCTATGTGGCTGTTAAGTTATTAAGTTTGTTATGAGATGGCAACTTGAGGAGCTCATTGCTATCGTTGTGTTTATCTCCATGATGCATGCTTAGGTGTTTTGGAATCACCATCATATGTACTTTGATGTGGTGCTTACCACTTGCCATTTTAGTTTTGAGGTGACCTAAACTTGCTCTCAAAGATGCCATGATGAAACTGCTGTTTTAACACTTAGTGAAATTTCACTAAGTCTGGAATCTGTAATTTCCAGATGCCATGTTTGCTTGTTGTTCTAGGACAACCCATGATAGTTTTGGGGTGACTCTTGATGATTCCTTGCTGTACATATTGTTGGCTATCCATTCATGCTCTCACATGCTAATTTGAGTGGCTGTAGCATATTTAAATTTTGCTCCAAAGTTGCAATAAATTACTGCTGTCAGGATTTTGTTGTCAAGTTCAATATGTCCAAGCTTGTTGCTATTGATCCGTGGCTCCTTTGGGGGTGCACCAATGGACTTATTTGCTGTAGGATATGTCTAGTTTATGTTCATACTCTTTGCCATGATGTTTGAGTGCTGTAGCTTATTTATCTATTGCCCCGAAGTTGCTATGTGACTGTAATTTTCAGCTTTCGCATGTTTACTGTTTTGTGTGTAACTTTTAGCCTGTAGCTCCGATTGGAGCAAGTCCTATATGAAACTTGGTTGATTTTTCATGTAGATTCATAATATCCTATTATTAACATGTTTTGAAGCATTTTTGCTTGATCGCATATTGTCATGCTCCTTGTGCTTTCATAGTGCATCAGTCATGCATCCAACATATTTTCGTGTGCGCACTGCATCTTGTTGATTCGTGCCTTGTGTGGTTGTGTTGATTAGAGCAGGAAGCTGAGTACGAGTACGAGAACGAGTTTACCAACGAGGTTGAGAACGAGGAGCTTTCTTACGATCCGAACGACAACTCTTCAGTCAAGATGACCGAACCCCGATAACATTACTATCTTTGCCTATTGCTAATAGTCTCGATCTATAGTTTTGCCTCGATGCCCATGTCTTTCATGTCAGCCTCCTACTTGTAACCTTGATCATGTCTAACCACCCTACCTATGCAAACCATTGATTGGCTATACGTAGGCTTCGCTCAGCCCCTCTTATAGCGTTGCTAGTTGCAGGTGAAGTTGAAGATGCTGGCTTCATGTTGAGGTTTTGTTGGGTTATATCACACTATATAAATGCTTAAAATGAAATCATCTATATATTTGGCAATGGGTGGAAGGCTAAGCCTTTTGCTTGGTGATTTGTTCCACTCTTGCCGTTAGGAACCGTATAAACCGGTGTTATGTTCCTTGATTATGTGTTCCTCACACGGTTGGGGTTATGGGACCCCCTCGATAAACCGCTAAGTGCTAAGTCTTTTCCAGCAAGTCCCAACATAGGTACTATTCGCCTAATAACTGATAAAACTTGTATAGGGTCTTGCAAACCCGAGTTCTTAATCAACAACCCCGGGCCAGTGCTCCACATGAGTGTTGGTCCGAAACGGGGAGCCTGCGGGGTCACCACGAGGAAACTCGAGGATTGATATAAACCCATAGCTTCACCCATCCGGTCGTGTCCTGAGACTAGATACGCGCGGCTATTGTTAGGGTGTCGACACGCCGGGAGGATTTGCTGGATTAGCCTTACCTTAGTTCGGAGTATCTTGAGCACGGGATTCCGAGAATACTCGGGTCTTCCCACCTTTGGAGTTGCGACTCCGCGGATCATGGGCTTGTCATGGGCCAAGTTGGAACACCCCTGCAGGGTTATTAATTTTCGAAAGCCGTGCCCGCGGTTATGTGGCAGATGGGAGCTTGTTAATATCCGGTTGTAGAAAACTTGACACCATGTTCCAATACACTACCAGCGTGTGTACCGTGACTGTCATTTTCCGAAAGGGTTTCGGGAGATGAACACGGTGGGGTTATGTTTGTCTGGCTTTAGTTAGGATCACTTAGTGATCATCTCTCGACCGAGGCACCTTCTCTTCTCGCACTCTTTTGCGTAAGCTAGTGCTAGTTGCTGCTGCAGACACTTATTCTTTCTTCAGCCTTGTTCCACACCCAAGGCTTAGATAGTCATGTTACCCGGGAACGGGATTGCTGAGTCCTCTGTGGCTCACAGTTACTTCACCACACCAGATGCAGGTCCGATGGTGAGCTATCCAGGTGATGGCACCGAGCTAGACTGGGAGTACGACGAGGAGCGTAGCCGTTACTATGTTCGTTATCCTGATGATCAGTAGTGGTACTTCTACTAGGATTCGATCCGACCTATGGATTTAAATTATGTTTGGTATCTTGTCATTTGGATTTTACCCTTAGATGGGCTGTGATGTTTTATTGAATGATGATTTGGACATGTAATGTATTTCTGTGACGTGGCGAGTGTAAGCCAACTATCTTTTCTGTTTACATCCCCATTTTTACATGAGTTGTGCAAAGATACCAAACTTGCGATCATTCCAGCATGGGCTTATATCTCTAAGTCGTGCCTCGACACGTAGGAGATATAGTCCCATCCTGGGAATTACACGCGATGTACTCCGCAACGGCATTCAGGCCGCAGTCCTTCGAGTTCATCTAGTATCTCCTCTGGGCAATGGAGCAGACAGATTCGCCCGATGAGAAAGTCAGGCGGAGGTGGTGGGCATGCAGCTCGAAGGTTGAGCATCCATAGGATAACCGATCGATCGAGTACGGTGTGCCGTTCATGAGGGTGCGATGCCAGCCGGAGCCACACGAGTGTTCGTTCTCCCATCGTAAGAGGAGGTCGAATGTCGCGACGTTGCTTCCCCGCCGTTCTCCACGGTTCCCTCGCCGCTCGCCTCATTTCAACGGTGGCGGTAGGGTTTAAGGTAAGCTTCGCACTAACCCAATCTTCAATATGTTCATGCTTACAATCAGTGGGATAGCTAATGAAAATCATTCTTACAATCAGTCTCCGAGTACTACGCCAATCACCCTAAAACAGCTCTGGACCAAAAACAAACATCGTGTACAAATATAGAAAAATCGATCGGTGCTTCTGTCAGAAAAGAGTACTCCCTAGAAAAGTGCCAATATAAAGTACTAGTATTGGATTAGAGGATTTGCTGCCGAGAAAGATCCGTCCACAGATAGCACCAATGCTTAGATGGAGCATGGTTGGTGTCGGTAATTTTCGCACTCTACATATATGCCGGTTCCATTCGTACATTTGTGCAGTTCCACCAAAATGCAACTGAATAACCTTGTTTGCACATATAATGAAGAAACGTGATTACGTTATAGTGGCACTAGTTGATGAAACATACACTAATAAATAGAAGAAACTTCATTTTCTTAAAGGGGAAATATTGTGGTAGTATCACAGTATGCCATGGTGCGAGGGCGAGATGGGCCCTGCGACGCCTCATACGGTAGGCCTCATACTGGTAGTCGGCCCAATTCTCCCTGATACACGTTCTGCCAGTGATGAACATAAGTGTACATCGGTAGTGCAAGGAGGGGCCTTGAGACATTCCAAAATCTATTTCTGTGCACATCTACTAAGATTAAGCAGCCCAGTTTGCAGAAACACTTAAACATTAATAATGGGACTAGTTGATGAAACATATACTAACAAAGAGAAGCACTTTCTTTATCTACATTGGAAATGAAATGATAGATAGGACACTTGCTCTATTTTAACTATATTATTACTTCATTTTATCAGTGGCACTAGGGTCGAGCAGGTGGCAAGCGAGGTATATCGTGTCTCGCAAGCATGGAGGCCGGGGTGCTTAGACTGGGATGCTGAAGCTGGCTCTTTTAGTCCCTATCTCCCCCCTGATGTTTCTGTGGTAGCATTTGGGTTGTAATCCAAACTTGGTCGAGCTGGTGCTGCCTCCCCCTACCTGCCTAGCTCATGTGGCGAACTTGTCTCCTGCTTGTACTCGGTTCGTTCTAGTAGTAGTTGCATAACTTCCTGTTTACATTGAGATGTTGTTGGATAATGGTTCTCTATGGTTGTGTATCTTTAATGATATAGGAGGAAACCCCTCTTTTGACATAATAAAATCAGCGGCACTAGCGGTGCCAAAACATTGCCTAAAATTAATAGTGCCACTAGATTAATGGGCAAGATAATAACATTAATGATTTATCATGGCAGTGCCAAAACAGTAGCACAAGAGCAGAGTCAACATGCAGGACTTTGGCAAACGGTCGGATCAAAAAGGAACATACTTCATGATGGGAACCATATCTACGATCAACGCCATTGTAGAAGGGATGACACCAGTTACCAAAATGGATGATTCAATTCCTGGGACCTTTTTGTGCAGTTCACCTAAAATGTAGCAATGTTTGCATCATGTAGTTAGCAAGTACTTGGTCCCATTAGCTAGCAGCTTCTTCTTCATTAGTTGCAATAAAATTGAGCAACATCAAGGTTGGTCGTGAAGCTCCTGGAATGTTCAACTATAATTAGAATATAATTTTGTGAAGTTCAACTAATATCAAGCGTGAAATGTATATGTCTGTTTGCACAAAAAGGTGGAAAGGAGGGTGACTAATAAGTGATGAAACATACATCAAATGAAAAGAAGCATGTTCCTTATCTGAATGGCGATCCTACAAGGACAGTAGCAATTCTAAAGCAGCAACATTTCTAGATATTAGTGTGGTCATTAGGATTAACTATGACAACCGTTAAATACGACATTACTTTAATGGTGCCATTGCTTCATTTTACCAGCACCATTACATTAACAACTGCTAAAGAGTTGGTATTTGGGCACGGGAGAGTAGGCGGACCAGGACAGTTGCATTTCTAACGAAAATAAGCAACTTATCTTAACGGGAAGTTTAGTAGGACATTAAAAACAGTGCCATTGATTCATATTAGAGGAGGCATTACATTGAAAGCAACATTGCTTTAATGTGTCCTTACTTTAACAGTGGGACTGATACATTTTACCAGTGGCATTACATAAGAGGAGCTCGAGGCAACAAACATCCAAACATGATATCTGGATTGGTCCCATTTTTGTTTGGTATAGCCACCTTACACTGTGTGAGGCTAGCAAATCTAGTGCTAGACATACTCTGTTGACTTGTCCCCCAATCCCCACTTTCTTTCCTTTTTAAACCAATAGATTGGTTTATATTTATTTTGTATTGCATTTCCCTTTATTTTCCTATTAGACCGAGAGACCAGTTGGATAGCCAGTCTCTGCTACTTTTCTCCCCCATTATTTTCTCTTTCGACCAAGTCCTAGATTCAGGTAACTAATCATCCCCCACCCCCACCCCTTTCTTCCTTGTTTGAACCAAGTAGTAATAGATTAGACGACATGAAGTTGTTTTACCTCTTAACAGTACAAATTTAGGTGGTTTTTCAATAGTCGATTGATCCTATCTACGAGGGAGCCTGAGAAATAGTAAAAGATACAAATGCAGCGATGTGAGCAGTTGGGGCAGGAGAGCAAGGCCGGTTTGAGAGGAAGTTATACCTGAGGGTCGCCGGGATGTTGCTAGGTGGGTGGCGGGAGGCCGGATTTGCCCACACTATGGCAACAAGGAAGAAGGGGTCGGAGGCCCTCCCTAGCCGGTGCTGCGTGGAAGAGAAGGGCAAGGCATGCTGATCGGGACGCGCCAACAGTGAGTAAGAGCCATCGCCGAGGACGACCATGTGAAAATTGCACCTTCTCACCATCCCCGGCGGAGGGGATCCAGCCGAATCTGTGACCAATGTTGAGTAGAGAGAGAGTGTGGCCACTGTCGGTGTTAAAACCAGCGAATCTCGGGTAGGGGGGCCAAGATGTGAGTCTAAGGATCGATGGTAGCAAGGGACATTAGGGACATGATGTTTACCTAGGTTCATGCCCTCTTAAAGGAGGTAAAGCCCTACTTCCTACTTGATTTGTTCTTGATGAATATAGGGGTTACAAGAGTTGATCTACCTCGAGATCGTAATGGCTAAACCCTAGTCGTCTAGCCTATGATTGTTCTATTAGCCTCTACGGACTAAACCCTTCGGTTTATATACACACCGGAGGGACCTAGGGTTGTACAGAGGTGACTTGCAGAGGAAGGAAGCATTACACCCAGACATCAAACTTGCCTTTCTACAAACATAGGAGTCCTACCCGGAGGGCGGTCTTCTGCTTTGTCCTCGCTGCCCGTCAGTCCGGCCCATAATTAATAGTCTGGACACCCGAGGACTCCCAAATCCAGGACTCCCTCAGTAGCCCCCGAACTTGCCTTCAATGACGATGTAGTATCCGGCTTCATGTTTTCATCTTTGCAAGGCGGGTTCTTTGTTATACTTCGGAGTGATGACAGTCCGGTCTTGACCGTCATTCTTTGTCTTGATGATTCCTTCCCGTCGTCGCCTCGATTTCCACATGTCGGGCGAATGCAAACAATCCATGTACTTCTTACAAATAAAGCACTCACCATACAAGGGCGGCGTGTATTTAAGAAGATCAGATCTCATATGGCCTTCCCCATCGCACAAAGATTACCAGAGCAAACCACGAAAAACCTCAAAGTATGGAAAACGCCCCTAGCTCTTCCTCGTGCCCCCATGGCCCTCAAGCAGGTGATTGGGGAAGCTGCTCGGTATCTCACCTCTAGCTGAATAGACTTCAGACGGAGGGATATCTTCCTCCCGTGGATCTAGTCTCCGTGTGGGCTGGATTAGCTTCAAACGGAAACAAGGTGCTAGCAGAAAATTTCCCCTATCCCAGTAAGGAGGAGAGGGTGTGCTGCATTTCGTTTCTTCTGAGGGGTTTAGGATTTCCAATCCATCCCTTCCTCACAAGCCTATTGGAATTTTACGGGCTCTAACTGCACAACCTTAGACCAGGTTCTATCATGCATATTTCTGGTTTTGATGCTCTCTGTGAGTTATTCTTAGGTTGCGAGGCTCATTTCGAACTGTGCAGAAAGTTATTTTGCCTCATCCCTCGTTCCCAAAAGGGTTCCATATTTGAAGTGGTGGCGCCTAATTATGGGGTTACCTGGCCAGCACTCCCATGAAGGAACACGAAGAATGGACTTCAGAATGGTTTTATATTGACGACGTTCCCCTTCCGGACCCAGTACGGTGCGGACTTCCCGAATTCTCGAATGCTCCTTTGAAGAAACGCTTCATTTGGCGCTCCTAGAGCCCCATGCAAGGGTATAGAGAGGAAGTTAAGAGGCTAGTCAACAAGGTCAGGGTACTTTCCCATTCTAAACTCTCGATAATCGAGGCCATGGACATTGCAATAAAGCGATGCGTCCAGCCCCTTCAATCCAGGGGGTTCCCTCTGTGGCATTACAATGGGACGGACGACACATCTCGTTACAAGCGCGACGGTTCTGATACCCCGAGCGCCCTGGCCGCCATTCTGGCGGATCTTTACAAGGGGGAGAAATAAGAGTTTGTCCTTTTAAATGTCGAGAAGGTTTTTCCATGTATAACCCTGTCGACTGGGTTAGCTTTTTGATTATCAGCATTATCCAACCTCTTTATTGAGATATGTAATCAAATTATTCCGGTCGTTTTAAAACAGACATGGAGGAAGGTGGTCAAAAAGATTCATTGTCCCACCCCCACAGCCAGAGGACCATGATCGCGACAAAGATCCCGGATCCAATGAGGATCCGAATATATTCATAGAGATTATTGATGGAGTCTTTCATCAAGCAAGCCTTGATGGCTCGGAAGTGGCTATTATGGCCGGTTATCCCAGATTTCTCCCTTTCTCTGATGTAAGTACCCAGAAGACATCCTCACAAAAGAAGCCCTCCCCTTGCGCCTCACGCACTGACCTTACTCGTGCTCAAAAGGGTCGGCGCTCGGCACACCGCACTGCATCAAGGGCGGCTTCTAAGAAGAGAGCGCCTACGCAGGGCGAGCCTTCAAAGCGAAAAGAAACGGGAAGCGCTGTCGAGCCCCCTCCTTCATCAAAGAGGTATAATCTTTGATATGTTCTTAGGCATAAGACCAGATTGTTACACTTCACCTCCTGTCTTATTTCAGAAGGAGCGTATCACGAACCACGTCCGAGGACCTAGTTGGCTGATCACCATCTAATCCAGCCCGGAGTCATCAACAAGGATGAGAGCCCGTACGAATGCAACACCTAATTGTCCACCACATGAGGATTCAGATGACATATCTGTCACAAATTCCGAAGTGGAGAGTGCTATGAATCATCGATGATGAAAATAGGCCATGCGTACTCCAGCTTTTACTGATCAGGAATTCAATGCCCTCAGCTCCATGGATGAATATATCCGAGCTGTCCGAGATGGACTTGCGGGAGTCACTCACCTGCTCTCAAAGGATATGCATGCAAAAATTTGTGTAAATTTAATAGGTATATGCCAGTAGCCCCCAAGACTTGAAGCGGTTAATCCAACCGATATAAGGATCGTTGTGTCCGCAGGTTCTCAAAGAGAAGAACAACATGCTGTCCCAGGAGCTTGAAACAAGCTGGACAATGCTAAATACAGCCACCACCGATCTAGAGGAAATGAAGAAATCCACAAGGGGAGCTCATGGTAAAGAAAAAATAATATCCCAAAAATATGATCCGCCGCCATGATGTTTTAAGCATACATTGTTGTATTTTAGCAGCAGATTCTATAGGTCAACTGCAAGAAAGCTTGATGGATGCCTAGAAAGCCCATCAATATGCCGAGAAGCAAGAAGCATCCGGTTGCCGCGTGCTATCACGGGCCATTGACCAAAAGAACAAGCTAGAAGAAGAAAAGGAGAAGCAAGCCGAAGAGATAGAGAGCTTAAAGGCTCAATTATCGGATGCACTAAAGGAGAATAAAAAGCTGAAAGGTGGCATATGCGGTATGACCTCTAAACCATCCAAGGAAATCATATTGTCCTGTAGTTCGGAGTATTATAATGATGTCCCTGCAGGTCTGTTAACCGGGCGTCGTGAAGAATAGGTATCCGGCTTACGAGGCGACGTGCTAAAAGAGTTTTGCATAGTGCATGAGCGGGCCTGGAAAGCCATGAAGAGTATGTTCAAAGCCTTACGGCTATCTAATGCTCCTCCAGAAAGTATGGAGGATTTGGCGAACTTGTTCAAAGGTGCCCGGCGCCGCTTTGAGCTATGGAAGGCGTCAACCTACCGGGAAGGTGCATGAGAGGCATGGGCCATGGTGAAAACATGCTTTACCGAGCTTGAGCCGAATCATATGGCCCGAGTGGGACCTCGGGGACCAGACGGGCAAGAAATTCCCGTGAGGTTGGTATATGACCAAGTGATGATAGCTGCAAAATATTCACAAGAAGATTGTAGCTTAAATAGTCTTATGGATAGCAGAGAGGAAGAGTAGGCGTTTGATTTGATGTATCTATGAACTTTATCATCAAACTTATCTCCGACCGAACGTGACAAAATTTGTCATGGCAGGCCTTCGGCTTCAACCTCCGAACCAAAAGGTTGTAGTGTTTCTGTATACCATGTTTGAATATAATAAACACACATTGTGTTCGGAAACCAGGCAATCCAGTCATATTGCTTGAACAGACAAAATTTGTTCGGGGAGTTATGTTATATTACTATTTAACGTAAGAAACATCTTCTAGGGAAAATAGTTCCGTTATGGGTTCCTTTCCCTGGGCCAACGCGTTTGATTATGCATGCATAGGCTTTTTTATCCAAAAGGTGTAATTACGGGCGTCCTATCCCTTAGAGTTATATAAACAGTGATATTTTGTCGTTCCTTGCCGACCACTTATTGCTTGAAGTATGCTAGCTTTCGGCTTCACCCGTCTAAGGTACAGATCTGGATTACCCGGTTGTAACAATCGCAGAGGTGCTCCCTTTACACCCTAGCCGAACAATCGGGAACATAGGGTATAAACACAAGATCGAGGCAACCCTGCTTGGCAAAAACTTAAGTCATAGAGGTGCATATAGTGGCAAAAAAGCGACATGAACAAATGTAAGCAATACGCTTTATTAGTAAGCTTCGTGAAAGAAGTCCCCAGTTATCATGGGGTATGTACATTTAAAGATGTGTACCCCTCATAGTTTGGTAGATCCGAATACATCCTAGGATATTAAAGGAAAAAAATAAGAGAGGAAAAAAGGAACCTAGTCAAAATAAAAGAAAAGGTGCTACCGACCTATTCGTAGAATTGTCGGAGCCGAGCAGCGTTCCATTGATTCGGCTCAAGGCGGTTATCCTATGCATTGCGAATGCGATAGTCTCCTCCTATGAGGACTTCATCTATGATGAAGGGACCCTCCCATCATGGTTTGAGCTTACCATTTTTCTTCTCTGGGATACATAAGACGAGATTGCCAATGTTGTATGTTTTAGCATGCACTTCTCTGCTTTGGTAGTGCCTAGCCTGTTGTTGATAGAATAGGGAACGAGATTGCGCGATATCACGCTCCTCTTGAAGGCCATCCAGGTCATCCTGCCGATCGAGCTCGGCTTCTCGCTCCTCATACATGCGCACTCTAGGTGAGTTATGAATAACGTCGTAGGGTAGAACAACTTTTGCATCGTACACCATAAGGAAAGGTGTGTATCCGGTTGTTCGGTTAGGTGTGGTCCGCAGCCCCCAGAGCACGGAATCGAGTTCCCTAACCCAGTGTTTATCTGACTCCCGTATGGAGCACACTAGTGGGGGTTTAATACCACTCATTATAAGGCCATTGGCCCATTCGACCTGACCGTTTGGTTGAGGCTGGTAGACGGATGCATAGTCAAGTTTAGTGCCCAACTTAGCACACCAGTTTTGCACCTCATCGGCCGTAAAGTTGGAGCCATTGTCTGTGATGATGATGTGCGGGACACCGTAATGGTGTACCACACCGAATATAAAATCAATCACTGGTCCTGCTTCAGCCATTTTTACTAGTTTGGCTTCTATCCACTTAGTGAATTTATCCATCATAACCACCAAATATTTCTTTTTGACGCTTCCCCCTTTAAGGGATCCGACCATATCCAGCCCCTAGACTGCGAAAGGCTAAGTGATGGTAATTGTTCTTAGGGCAGTGGGAGGCATATGACTTTGATTGGCAAAAATCTGACATCCCACACACCGTTGGACGAGGGCATGTGCATCTGCTCGGGCCGTTGGCTAGAAAAAGCATGTTCGAAAAGTCTTGGTTACGAGAACCTGAGCTGCGGCGTGATGGCCGCCCAGACCAGCATGTATTTCGGCCAAAAGTTGTCGTCCATCCTCTTCGGAGATGCACCTTTGGAGAAGAAAAGTAGTGCTTTATTTGTACAGTTCACCTTCGTGAACTTTGTAGGCTTTAGAATGCCAAACTATGCGATGGGCCTCATTTTGATCATCCGGAAGCTCTTGCCTATTTAGGTAGGCTAGGAAGGGTTCGGTCCAAGGAGCAATGACGGCCATGATCTCATGAGTAGAGGGTGTTATTTTTGTATCCGGACCCCCGATGATATCTGTATTGTGTTTGGCTGTTGGGGGAGTGATCAGGTCTGAACTAGCGTCTTTGTTCTCGTCCTTCCATATGATGGACAGATTGAATAGCCTTTCCACAAAGGTGTTAGACGGGACTGGGTCGCGCTTGGCGCCCATGCGGGCGAGTATGTTTGCTGCCTGATTAATGTCTCAAGCGGTGTGATGAAATTCGAGCCCCTCAAACTGAGCCGATATTTTTAATATGACATTTCGATGAGCTGCCATTTTTGGATCTTTAGCATCAAAATCTCTGTTTACCTGAGATATTGCGAGGTTTGAGTCCCCGCGGACCTCTAGGCGTTGTATGACCATGGACACACATGCGGAGAGCATGTAGAAGTGCCTCGTATTCGGTAGCTTTGTTCGAGTCCTTATAAATGATTTGCAGCATGTAACGGAATGTGTCCCCTATAGGGGATATCAGGATGACACCAGCCCCAGTCCGTCTAGCATTTTAGAGAGGTCGAAGTACATGGTCTAGTAGGAGTATGGGTTGTACTTTTTAGGGAGCTCGACTTCCGTCCACTCTGCAACAAAGTCGGCCAGCACCTGAGATTTAATAGCTCGGCATGGCTTGTATGTTATTTCGAATGGTAAGAGCTCAATGGACAATTTCGCTATGTGTCTGGTGGTTTCCTGGTTGATTATAATATCATTAAGTGGTACTTCAGATGCCACTGTGATCGAACACTCTTGGAAGTAGTGTCGGAGCTTCCGGGGTGCCATAAAGACCGTGTAAGCTATTTTTTGATAATGAGGGTATCGCGATTTGCATAGTGTGAGGACCCCCGATACGTAATAGACTAGTTTTTGGACTGGGAATTTATGTCCCTCTTCCTCTCAGTTGACAGCGAGCACATCGCTCACAACCTGGTGAGTTGCTGAGATGTAAAGCAACATCGGCTCGCCAACACCTTGGATTGGGTTGCCTGCTAATAAGGCTTTCATTTGTTCCAATCCAGCTGTGTCCGATTCCTTCCATTCAAAGTTGTCGGTGCGTTTGAGCAGTCTGTAAAGTGGTAATGTTTTTTCTTCTGGTCTGGAGATGAAGTGACTTAAGGCCAGAGCGCACCCTGCTAGTTTTTGAACCTGCTTTAGGTCGCTTGGTGTAGAAAATTGTGACAAGGCTCGGATTTTAACTAGGTTTGCTTCAATTCCTCTATGGGAGACAATGAACCCTAGTGGCTTTCTGGCTAGAACGCCGAAGATGCTTTTTTCCGGATTGTGCCGTATGCCGGATGTTCTAAGGTTGTTGAATGTGAGGCAAAGATTGTCCACCAATGATTCGACATGTTTAGTCTTAATGACTACGTCGTCTACATATGCCTCTATTGTTTTGTCAATTTGTTTTTCCAAGTGTGTTTGAATCATATGTTGATAAGTGGCACCAACGTTTTTAAGCTCAAAAGGCATACTATTGAAACAGAAAGGCCCATATGGGGTGATAAATGTTGTTGCAGCCTGGTCGGATTCCTTTGTTTTAATCTGATGGTATCCGGAGTAAGTGTCGAGGAAACATAGTGAGTCATGTCCCGTAGTCGCGTCAATGATCTCATCAATGCGGGGCAATGGAAAATGACACTTAGGGAAATCCTTGTTTAGGTCTTTGAATTCGACACAGAGGCACCAGGATTTATCCTTCTTCGACACCATGACCTAGTTGGCTAGCCAATCCGGGTGTTTAATTTCTCTGATGAACCCGGCTTCGAGTAATTTGGCTAGCTCCTCCCCCATAGCTTGTCTTTTGGGTTCGTAAAATTGTTGCAGCGATTGCTTGACCAGTTTGAACCCTTTGATTATGTTGAGGCTGTGTTCGGCCTGTCTACGTGGGATCCCACGCATGTCAAAAGGGTGCCAGACGAAGATATCCCAGTTGTCACGCAGGAATGCATGCAAGGCGGTGTCTACTGTTGGGTCTAGTTGTACTCCGATGGATGTTTTTTTATTAGGATCTGTCATATGCACTTGAAATTTAACAATTTCATCTTCTAGCTTAAAAGAGGTGGATTTAGACCTCTTGTCGAGGACCACATCATCCTTGTCCACCGTGGATCACAAGGTGGTTAATACTTTAGCCGCAAAGACTTCGCATAGTGCCTCAAGAGCCAAGGATGTGGTTTTGTTTTTGGTGCGGAGTGCTTTGTCCAGATGACTCACGACTGTGATTATTCCATTCGGCCTTGGCATTTTAAGCTTCATGTACCCATAATGGGGTATGGCTTGGTTGCGTGAGAAAGCGTCCCGCCCTAGAAGGGCGTGACGTCCGCTGTTGAAGGGAACAATGTGAAAGATCAGCCCTTCTAACCTGTAATTTTCAGGCGTGGCGAGTACTACATCGAGTTTAATTCTTCCCATACATCGGGCCTCTCCACTGGGGATAATGCCTCGAAAGGTGGTATTACTTTGCTCATTGTGGGTTCTGTCGACCCACATTTTGTCGAGCGTGTCCTCATATATGAGGTTAAGACCACTACCGCCATCCATGAGCACTTTGGTAAGTCCAAAGACATCCACGATTGGGTTTAGAAGTAAAGCGGAGGGTGCTCGGACTAATCGGACCCTTGGTTCGTCGTGAATAGTGAAGGTTATTGCCGCGTCGTTCCATGCGCTCACTATGGTTACTTGGTGGACCTTGGCGAGTTCATGAAGTGCCCTCTTACGCCGATTATTTGAAGCGAAGGTCTCGAAGACCGTAAGGACATTAAAATCGTCATCTTCCAGAGGGTGTTTCTCCGGAGTGCCTGTGGCGAGGATGGCTTTGCCACTTTTAGCTACCCGCGGGAGTACCCAACACGCTCGAAGGCTGTGAGTTGGAACCGTGCCAGATATCGCATGTATCGGGCAGGTCTTGCCTAGGAGTTCATCAAGAACGGACATGTATCCCACAAAGGGTTTATTTTTCTTGCCGACGGACTTATGATCGGATGCCCCGTTAGGGTTTGTCCGTTTTGCTCGAGCAGTACATTGCCCAAAGACAATAGGTTCCAAATGGGTGTTCTGGGCCTTCCATGTGCTTTCCATGGCGTAGTACTTCCGTACTAAGTGCGACAACTCCGTGAAACTCTGTATGTGACATCGGTCAAGGGCGTTCAAAATTCCTTTGTCGGTACTATTGCGATGAAAGATCGGAACCGCATCATCATCACAGTAATCTTTAATCTTGTTTTTAACAAGTAGGAACCTGCCCAGAAGTGATGGACCGTCTCCTCATGTTGCTGCCATACATACATCAAGTCATATATGTCTGGAGGGCCAGAATTACTTGGAGAGTATTGATTGTAGTGTGTCGGTGTGGTAAAACTTGAATCCTGACCCAAGATAGTATTTGGAGTTTTCAAAATCTCTGTGGTCGTCAGTTCAAGCCTAGGAGGATCCAAGTGCTCCCCGGACTCTATATCCGACCCTGAGCTTGGAAAGTGCAGAGTACCTCCCGAAGGAAGGGTATCCGGCTTGCAGGGTTCGGAGGTCCTAATAGGGCTGGTCTGCAGTTTAGGAGAAAGAGCGCTTTCGACTCGTTCCTCGATGACTGCTACCAGGTGAGTGATCGGCAAGGGATTGCTTTCCCCTGGTCAGGTTTAAGCCTGATCCTATCATTGGAAATTGGAATCCCCAAGGTGGCGATGCGATCTAGCAACTCGTTTAAGGATGAGGCACCATCAGATCTGTCTTTTCGAAGTATTCGAGACCGATGTAGGGGTGATGCTTGGAGATCGCAGGGGACGCACTCGTCTTAATGGCCATGCGAGCGCATATGGTGAAATCGCCGAGCTAGAGGACCTGTCCAAAAGTCAGTCTCTTTCTAGAAGTGATATCGTTGTTGATGACAAGGTGAGACACAGATCGCTTTTCACGACTACATAGTGGAGCTCTCAATGAAAGCACCATTGTCGGTGTTAAAACCGATGGATCTCGGGCAGGGGGGCCAAGCTGTGAGTCTAAGGATCGATGCTAGCGAGGGACAGTAGGGACATGATGTTTACCCAGTTTTAGGCCCTCTAAAAGGGGGTAAAACCCTACTTCCTGCTTGATTCGTTCTTGATGAATATAGGGGTTACAAGAGTTGATTTACCACGAGATCGTAATGGCTAAACCCTAGCCGTCTAGCCTATGATTGTTCTGTTAGCCTCCTAGGACTAAACCCTCTGGTTTATATACACACCAGAGGGGCCTAGGGTTGTACAGAGGTGACTTGTAGAGGAACAAAACATTACACACGAACATCAAACTTGCCTTTCTACATACATAGGAGTCCTACTCGAACATGGGGGACAGTCTTATGCTTTGTCCTTGCGGCCCATCAGTCCGGGCCATAATGAATAGTACGGACACTCGAGGACCCACAAATCCAGGACACCCTCAGACACCGCTGTCAGGATTTGATCTGGAAAGGACGAGAGAGTGTGAAGAGAGCAACACTAGCAAGCACGCGCGGAGGCTCCTGCCTATATGGTGGAGTAGTTTTCTTTTGTCTACCGGAGCCTGCTTGACCTCGTCAACAACTATCGAGAAGTATACATGCATGTTTCCCGGAAGCAAGGTTGTCACTATTTTGATATGAAGATCACCAGATTAACATATAACATGAAAAAATGCTACATGACAAGAAACCATAACCTCACTGCCCCAAGGAGAAAACATGAATCCCGATGGACAAACTAAACGAGGATCAAAGCACATCACACCTAATTAGCATAGCTGGCCAAACTCATAGAAAAGGGGCCAATCGATAGATGTCCTAATTAGCATAGCTGGCTTGACATAGATGGAAACCGAGTCATCTTCGTGCATGTGCCCCCAATAACCAGCGCCTTGGAGGAACGCAGTTGTTGCTGTTTAGCCCTCACAGTGATCCAAAGCACATCACACCTAGTATTGCGAGATGACAAGAAACCTTTTTTTTATATTTCTCATCAGAACCACAGCCCTCTACAACACAGCTTGCACGATATGTAGACGATAGCTAATCCAGCCGTCTACTGGAGTTTGCTCACATGCATGGACGAACTGATCTCTCGTGTCGTGTAGGGATAGTCTAGGCACCAACGTGTTTACAGCACTGCTCCAGTACTATCGCTCGTCTCTCTCTTCTATTAACTCAGCCGACTTTCGGGGAAGGGGTGTGTGCCTATGGTCGGTTCTCAATTGCGGTCCCACATGTGTGTGCAAATGCAATATGATGTGCATTCCATTCAGAGAGCGGCGTGCCAGAACGACCCACCGAACGTCTGGGGTGTGACGCGAATGCGACGGGCGTGTTGTATACATGTATACTGCAGTTTTCTTGAGGCTTTGATCCATGCCGGAATCCATGGATAAAAAACTATATTTGAAAGTTGAGGGAGGGGCTTTTCCCGTGCGGTAGCTGGGGAAGTTCTGCCTAGTTGGTTCGACAGAGACGCGAGAAGATGAGGGTGTAGGCTAGTGCAAACATATGGTTGTGTGATTTGACGGCTCGTTGCTGCTGGACAGGTGGGGCCATGTGATTTGACTTGCCATTATCATGATTACAGCGGCGCTACGACCGGCGTGAGTCTCCCAATTCTTAACCACCTCCATGGTACTCCCTCTCTCTCAGTTTACAAGGCTTGCGGGTACCCCTAATTCGTCAATTTGACCAACCTAATAGAAGACATATATTACAAAAAAGACATGCCATTGTAAACTTTAGATATTCTATTTTCAAATGGAATAATTTTTGTGTTATATAGTTTATATTACGGTGAAAAAATTGGAAACCTAGGTATACGCGTAGGACTTGTAAACTGAAATGGAGGGAGTATACAGGTGCCAAGTATTATACTCCTTACTCCTTGGAAAATGCAATAAATACTACGAAGAAATAGATAGAGAGAAGTAAAAGAAAAAACTATTATAGCCAACCTTATTGCTAACCTTGTTGTATGAGTGACTACGTGATGACTATGTATGACATGCCAACATCAGATAGCCTAACGCACCTGGACGGAGGAAGTAGTTTCATGCATGCAAAGTAGGCAAAAAAATGATCATCTGTAGCCGTCTGAAATCTCCAAGGGTGCGACCGCGCGAGCGAGGCGACGGTCTAGTAGGTGCGACCATGATAAAGGCTGCTGACATTCCTTGCATCTAAGATCGAACTATCGCATGCTAAGTTGCTGAAAATTTGTAGAATAGCCCTCCAGGATAGGACTTTCACCCATAGGTCTAGAATCACGCCATGCAACCATTCGATCTTGGATCCAAGGGCTCTCGGAAGCCAGTATCATGGGAGCATGGAAAGCTCAGTATCACCTGTAATATTCTCGACGCTTGACGTGTGAACACGCAGATGCATGAAGCCATTTAATTGGGGTTCTAGTAGACATGACATCTAATTGGGCCCCAATAGTACTGTGCATGAATCCATTTATCCACCGGGAAAGCCACTACCCTGCTGCTTGCACGCCCCACTCACCATTTTTACAATTGGAAAACCGCTAGCAGTTCACTCCTACTCGTCCCCGGCCATCCTTTAACATTACGGCAGTTCGCTCCTAGTCGTCCCATCCTTTCACATTACATCAGTTCCACTAATCCTAACCCTCCTCCCAAATCTATGGCGTCCCAAATATCCATGATCTCCGGTGAGTACAAGGTTAGAACCATCACTAGCGATGAGTTAGACATCATCTGCACCTGTTCTTCTACGACGGTGAAAAGATGCCTTGCGCGCTTCAGAAGCATGTTTGAAAAATCAAATGGTGATGAGTTGGTAACTGGGTTAAATGTTGAGTACACCACAGTCCTTCGAAAAGAGAAGCATCTAAAGGAGGAAGAGAAGAAGAAGCCCGTCGTGATCTAGGTTTGCATGCATAACTTGTGCTTGGTCTACCACATATGCCATGCCGACGTTGAGTGCGAGGAATTTAATTACTTCCTCGCGGGCGACAAAGTCAAATTCATTATTGTAGACTTTACGAACAACAAAAAAGTCGTGGGTCAGATAGGCCTTGTTATAGGCCAGCCCTTCGACCTCCAAAGGAATGGGTTGGTGTCCTCCGATCAGCCTTTAATGCTGAAAGTGCAACTAATCCCCGGGTGGTTTTGGTAATTAATAACAACATATATATCATTGAACTAATATTCTCTTGAGAATCATTTCAGAAAAGTTCGATGATGTGGGTATGGAAATGTCTGAAGAAGTGGACCCCTCAAAATGCTAAGACAAGCATTGGCAAAAGCTCAAGACTCCATTTTTGGTTTAGTGATCAAAGATCACATTGAGTCCATAGGAAAGCCAATACTATTAAAAGGGGATGAGGTTGTGTTAATGTTCTTGTTGCTCAAGTGCTTGGTGATCTAACTCCCTCAACTATCAGCACTATTCACTACTTATCACACACCCATAAGTAATCTTGGTCAAACCAACTATGTCTCACCGAGATGAAGTTATTTCTACAAACCCTAACATCTCGGTCACACCGATTCTTTCAAATCAGTCCCACCGAGATGAACCACTTCAGCCATATTCCAGAACCCTAGAAAAATCGGTCTTACCGAGTTTGAGATCGGTCACACCGAAACTGAACTGCCAACCTTCTGTAACCACTTCACATCATTTCGGAATTTCCGAGTTTGCATTATCGGTCTCACCGAATTGGGCAAGGTTCTGCCTTGACTCAAATCGGTCGCACCGATAATTCATTTTCGGTCAAACCGATTCTGGCATGTTCCTACTCTTTCTCAAATCGGTCCAACCGAGTTTTCTTTCTCGGTCTCACCGAAATCTCCAACGTTCATATCAGATACACTTTCGGTCCCACCGAGATGGTATTTTCGGTCCCACCGAAAATCCCAACGTTCACTATATTTGAACTTTCGGTCTAACCGAGTTTTCACTTCGGTCTGACCGAGATTGGTCAAATGTGTGTGTAACGGTTGGATTTTGTGTGGAGGCTATATATACCCCTCCACCCCCTCCTCATTCGTGAGGAAAGCCATCAGAAAGTACCACCACTTCTACCACACACTTTCTGAGAAGTGAACCACCTACCCTTGTGTTGAGATCAAGCCATTCCATTCCTACCATATGAAACTTGATCTCTAGCCTTCCCAAGTTGCTTTCCACTCAAATCTTTCTTCCACCACAGCCATATCAGTGAGGAGAGTTGAGTGTTGGGGAGTTTATCACTTGAAGCACAAGAGCAAGGAGTTCATCACCATCAACACCGTCTATTACCTTTTGGGGGGTGGTGCCTCCTAGATTGGTTAGGTGTCGCTTGGGAGCCTCCGTCGTGATGTGGAGTTGAACCAAGAAGTTTGTAAGGGCAAGGAGATCGCCTACTTCGTGAAGATCTACCCCGAGTAAGGCTAGTCCTCCGTGGGCGTAGGCCGTGATGGAATAGACAAGGTTGCTTCTTCGTGGACCCTTCGTGGGTGGAGCCCTCCGTGGACTCGTGCAGCCGTTACCCTCCGTGGGTTGAAGTCTCCATCAACGTGGATGTACGATAGCACCACCTATCGGAACCACGACAAAAATCTCCGTGTCACCAAACTGCGTTTGATCTTCTCCACCTCTCTTTTACATGTGCAATTTACTTTCCGCTGCATAAACTCTAGAATTGCATGTGTAGGGTGTTACTTGAACTGATCTTGTTTGTGAAACTGCCAAAAACTTTGCATGATCTAAAGGCAGATTTTTTATATTGTCAAGTAGTCTAATCACCCCCCTCTAGACCTACTTTCGATCCTACAAGTGGTATCAGAGCTTTGGTCTCCATTGCCTTGGTTTCCATTGCATTGGACTCCATAAGCTTGGTTTCACAACCTAGGAGAGTATGGCGTCTAGTGAGGGTAATTATCGTAGAGGTCCTTACTTTGATGGTACAAATTTTGCTAGTTGGAAGCATAAAATGAAAATGCATATTCTTGGTCATAACCCAGCCGCATGGGGCATTATTTGTGTTGGCATGCAAGGTGACTTCTTTGAAGAAGGAAAAGTTCCGGATCGCGAAGCTACACCCGAAGAACTAAAGATGTTGCAAAACAATGCTCAAGCTTGTGACATTCTCTTCAATGCTTTGTGTCCCGAAGAGTTCAACAAAATCAGCCGTCTTGAGAATGCTAAAGAGATTTGGGATACTTTGGTTGAAATGCACGAAGGTACTGAATCTGTGAAGGAATCAAAGCTAGATATTCTTCAAGGTCAACTTGACAAGTTCAAGATGAAGGATGGTGAAGGAGTCGCTGAAATGTACTCTAGGCTTGCTCTCATCACAAATGAGATTGCTGGCTTAGGAAGCGAAGAAATGACCGACCGATTCATCATTAAGAAGATTCTCAGAGCTTTGGATGGAAAGTATGACACCGTGTGCACTTTGATCCAAATGATGCCAAACTACAAGACTCTCAAGCCAACTGAAGTCATTGGAAGGATTGTTGCTCATGAGATGACACTTAAGGATAAGGAAGAGCTTCACAATAAGTCAAGTGGTGCTTACAAAGCTACAAGTGATGCTCCTACTACCTCAAGTGACAAGTTAGTTTCCAACGAAGACATAAGCCTAATGGTCAGGAACTTCAACAAGTTCTACAAGAATAGAGGCAAAGAGAGAAGCTCAAAGTCTAGATCATATGATGGAAAGAGATCTTCTAGTCGTGATCGAAACTGCTACAATTGTGGAAGACCCGGACACTTCTCAAATGAGTGTACGGCTCCCCACAAGAGAAGAGAAGAATCTCCAAGAAGAAGAGCAAGAGATGAGTCACCTCGGAAAGAGAGAAGGAGTAGAGATGATCGTTATGAACGAAGACCCTCTCGGAGAAGCAAGGATTCGGAGAGGAAAGACAAGTCATCAAGGAGCTACACAAGAAGAAGACATCAAGCTCATGTTGGTGAATGGGTCTCCGGCTCCGACTCTGACAGTCAATCCGATGGAAGCTATCACTCCGACTCCGACTACAGTCAAGATGAAGGTGTTGCCGGACTTGCACTCGTATCCTCCAACTCCAACTCCTACGACTTATTTGATTCACCAAATGAGGGAATTGGAAGATGCTTCATGGCTAAAGGCCCCAAGGTAACACACCCTGAGTTCATTGACTTTGATAGTGATGAGGATGACTTACTTGGTGAAGATGAGCTCTTGCATGATAAATCTAGTGAGCTTAGTAATGATGAAAATGCTAGTAGTCTTTATAGTCGAGAAGAGTCGAATGACAATGCTATGAAGGATATTGAGCGTCTAACTAAAGAATTAAACACTCTTAAGTTAGCTCATGAAACTACTCAAGAAGATCATAGAGAGCTCCTAAGATCTCATGAGAAGCTACGCTTCGAGAAGCTCACTCTAGAGCAAGAACATGAGTTTCTAAAAGCGATCAATGACGATCTTCGAAAGAAGAGTTCTTCATATCTTGCCAAACGACTTCTCTTGTCTAATTTCTTGCCACCTATTAAGACTAAGCATGACAAGCATAAGAAAAATTCTTCCTCTAGTAGTAACAATAACAATGTTAAATCCAATGTTGTTACTTCTAGTAGTTCTCTTGATTCCACTAACAATGTTTCAAGCCAAGTTACACTTGAGCAAGAAAATAGCCTATTGAAGGAAATCATAGAGAAAGGTGTCTACAAGAGTCTTGCCGGAAGCAAGAACTTTGAGGAGATTGTTCGCAAACAAGGAAGACACCGGAAGAATCAAGGGATTGGTTTTGAGCGAAAGTTCAACGCCGAAGGTGTTGAGTGGGAAGAAGGTCAATACCCTACTCCACAGTTTGTCTCACAAAAGGAGAAGTATGATCCTACTTCTTCCAATGTGGAACAAGCTCAAGATGACCTTCCACCACAAGACCACAAGCTAAAGGCCAAGGACAAGCTTCAAGAGGAAATTGATGCATTCATTGAAGCACCTCAAGCCATGGTCAAGTGGGTTCCCAAGGACACATCAAGTTCTACTTCGTCAAGCTCAACTACAACACCAAGGATTCCCATCAAGATGATGTGGATCCCAAAGAAGAAGAACTAGTAGGTTCTTGAGGGTGACTCCGCCAACAAACTTCACTCATATTCATTTTGGCAAGAACTTGTGCAATCAACTTCCACATCATGCACTTGTTCATGGAGTCACAAACCCTCTTGTTGGTAAGTCAAGGGACAAGGTAATCATTGCTTTCATGGACATCATTTTTTTGTGCACTTCACTCTATGTCCATGGATATTCTTGTTTGTTCCTTGTGGGACTAACCCATGTAGGTATTGAAAGTGCCCTAATCCAAAGGATTGCTCCCAATGATCTACATCAACATTGAGCATCCACATCTTCAACATCTACATGAAGTCTTCTACGACAACCCAAGGTTAGTTTGACCCTTTAAAAGGGGTTCTCACATCTAGGGGGAGCTTTGCTCTAAAAATTGAGCTAAAACATCTCCAAATGATGTGAACACATAAATGCTTTATGTAAAAGTGGTAACCCCACTTGTGCTTAAACGATGAGTATGACCTATGATCAAATGTTCTCATTTGACTCCTAAGTCAATATACTCATATATAGATGACCTAGTCATCGACATTTTGTGTGCTAGTAGCTAGAGTTTTGGTTGTGCATGTTTGACACATATTTCAGTTGCTATCTTATTGTGTGAGCATGTTGGATGCATGATTTTATCCATTCAAGGACATCCATTTGTTGTTTTGATTGTTTTGGTTTCTTTTTCTGGCCAAATGGATGGAAAAGAATGCCTAAGCACCTTCCCTAGCTATCTATGCTTTCTTATCTCAAAATCTATTCATGCTTATATCACAACTTTGAACAAGTCTTTTTCGGACAGTCCGAGTGAGGAGCACTCGGAACCACCGATTCGTCTAAGGCTGACTTCCAAAACCTTCTAAGTCTATTTCGGTCTGACCGGCTTCTCAATCTCGGTCCAACCGAAACACTTAGATTGATCTAGGTTTCATCTCGGTGAAACCGAGTTCAAAATCTCGGTCTGACCGATATGTGTAACTGCACAGCAGAAATACATCTCGGTGACACCGAGTTTTTCAACTCGGTCCCACCGACAGTACGGGGTTATATATACTGAGGGCTGCGCGCGATCTATTCCTTTCAAACCGTTCGCCCTCCAAGACCCCTGCTGCCGCCGCCCTGATCTAAGGATCGTCGCCGTCGTCGCCTGTGTGCCCTTGCCGCAGGTCTCCGCCGCCGTCAACGGTAATCTTCTCCGCCGTTGCCGCCGTAGAGGGACACCACCAAGTTAGGGTGTGTCTCGATCCCTATTCATGCTCCACTTCTGATTCTTGCATGATAGGACTGCCCTGATTCAATCCACGTTTGATATGTTCCCAATACATTGTTCAGATCGTTTAGTTTCGAGGAAAATTCTTAGGTTTAGGTTTCCACGAAATGCATCTCGGTGAAGCCGATTCCTGAAACTCGGACTGACCGATTTGGTCTCTGACCATTGCACTACACAGTTCGGTCTGACCGAGTTGTGAAAATCGGAATGTCCGAAGTGAAGTTTCTATGAAACCCTAGTTTTTCGGTAGGACCGAAACCCATTTCGGTCTGACCGAAAGTGGTGTGTAGGTTCTGTTGAACACTTCGGTTACACCGAAACTTGAAATCGGTTTGACCGAAATACATTCTGTGAAAACTCAAAACTAAGTTTTTAACTCATTTTTTTGCAAAAACTTCTGCAGTTGTGATAACTCTTCTACTCTGCCTACACCTTATCTATTCACAGGTCTTTCAGCCATGTCAGATGTCAGTGACAGCCAGAACAGGTCCGAATCACCGTTTGCTGAGATTCCAGAGGCAGGTACAAGTCCTGAGGCTAGCAGCTCTAGTGATGATGGTGAGAGGAGCACCCCTAGTGGTCTGCCTCCTGCTGCTACGAGAACCAGGAAGAAGAGAACGTCTGATTCTGAGGATTCCGATTTTGTTGCTGAGGAAGTTACCTCCAAGCCAAAGAGGCAAGTGGTTGCCAAAGAGCTCCAAGGGCAGCAGCCAAAGAAAGGCACGAGCAAAGTGAAGCAGTCTGCAGTTGCCAAGAAGCTCAACTTGGAAGAGCCAGCTCCAAGCAAGGTGAAGAAGACTTCCAAAAGGAAGAGAGTTGTTTATGCTGAACCTCAAGTTGATGATGCTACAGAAGAAGAAGAAGATGCACCCCAGCCTCCTCCTCAGAAAGCTAAGTTCATGGGTGATGCTATTCGGGCTCAAACCTCCTCCAAGCCCAAGAAGCCTGCTCAAGCTAAGGCAGCTCCAGCCAAGCCCAAGAGGACAACCAGAAGCATTCCAGCTTCTGAGAAGAACAAAGGTGAGATGCCACCTTCTGAGTCAGATGAAGAGCATGTGTTGCTCAAGCTCCGTCCCAAGTTGCCACTCCACAATGATGCTCATCCTCAAGCTGAGGACATGAAGGCAAGAAAGGACAAAGGTCTCAGGCTATGGAGACAGTCTGATCCATATGCCGTAAGAAGAAGGACTGCTGTGGACCCTAGATTCCACACCAAAGAGCAGCAGGATTTCTATGAGACCGTGCTAATGGATAAGAAGCCCATTGTTGCTGACACCAGGTATGTTGACTGGAAGTACATTGACAGCAGAGAGCATCGGGACTTCTTTCCCCATGTGCATGAGAGCTTTACTGCATGTGGAGTTGCTGACTTTGTGGGTCAAGAACTGACAGCATGGAACGACGAGATGATCATGCAGTTCTATGCCACAGCCCATTTCTACCCCGATGGCAAGATCACCTGGATGACTGAAGGTCAACGGTTTTCTTCAACTGTTGCAGAATGGGCAGAACTTCTGAACGCTCCAGTGCAGAGAGAGGACGACATTGATGTCTATGGGATTCCTAAGAAGAGTCATGATTCCATGAAGAATATGTACAAGGAGATCCCAGCTGCTGATTTGGAGGGATGGAAACTCGGCTCAGTGTATTATCTCCAGGCAGGTCTGACCACCACTAACACTATCCTGAGGCATACTTTGATGCCTAAGTCAGGTGACCACCGGATGATACGAGGCTATTCTATCAACATGCTGCACATTCTCGATGAGAAGGCACCTTTTAAGGTGATGGACTTGATGGTAGAGACCATCAAGAGGACTGCAGCTGACCAGAAGAGGTCGTGTGGGTTTGCACCGCAGATACAGATGCTTATCAACGCCAAGTTTGGCACGGGCAAATTCATGTTGGATAGGAAGCACTTACCACTGCAGCCAGAGCATGAGGACAACGTAGTTGTGATGGATGAAGAGGATCCCACCTCAGTTGAGGGGCAAGCCAAGATCGAAGCTGCAAAGAAAGCCAAAGCTGACAGAGAGGCAGCAGCAGCAGCAGCTAAGCCAAAGAGCTTCGGAGATCAGATTCTTGAAGCAACCCGGAGAATTGAACAACGCCTGGCCAGCATTGAGCAATCTCAGGAGAGCCTTGAGAGGATCGTCGAGGACAAGATCCACGCTCTGGACGTGAAGCTGACTGAGATTCAGGTGTCTGTCAACAAACTTGAGGCAGACATGGAGGAGACTAGGCAGGAGAGAGCAGAGCTTATGCAGGATGATATAGTCCAGGACTCTCATCGCCAGACTGCTCCGGTTCCCAGAGGATCCAGGTCTGCAGCTATCCCAGTGACAGACTCCAGGGCTACCACTTCAGCACCAGCTACAGCTCCAGCAGTTCCTTCAGCTCCAGCATCCACTCCTCCAGCGCAGACATCAGCAGAAGTCTTCGCCGACGCAGCTATCTCTACACCGACATCGACCCAGACGGGAGCAGCCAGCCGAGCCCGCAGTGACGTTTAGCTCTATACCTTTTCGAACTTTTTGGTAACTTGTTGCCAAAGGGGGAGAAATTGTTATAGATCATAGGGCTTCGAGAGAGAGAGTGCTCTTTCGTCTTTTCGTTCTTTTGCCATTTTCCTTGAGATACATTGGTTTCTTTTGGTTCCAGATACTTTAAGTGTGCTTGCTACTACGTTTGATGCTACCTTAATGAGTGCTTAGTCATACTATGCTTTAATGTGTGCTTATTGTTTATCATATGCTATTTCTTATTGTATGGCTATTTACTCTTGTCTTGGTGATTGAGTGCATGTTATTCATTCTTATCATTTTGTGCGCTCCACCAAGATGTATGTGACATGGAAGAGTGACCCATAATCCTAATCGATTGTGCATTTGCATTCAAACGCAAATTTTAAATAATGCACAAATTTAGGGGGAGCTCTTGTTTATCACATACCTCTCAAAGCGACGATATTATTCATTGATTATATCTTTTGTCGAAGCTTTGATCTATATGTTGTCATCAATTACCAAAAAGGGGGAGATTGAAAGTGCAACTAATCCCCGGGTGGTTTTGGTAATTAATAACAACATATATATCATTGAACTAATATTCTCTTGAGAATCATTTCAGAAAAGTTCAATGATGTGGGTATGGAAATGTCTGAAGAAGTGGACCCCTCAAAATGCTAAGACAAGCATTGGCAAAAGCTCAAGACTCCATTTTTGGTTTAGTGATCAAAGATCACATTGAGTCCATAGGAAAGCCAATACTATTAAAAGGGGATGAGGTTGTGTTAATGTTCTTGTTGCTCAAGTGCTTGGTGATCTAACTCCCTCAACTATCAGCACTATTCACTACTTATCACACACCCATAAGTAATCTCGGTCAAACCAACTATGTCTCACCGAGATGAAGTTATTTCTACAAACCCTAACATCTCGGTCACACCGATTCTTTCAAATCAGTCCCACCGAGATGAACCACTTCAGCCATATTCCAGAACCCTAGAAAAATCGGTCTTACCGAGTTTGAGATCGGTCACACCGAAACTGAACTGCCAACCTTCTGTAACCACTTCACATCATTTCGGAATTTCCGAGTTTGCATTATCGGTCTCACCGAATTGGGCAAGGTTCTGCCTTGACTCAAATCGGTCGCACCGATAATTCATTTTCGGTCAAACCGATTCTGGCATGTTCCTACTCTTTCTCAAATCGGTCCAACCGAGTTTTCTTTCTCGGTCTCACCGAAATCTCCAACGTTCATATCAGATACACTTTCGGTCCCACCGAGATGGTATTTTCGGTCCCACCGAAAATCCCAACGTTCACTATATTTGAACTTTCGGTCTAACCGAATTTTCACTTCGGTCTGACCGAGATTGGTCAAATGTGTGTGTAACGGTTGGATTTTGTGTGGAGGCTATATATACCCCTCCACCCCCTCCTCATTCGTGAGGAAAGCCATCAGAAAGTACCACCACTTCTACCACACACTTTCTGAGAAGTGAACCACCTACCCTTGTGTTGAGATCAAGCCATTCCATTCCTACCATATGAAACTTGATCTCTAGCCTTCCCAAGTTGCTTTCCACTCAAATCTTTCTTCCACCACAGCCATATCAGTGAGGAGAGTTGAGTGTTGGGGAGTTTATCACTTGAAGCACAAGAGCAAGGAGTTCATCACCATCAACACCGTCTATTACCTTTTGGGGGGTGGTGCCTCCTAGATTGGTTAGGTGTCGCTTGGGAGCCTCCGTCGTGATGTGGAGTTGAACCAAGAAGTTTGTAAGGGCAAGGAGATCGCCTACTTCGTGAAGATCTACTCCGAGTAAGGCTAGTCCTCCGTGGGCGTAGGCCGTGATGGAATAGACAAGGTTGCTTCTTCGTGGACCCTTCGTGGGTGGAGCCCTCCGTGGACTCGCGCAGCCGTTACCCTCCGTGGGTTGAAGTCTCCATCAACGTGGATGTACGATAGCACCACCTATCGGAACCACGACAAAAATCTCCGTGTCACCAAACTGCGTTTGATCTTCTCCACCTCTCTTTTACATGTGCAATTTACTTTCCACTCAAATCTTTCTTCCACCACAGCCATATCAGTGAGGAGAGTTGAGTGTTGGGGAGTTTATCACTTGAAGCACAAGAGCAAGGAGTTCATCACCATCAACACCGTCTATTACCTTTTGGGGGGTGGTGCCTCCTAGATTGGTTAGGTGTCGCTTGGGAGCCTCCGTCGTGATGTGGAGTTGAACCAAGAAGTTTGTAAGGGCAAGGAGATCGCCTACTTCGTGAAGATCTACCCCGAGTAAGGCTAGTCCTCCGTGGGCATAGGCCGTGATGGAATAGACAAGGTTGCTTCTTCGTGGACCCTTCGTGGGTGGAGCCCTCCGTGGACTCGCGCAGCCGTTACCCTCCGTGGGTTGAAGTCTCCATCAACGTGGATGTACGATAGCACCACCTATCGGAACCACGACAAAAATCTCCGTGTCACCAAACTGCGTTTGATCTTCTCCACCTCTCTTTTACATGTGCAATTTACTTTCCGCTGCATAAACTCTAGAATTGCATGTGTAGGGTGTTACTTGAACTGATCTTGTTTGTGAAACTGCCAAAAACTTTGCATGATCTAAAGGCAGATTTTTTATATTGTCAAGTAGTCTAATCACCCCCCCCTCTAGACCTACTTTCGATCCTACAAATGCTAACCCTAGCAGCTGAAGAAACCATTACCCAAGTTTCATCTTCCATGGCAGTGGAATATACTAGATATAGACCACATCCACTATGCTGCAATGGATGCATACCTTTGTTTCAATATCTACAAGGGTTCGACGAAGAGCGTGAGCCAAGTGTGCGGTTCAAGCAAAGAAGTACCGGCAAAGAGGAAGAGGGACAAGGAGGAAGTCGAGCACATGGGCACGAGTCTAAGTAAGGTGGCAGTGTCGTTGTTCATGGTGGTTCTAATACAATGTCTACCAAATTAGTTGCTTGGTTTAATTTCAGGGTGCTTAGTTTTATTTGAGGGGTGTGTTGTACTGAGTCCCCAGCAGAACTATTTTATGCTCCTTCTCATTACTTTAACTCTTGAGTATCTACCCCATCTAAGCACGTACTAGCTTTTCTAATAGTACTATATGCACAATTTGGCGACGAGCGCTCCCTATATGTATCACCTTTTTTCTTCAATTTCATCTTGTTAATTTTTCTCCTTGGAGAAATCCATTGATACTACTACTATACAAAATTATTTTTAAAAGGCTAGAGGTTGGGGCAGTCTCGCTTGGTTGGTTTCACGAGTGGCGAGGGCCTTTGTGATTTGACAGCTCATTACTACTAGAAGGTGGGGCCTTGTGATTTTACTGCTCGTATAAATGTTGCCGACGACCTGAGGAGGAGCAAAGAACCATGCGGTATACTACTACTTTCCACTGGAGGAGTACTAGTACGATTGAGGAGAGCGAAACATGGCAGCCCAGTGCGACATGGCGATCCCACGGCGCCGCTTATCGTTACTCCCTCTCTCTCTCGATTTACAAGGCATGCACATACCCGTAAGTCATCAATTTGACCAACCTAATAGAAGTCATATATTACAAAAAAAACATACCATTGTAAACTTTAGATATTCTATTTTCAAACCGTATAATTTTTTTGCTATATAGTTTATATTACTATGATAAAATTGGCAACCTAGGTATGCGCGTAGGATTTGTAAACTAAAATAAAGGGAGTAGCATTGTTCTCTTTGTGCCTCACAGAGAACGTGACACATGCAGCAGAACATCCGAAGCAAAAGAAGAAACACATGAGCAAAATAAGAAGGAACATTGCCCCCCCCCAATGAAGGAAGGCGCAGACACAAGTCTGGGTCGCTGCTCTCTACATCATGAAGAGTTGACCATGGAGTCCTGACTGCTTCTTCATCGCCTCCACGACCTTCAGTTCCTCGCTCGTGTCCTCCGCCATCTTCTTCATTCTGTCCATGACATGGGATTTCTTGACGAGAGCCTTCATCATCTCTTCCACGTCCGCATTACGTAGCTTGACAGCAGCTGGGTGCTCGATGCGGAGCTTCTCCAACTCCTCCTTTTGTTCCATGATGAGGGCGTGTAGCATCTTCACGGAGAAACTACTCTTCTCATGCAGCTCCTTCCAGCCGGCGTTCTCCTCCTCGAGAAGGTCGAGCTCGTGGAGTAGCTTCACATTGTCCTCCTAAAGTTGCAGGATTTCGCCAGTCGCCTTCTTACCTGAGGCAATGCTCTCCCGCAGCTGCATCATCAAGCCGGCGGTCAACTCCTTCTGCTTATTGAGCTGATCGGGCATGTCGTCGAGGGACAATGACCGCAGCACCGCCAGCTCGGCATGTTCGCCTCCACGGCAAGGGCACTCCTGGGAGCCCTCGCCTGCCCGTGAGTGATCTTTCGAGGTCTCTGCGAGGCGGCGAGCCCCTTTTTTTCGCGGCCTTGGTCGCCACTGCATTGCTATGAGTAGTTCTCGGCCTAGAGATCTACACACCGGCCATGGCAAGGACAGACGAACAAGAAAGACTTATGAGGAGGAAGGTAGAGTGATTTTCGGCTAGCTATAGTTCCCCTTTTTATAGCCAAGTATTGCGCTAGTACTAAAACCTGCATAGTGGGAACATGTTCAGGTTTGATACGTACCAGGTGTGAGTAGGTTTGCACTTAATTATAGCATGGTAGTACAACTTTGGAATGTGATGGGCACAAGCTAAAGATTAATTGATGGTCGAGGCCCGAAACTGCTCCCGATGAGTTTCCTGGAACACAAAATTCAAGTAGTACTGCTCAAATGCGGTCACACAAGTTAGTGATGTAACTGGTCCTACATGTCAGAAGAAGCCGATGCGTGTCGTGGGTCCGACCGACCGTAAGTATTACGTAACAGAGACTTCGGGTTGTTGCTTCAGGTGATTGTCACGACCAAGCAGTCAAAAACTAGTGATAAATCAATTACCATCTTTTTCCAAACGACCAAGTATTTGCATAGGAATACAATACATATAGATGGAGTGATCATAACGGTTGCAAACCGCCATGGCGCTGCAAGTTCACTGCAGCAGGAACCGAGCAGGTCACTGCATCGCTGGCGGGGAAGGCGGGCAGCTGACCTCGCCTACGATTCATCCCCAGTGCCACCACCGCAGTTGGCTTCGCGATTTGGCTTCTCCTACAACACATTTGAACAGTTGAACCGGTTGCTCATCCCATCCTGCAGGCATGTGTGTTCTTTCCTCCACAATAGACTCCGTGAATATGATATATGCCATTATCCCCAGCTCGAAATCAACTCGACGCTGCCAAATGCTGACATCACTCAGTATTTCTCCCCTAAGATCGATTTGCGTGTCCGTCTTGTGCTTCGCCTGGTGCAACTCCTTCGAACTTGTCTCCAATTGATGCGATGCTTCCTCGATCCGATTTGCCCTTGTTGTCCACCACCTGAAACACAGCCCTCGCATGTCCTCCGACGCCACCAATCTGTGATTCCACTCCATCAATATATAAATACAAATGTCACCAATAGTAACCCAGGAAAAAATTGATCATGTTGCCTGTGTCCTGGTTTATTGGCCCCCTATTTTATTTTGTGCCAATTTTTGACCAAAAATGTAATTAAAAAATATTAATGCATGTCACCAAAACTTATATCATTGGAATCACATTTGAACATAGTTCCCGATTACATTAATTTTTATGACATGCATAAATGTTGTGTTGCTTAAAATTATGATAAAAAATTGGCACAAAATAGGAAGGAGACCAATGGAATTAGCAACCCATGATTTAACTACTCATATGCATGCACTCGAGTAGTTATTCTCAACTACTCCCTCCCTCACGTCCACTCAATTTGCATACACTGTATTAATTGACCATCAATGAAGTGAACGACTTTACACGCGTCAAATTATGACATGGGGTGGATCTTTGTACAAAAATGCATCCCACCATGTAAACGCGTGTGCGCGTGAGGGAATGAGTGCATGCATGCACATCTTCGCTTCATGCATGTACTGCCAGTGTGTGTGAGAGAGGACAAGTACATTCTTCTGGAACTAGCAGCATGTCACTGTTATCAATCCACACAAGGAGGTCGCGACAACGAGTTCACATGTGCCACGTGGCTTCATAGATCCCCCCACATCATTTTAATCATAATATATTAAATGAAATAGGGAGAGACACTGTGTAGCATGCCATTGGAATTCTAATTTACATGTTTTGCACATCCTGGAAGTACAAGTAAGGTACACGTGCATTGCACGCATGAGATTTGGCAACCAAATTATGAATAAATACCACACTATAGCATGTAAGCTTTGAGTCATATATGCATGATGTAGACGTTCATTTAATTCTTATAGTTCATCTAATTCAAAATCAATTAGTTTTTCTAAAAAATCTATTTTATGAGTCATGGAATTGTGCGGTGTAAAGCATAAAGTAAAAACAAATAATGGCAATTCAACTAGAAAAAAGTTTGGGCAATTATGATACAGAAGATTCAAAAACAAAGGAGAAGTACTTGT
Organism: Secale cereale; assembly: GCA_902687465.1. Lineage (NCBI taxonomy): Eukaryota > Viridiplantae > Streptophyta > Magnoliopsida > Poales > Poaceae > Secale > Secale cereale. The sequence continues at coordinate 217,254,474 of LR738714.1, forward strand.
GTTTTGAGGTTTGTGCATTATGCTTAAGTTCAACCATGGAGTCTTCTAGATTGTACATGTGGCAGAATCTGGTGGAATGCAGATGATATCCAATGGCCAGTAGTGCTCGGATTTGCCATCCCTGCACCGTTGGATTGGCTTCATCCAATGACCATCTTTGCAATTTATTCTCACACTATATAGGGATATAGAGTATAGATATAAATATAGATATAGAGGTATAGATACAGACTAGTGCCACATCACCTAAAGCCTTTCTACACGCTCATTTTTTGTAGAAATGTGCTCTACCATGCACCCGCGCGTTTGTATGTGGGAACGACTGCGTGTGTGTACCCCTTCTCTTTTGCACACGTAGTCCGTGTGTGTGAGATATACTAAGATATGGCGAGGGAATACGTGTCAATGCAATTTGTGTGAATGAGAGGCCTATATACATAAATGTATATGCATGGGGCCGGGTGATATATGAGAAGGGAGGGGAGGGGTCGACCGCTCGAGGTATCGATAGAGACATATAGAGGTGTGAGGGGCCAAGTGGAGGTTGAGTATGAAGGAGTGCACAAGTGCAAGATCTATATTTAAAGAGAGGGGTGCGAACATGCGCGGTTGTGCGCAGTAGCGGAGCCATGAAAAATAAATGAGCTAGGGGCCCAATCATTGCTAATGATTTACGGGGAGGGCCAATTCATGATCTTAAACCATTTTACCAGCAATTGATCTACTGATCGCATTCATATTAGCCTCAATATATAGTGATGTTAGGGGGGGAGCAGGGCCCTTGCTGCCCCTGCCTTCGCCACTGTGCGTGCATCTGAGAGATGATGCGGAAGGCATGGATGATGAGAGGGAGACGACGGATAGATAATGTGGCTGTATTAGCTATGTAGTCCTATATAGAGAGGTACAGATTCATCGATGTGTACGTGGGAAAGAGGGTGAGACCTGACTAGATATATAGATTGATCAGTTTGTGTTGAAAACTGGAAAAGACCTAGCTATATATTTACACACATAGAGGAACATCGATTGTTGCACATGCATGTGGGATATAAAGAATGCCCAAAGTGATGAAGAGGGGGAGTTGTGTGTGTGTGCATGCATGAGAGACCGACCTGAAAAAAAGATTGCATGTGTGCGGTGTATAATGCTGAGTGGTAGTGTGTGTGTATGCATGCAGGAGAGCAAATTAGTGGTACAATTATAAAGAGAAGACGACTGTGTGGGTGTAAAAGACTAGGTGAGGTCACAATCAATGTAAAGTTGAATTCCAATATTTGAATAAGAGATCATGATGTTTGAAACCCATGCACGCATTAATATAACTGAGATATGTGTGGTGTGGTTTGGAAACGAGCATGCTATACTGTATACACATTGAACAAGGTCAGACTGATTTGAATTTGATATACCGATGGGAGGCATCGTTTGGCCACATCATTTTAATCATAATATATTAACTGAAATAGGGAGAGACACTGTGTAGCATGTCATTGGAATTCTAATTTACATGTTTTGCACATCCTGGAAGTACAAGTAAGGTACACGTGCATTGCACGCATGAGATTTGGCAACCAAATTATGAATAAATACCACACTATAGCATGTAAGCTTTGAGTCATATATGCATGATGTAGACTTTCATTTAATTCTTATAGTTCATCTAATTCAAAATCAATTACTTTTTATAAAAAAAATCGAAATTGTGCGGTGTAAAGCATAAAGTAAAAAGAAATAATGGCAATTCAACTAGAAAAAAAGTTTGGGCAATTATGATACAGAAGATTCAAAAACAAAGGAGAGGTACTTGTGTTTTGAGGTTTGTGCATTATGCTTAAGTTCAACCATGGAGTCTTCTAGATTGTACATGTGGCAGAATCTGGTGGAATGCAGATGATATCCAATGGCCAGTAGTGCTCGGATTTGCCATCCCTGCACCATTGGATTGGCTTCATCCAATGACCATCTTTGCAATTTATTCTCACACTATATAGGGATATAGAGTATAGATATAAATATAGATATAGAGGTATAGATACAGACTAGTGGCACATCACCTAAAGCCTTTCTACACGCTCATTTTTTGTAGAAATGTGCTCTACCATGCACCCGCGTGTTTGTATGTGGGAACGACTGCGTGTGTGTACCCCTTCTCTTTTGCAAACGTAGTCCATGTGTGTGAGATATACTAAGATATGGGGAGGGAATACGTGTCAATGCAATTTGTGTGAATGAGAGGCCTATATACATAAATGTATATGCATGGGGCCGGGTGATATATGAGAAGGGAGGGGAGGGGTCGACCGCTCGAGGTATCGATAGAGACATATAGAGGTGCGAGGGGCCAAGTGGAGGTTGAGTATGAAGGAGTGCACAAGTGCAAGATCTATATTTAAAGAGAGGGGTGAGAACATGCGCGGTTGTGCGCAGTGGCGGAGCCATGAAAAATAAATGAGCTAGGGGCCCAATCATTGCTAATCATTTACGGGGAGGGACAATTCATGAACTTAAACCATTTTACCAGCAATTGATCTACTAATCGCATTCATATTAGCCTCAATATATAGTGATGTTAGGGGGGAGCAGGGCCCTTGCTGCCCCTGCCTTCGCCACTGTGCGTGCATCCGAGAGATGAAGCGGAAGGCATGGATGATGAGAGGGAGACGACGGATAGATAATGTGGCTGTATTAGCTATGTAGTCCTATATAGAGAGGTACAGAATGATCGATGTATACGTGAGAAAGAGGGTGAGACCTGACTAGATATATAGATTGATCAGTTTGTGTTGAAAACTGGAAAAGACCTAGCTATATATTTACACACATAGAGGAACATCGATCGTTGCACATGCATGTGGGATATAAAGAATGCCCAAAGTGATGAAGAGGGGGAGTTGTGTGTGTGTGCATGCATGAGAGACCGACCTGAAAAAAGATTGCATGTGTGCGGTGTATAATGCCGAGTGGTAGTGTGTGTGCATGCATGCAGAAGAGAAAATTAGTGGTACAATTATAAAGAGAAGACGACTGTGTGGGTGTTAAAGACTAGGTGAGGTCACAATCAATGTAAAGTTGAATTCCAATATTTGAATAACAGATCATGATGTTTGAAACCCATGCACGCATGAATATAACTGAGATATGTGTGGTGTGGTTTGGAAACGAGCATGCTATACTGTATACACATTGAACAAGGTCAGACATATTTGAATTTGAGATACCGATGGGAGGCATCGTTTGGCCACATTGCATCCACGCATGGACACACTACTCGGATTGGAGATGATGGGTGGCTTTTGCATCTCATATCTATACCCCTATAGAGTGTGCGAATAAACTTTGAAAGATGGTCGTTGGATGAAACCAATACGATGGGGCAGAGATGGCAAATCCGAGCACTACTGGCCGTCGGATATCATCTACATTCCACCAGATTCCGCCACATGTATAATCTATAAGATTCCATGGTTGAACTTAAGAAGAATGCACAAACCTCAAAACACAAGCATTTCTCCTCTGCGTCAAATCTTTCGTATCATAATTGCCGTTTTTTCTAGATGAATCACCATTATTTATTTTTACTTTGTGCTTTTCAACGAACAATTCCATGAATCTTAAAATAGATTAACTTTTTAATAAAAAATAATTGATTTTGAATGAGATGAACTATAAGAATGAAACGAACATCTACATCATGTATATATATGACTCAAAGCTTGCATGCTATAATGTGGTATTTATTCATAATTTGCTTGCCAAATCTCATGCGTGCAATGCACGTGTACCTTACTAGTCTAAATGGTGTGTGTGTGTGTGTGTGTGTGTGTGTGTGTGTGTGTGTCTATGTGTGTTGTGTGTGTTAAGCACATTGTATGTAGTATCATACATGGTTTAGATTCCGAACATCTAGCTAGAGCATACATGTGGTATGATTTGAATTTAGCATAAAATGGATACATATATTTGAATTCGAGATCGTTTGTACATGTAGTTCATATTTATATGGGAATTTACTACTCCTATATTCATGTCATGTGTTGTGAATATAATATTTAGATGGTTGTATAACTAACCCGAGTACAATCCCATTCAAACAGGGAAAATGTACTTAAATTTAGTCCATATGCTAGACAACACGAACTGTTTTTTTTATTGTTGACGGAAGTGCAAATTGATTTGGTACTATACACGTTAAGCTTGTTGTCCCGATATTTTTTTTAGTTTTTTGTTGTTGTATTAGAAAGCATTTCTAGTAATATATTAAAACGGTACATGGCTCTCTCTAGTGTGGTGTGAATTGTTTTTTTGTACACGTTAATATTGTTCTCCCGAAATTTCAACCGCGCCTTGTTATGCCGAAATTTCAAGCTAGCATCTGTGTCTATCGTGCTGCGAAACTCCCGCCTCTTCAACCCGTGCCTTGTTATCCTAAAATTTGAAGCTAACTCTTTGTCTCGTTGTGCTCAGAAAACTCCCTCTATCTTAGCCCGCGCGTTGCCATCCCAAAAATACAACGCGCATGAAAACACCCACCTCCTGCGAAATTCCGACAAGCAAAATTCCCGTGATACCTCCTGAACCGAAGGAACCATCTAGTTCAAATCGGTGGGGGTATTTTCGTAACTTACGCCACATTTCGGACAAGCTCATCACTAAGCCATGGTTCCCCCATCCCATACCCTCTGCCGCCCACATTCGAACAACGAGGCCACGAAAACCCGCGAAGCCCCACACCCTCCTCCGTCTGCCACCCATCCGAAGCCTCTTCCCCGACGACATCATCCACCGCAACACCTCGACCTCCCTCGTCCACCACACTAGATGAGGATCCATCATCGATCTCATTGTCCCGCCGGTTCCGCCATCCCGTCCTCCACTTCCAAGGAGCTGCCCCGAAGTTCCCCTCGTCTTTCGCACCACCTCCATTCCCACACTGCCATCTTCACCTGCACCACTGGAAGAGCAGCATCATCACCGATTCCTTGGATGAAGTTGAGGCCTAATCGGCTCCACCAAAGAGGTTCTACAGTAATCGCTGCATTTTCTTCTTGCTTCGATCTCATGGTGCTACCGGCGCTCGGTCCTGAGCCGCCATGGCACAACTCCATTTACGGCGGCGTCGCTGACCACTTCTTTTACAACGTCGCTCCCTCGGAGGCGACGTCCACATCAGTCAGAGCTACTGCTGCTTTGGCTCGCGCTGCTGCTCTACTCTTGCTCTTCGGTCCTCTGCATGGTCTGCTCTTGCTCTTGCTCGCCCTGCTGCTATTGCTCTTCCTCTTGCTCGACGCTCGAGCCCCACCAGCTACTACCCGAGATGCTGCTACACAGCCAGCTGCCCCGGCTCTTGCACACTGCTGCTCTGGGCACTACTACATCTACTGCTTTTTTGCTACTAGTACGTTTAGTTTCAAAAGTAAAATTTAGTTTCGACAGCAAAATTCAGTTTCGATAGTTAAATTCAGTTTCGACAGTTAAATACAATTTTGATAGTTAAGTTCAGAGATGATCGGCTGATGTATTTTACATCTAGCACTTTGTGGTCATGTATTTTACATCATCTATTGGAGATGATATTATAATTCCACTCTGGTTAACATTGTCTCTCTTGTCCTGCTTCAGCCTCGCCATCGTACAACTCACCGGAGCTGCTCCAACGACAAAACCTTCCATCATAGCCGATCAGTACCCTTGGCTCCATCTCCAGGCGCCTAAGATCTTCTTCCCCTCCTCCGACTGCCACATCGGCCGCATCATCCTCATCGAAAAACACAATGGTGCTGAGATCGACATGGCATCGCCAAAGAGGTTGTACACTTGCTGCATCGCTTTTTTTACTCTACATGTTATATATATATTGTCCACTGTGCACATGTAGTAACGTGAAATTCGACTAGTTTCTCCTATATAACAAGCAGTGAGGTACCAGGCAACCTAGCTATCCGTGGACTCTCTTGAAAGCCATCATTATTTATTCTGCACATTTGAGCTGTGCATTTATAGATGGGCCTGGGAGTTGAGCAAGTAGGGCAGTGGCTTGGGTCCAAAGTAGTATAAGTAGCATTGGAGTGTAGGCTTTTCCCTGTTCAAGCCTGCCTACTAGAATCGTCAGTGCTTGAAAGGAAAAATGAAGGAAAAACATAGGAATTGGAAAGTTTCTTATGGTACTAGTATTCATGCATTTGGTTCAAAGGAATGGAGCAAAGGAAAACTGTAGGATTTGTTCCTTTAGTGTCTCCTTGATAGAAAAACCGTAAGAATTCTAATATCCACTTGGCCTCCTTTTCAAATTCCTATTCATGAAGCACAAGACTATGAGATAGTAGCATTATAGCATTATTACTGTACATTTCATGACGTTTGACTTAATTTCACGATGCTTCTTTGCATTCCTGTGATCTTCCAATTCTTGTGAACCAAACACCCAGATTGACAAAAATCTTATATTTTTAAATTCTTTTTTTTGCACGTGCATTCCTATCTTATTCCCGTGTATTTCCTATCCCTGCATTGTTAGAATCATCAAATTCAAACAAGCCCTTACAGAATTACTTCTGTTACAGATATGTGTCAAAAAAACCTTGTGTGGTTTGTCCCGCTCCTGCTGCGCAGTGGTCCACCCCAAGTGAGCTACTTCAACGACGGAAGGGTTCACCACAGCAGGGATCCGCCCTCCAGACTGTCTTTCGCCTCCTCAGATCTTCTTCCCTGCTGCCGGCAGCCACCACAACTGCATTAGCATCATCAACTGAGCAGAGGACCTTGAGGACTACACAGGTCCGCAAGAGAGGTCGCACTCTTTCGTGTCTGCTTATGTTATGCATCGCTTAACATAATGACATCCTACTTTATCATCATGTTCACCGATTAGACTCCGAGTCAGGTCCAAACTAATGCTCACACTTGATTTTATAAATGGTTGTGGGGTACATATTGGGGCAGCAAGCAATACTATATGTCTACTATCTGATTAATTTTGGGTGTCTATTGTGAGTTTCATGTTGGGTGGAAACAAACACTAAAGGAGCCGTTATCTGCATTTTTTAACTGAAGCTATTCTCTGCCTTCTATCATTGGTTTTGGGTCTATTCATAGTATGCACTCCTTACATAATCTCACTACGTTTTATTCCTATGCATGTCAGTTATTGTACACAATGGTACTGAACATGTAGAGCAAAATAGAAGAGCCTTGCGTGGCAATAAAATTTCATGCAAACGTCGCTCCATGGTGGGCACAAAAGCAACCCCCCTCCCCCATTCCAGACTGTAATCAAGAGGAAGATAAATGTTCAGAGGGGGATTCAGAGGGAGCAGACCACTCCTATTTAACCCCTCAGGTCTTTTGCTCTAACTTGGCATGCTGATGTTGGTCATATCATGCATATGGTGCCTTGCATTGCTTACTTTACACATAAAATATGTCATCTTCTTAGTTTAGACATGGATTGTGTGAATGCCATCTATTTAGTTTCTATATCATATATGTGAATCATGCAATGCCATCTTGTTTAGCCAGGCATCATATATGTGAATTTTGCAATTCCATCCTGGTTAGCCAGTCAACTTATATGTGAATTATACCATGCCATCCTTTTTTACTATGTAATAAATTTATCAACAGTGTTACTACATTCAATTACTCTTCCTGTGCATCAGCCATTCGACACGGTCATGGAAAAATCTGGAGTGAAAACAAGGTCTTCAAAGCAGACAATGCTATCTGACGATGTGCATGTCTTACTGGTTACGAATAGCTCCTCAGGGGAGGATTCAAAGACAGATGACCAGTCCTGTCCCCCCCTGTGGTGCATGCTCTAACTTGGCAGGGTTATATTGCTCATATCGTGCACATGGTGACTTGCATTGCCATATAATTTGCTTAGTTTAGACATGCTTTGTGTGAATGCCACCTTTTTAGTGTCTAGTTACCATATATGTGAATTATGCAATACCATCTTGTTGCAAGACATTATATATTTGAATTATGCAATGCTATCTTGTTGCAAGGCATTATATATGTGAATTTTGCAATGCCATGTTGTTTAGCCAAGCATCATATATGTGAATTATATCATGTCATCCTTTTTTTGTATTACGTATTCCATTTGCCAACAATGTTTGTATACTCAACTACTCTTCCTGTGCGTCAGCCATTTGAATTGGTGATGCAAAAATCTGGAGTGAAACAAGGTCTTCAGAGCAGACAATGCTACCTATTGAAGCATATATCTTGCTGGTTACAGATAGCTCCTCAGAGGAGGATTCAGAGACAGATGACCAATCCTATTCCCCCCAGAGGTGTATGCTCAAACTTGGCAGGGTTATATTACTCATATCATGCATATGTTGTCTTGCAATTGTTAGTTTTTACATCATATACACAATATTGAATGACATCTGCTTAGTTGGCACATCATATATGCGATTGCCCTCTGCTCACTTGCTTAGTATATAAATCATACATTTTTATTATATCATGCCATGATGTTTACATAGACAGCATGTATCGGAATTATGGCATGCCGACCAATTTTGTAAATAAATAATATTGTTATATCATCTCATCCTGTTTACGTAGTCATCATATTTTGAATTATGTCATTCTATCCGTGAACTATATCATGCCATCATGTTTCCATCCATGTATGTTAACTATGGCATACCAACCACTTTAATAGACACATTGTATAGTTATATCATGTCATCCTTTTACATAGTCATCATTTTTTGAAGTATGTCATTCTATCATGATTAGTTAGCCATCATATATGTGAATTTGTGTCATGCTATCCTGTTTAATTAGCTATCATATATGTGAAATTGTGTCATGATATCCTGTTTGGTTAGACAACATAAATGTCAATTATTTCATGCCCTGTTTTCTTACCTACTATCCATTGCACTTGTCTATCATACGATGTCTGTACATTCAATTACTTTTCTTGTTTAATAGCCATTTGAATTGGAGAGGGCGATGGCAGTATCTATGGGAGTAAAAAAATGGTCTTCTGAAGAGATCTTGCTACCCGTCAATGCAAATAGAACCACAGTTGTACTTTCCCAAGAACTAGCCCAACCACACATAACCCAGACTCACGCAGATTGTACCCCTACCCAGTTGGACAGAGAACCAGCTACACCCCTTCTAACCCCAACCCTAGCAGACAATAACCCAGTTCGAGTTGACATAGCACCGTCTCCACCACAGAGCACCCAAACACGAGCAGTTAGTAAGGCAAGTGCAGTGCAAAAAGCACGAGGACCACCACTCCGAACCCCAAGTCAATGCTTAAACCAGAAGAATAATTTTTCTCAGGTCAAGTTCCATAGCTATGGTTCATACTCACTTGCTCTACCATCACTGTATTTACTCATACCAACTTATTTTGAATTTGAAGGATGCAATTGGAACTCCAATGGCGCAACAAGTATGTTTTAAACCTGTTTACTTAACTGGTTTGTTGTCGCAACTTTCTCTATGTTGATATCAGTTTCAATTGAATAAACAGTTATGTTCTCATGGCATGCACATTACAAGTGTTGTTAGTGTTGTGTAGTTTCCCACACTTATATTCTCTCTATGCTGCTTTGTCTTAAACACATATGATTTGAACTGTCTCTATCTTGATTTGGCAACATAAACTAGAATGATATAGACCATACAGTGACCATACTACAGAGATATATGTTTAATTCATGTTGTTATCTTGTCCACCTTACAACTGAACTGGTTTACCAAAATGAGTTTCATATACAACATGGTAAACCTGTGACGTGTCTGCTTGTTCCTCTTGTTGAATGCCGATAGAATATTGGAGAAGAGCACCCCATTATGCAATGGTAGAGAAAGTAATGCAGACAAGGTTCAAGATAGTGAGACACCCCTGTTGGTCTCCAAGAAAGCTGATAAAAACTATCTTGTAGATAGTGAGACAACCCCAAAGTCATGCCTTGATGTAGTGTTTGAGTACTAGCCACTACTGCTGGCACAAGCTCTTCGAACTCACTGCCTGAATTAGTTCGGTTTCTTGAGTCTCAACTTCAAGTTGAAAGACATCGATCAGATGTGCTGCGACAGTAAGCCGAAGGACTGAGGAAGTCCCTGCACAATTCAGATGCATACTTTCTGGTGCAACAGCAAGTGCTGGAGGATTTAAGCGCGAAACAAGAAAAAGCTAATAAGCTTGCTAAGCATCTTGCCAGCATGGTGGATACCTAGGATATTGTTTCTTGAGCTCTTGTGAAGTGGTTTCAGTTCTGGACTTGTTTTGTTGTGGCGTTTATTTGCACCGGTCGCCAACTTTGACAAGCAGTGTATGTAATATGCTACTTTGTTCCCCATATTTACACTGGTGGCGAACTTTGATGCCCAGTGGTTGTAATATTTGTAATAGCCGTAATAGCCTAGCGTATGTTGCTTTCTTATTTATTTCCTTGTTGTCTTGTTTATTAGTTTGCTTGTAGTCAGTGCAGTTCTTTTTCCGTGGTTTGCTAGTGCCGCAATAACCTATTTTTTAGAACTAGGCCACAATAACTATGTGCAACATACGGACAATTGTCACCATAGCCTTCTACGGGCCTTCTACGGGTCGTAGAATCAATGGGCCTTCTACGGGTTGTATGATTGATTGGCCAAACAAGGGCAAATAATGGACCGCATTATGGGTCGTAAACGGGCTAGAGTGGTAGCCATCCGTTCATGGGCCGACCATAACGGGCCTTTAAGAGGCCGACGAGTATAACAGGCTTAATTATATTGACGGGCATAATGGGTCGTTAATGGGCCGTATTTGATGACGCTATGAAATGGCTCAATGGATTAACGGGCCACAAAGGGCCGACTTTAACCACGTGTTGTATTTGTCCCACAAGCTGAAAAGGTTAGTAATAGACCGTAAGCAACCGAATGCTGCAAATCAGCCCCAGAATAAATGGGCCCTTAAAAGGCCGAAAGATAACACGGTATGGGAATGGCCCAAGGGAGTAACGGGTCGTTAATGGGTATGAAGCGATATACTGTTCATTCTAGGCCAGTTTCAGTGCGGGCCGTTAATGGGCGAGGAGTTACAAAGGGCCTCATATGGGCCGAAATATGACATGGGCCGTACATGGGCCAGAAGTTACAATGAGCTGGAATCATATTGGACGGCCTAGATGCAGCTACTGGGCCGAATTCGTAAAGGACATAATGGGCCGTGAATTATCGGGCCTGAATGGGCTATATGCGAGCATGCCGTTAGCAGGCTTTCGATGGTACAGCCCATTATCCCTTGACCAAGTCAAATGGGCTGGCCTTTTAACTTGAATGGGCCACTAATTGGCCATGCCACATGTCGACGTATCATTGGCGCCTAGTGTCCATTGGTTGGTTGACATTTGTCCGCACGTGGAGCAGACATGTGGTTCGTGAGGCCAATAATAATTTTACACATGGAAAATTCCCATTGGTCCTCGCTGTTAGTGGGTTATCTGATCCAAAAACGGACCTTATAGCTTAACGGTGACCCGTTATGGTGGTGCCTCATGTCGGTTACCCTTGAGAAAAGCACTTCGATTACACGCCATTTATCATCGTGGAAGTGAACACTTACGTGATAATAATTTTGGTATTGTCATGGAACACTTCTATGATAGCACAGGTATGACTATCTTGATTCTGTCATAAAATCATCATGGATGTACATGCATGACAGAAAACGTGACCTACTATGACAAACATGTATTATCACACAAGTGTTTTTTTTGTAGTGATGGGATGCCACTTTCTATTGTGTCTGATCGTGATCGCATCTTCACCTATCAGTTCTGGAAGGAGCTGTTCCAACACACCCAAAGCACTCAACTGTGCATGAGCTCAGCGTGTCATCCACATTCAGATGGCCAAATTGAACGAGTTAACCAACAAAACAAGTGTTACCTACGGTGCATTCTCAGTGTGCGTCCATCCAAGTGGTACAAGTGGTTGTCATTGTGCGAGTTCTGTTACAACACCAATTGGCACTCCTCCACATGTAAAACACCTTTTGAGGTGGTGTATGGTCATCCTCCTCGTCACTTTCTCCTTGTTCCTGAAAGCACAATATCTTATGTGGATATATCTCAATGGTTTGAGCATGACGACTTCTCGCCCCTCGTTGGTTACCCCAAGTGGAAGGTTTGAGATGCAGTGTAGCGGAAGTTTTCCCTTGGCAAAGATACCAAGGATCGATTTCCCCTGAGACTCCCAGTTTCAACAAGAAGGTGTCAACTGCTAACGGCACCAGATATTAGCAATCAACGTGGACCTGCACACAGATACAAATAACTTTGCTCCCAACGAGTACAGAGAGGTTGTCAATCCCTCCAGCCTTGTCGTTTACAAAGGATCAAACGCAAGTGATAATAGTGATAGGTATTGCTGCAAATAGTAAATAAAAGCGGAAAGTAAATAGCGGATGTGATCAGTGATGGTAATATGGACCGGGGTCCCATGATGTTCACCAGTGATGTCTCTCTCCCAAAAGATGATAAAACAGCTATGTGAGGTAAACGAATTACAGCTGGGCAATTGACAGAATTATGTGCGCAAACCAATGCTAACTATGTTACAAGAAAGGTAGAGGTTCAAAGCATGGGCGGTACGCCAAGGCAAGTAGACCGAAATCCATCTGCATCTACTACTAATCATCCACCTTGAGATATCTATCCAGAACATCTCGCTGGTATTAAGTTGCGAGTCCCACCCATAGTGTAAACTCAAAGCAACAGACAAGTGCATTAAAAGAACTTTGCGTAAAGTAAACAATCCCTGCACCCGCGGGCACAAGCACCGTTGTTTCCCCCCTTGTGGCAACAGCACATCCCCTAGACTCATGTTTCTGTCACTCAAGCTAGTCATCGAGGGGCATGAACCCACAATCAAGCATAACGTTCCCTCTTGGAGTCACTACCTACTACTTGGCCAAAGCAATAAATAACAACGGAGAACATGCAAGAATTACTTACGGACATAAATATAAAAGAGGTAGATCAAATATATTACTCAAACACAATCTGAACATAATCTCACAATCCATCGGATCCCAGCAAACTCATCATAGCAACAGCATAAGGATTACATATGTGCCTCGATCATGTAGGGCAGCGCACGAGGTCTAATTAGTGAAGCACAAGAACGGGAGGAGAACATCACATAGCTACTGGTCATGGACCCATGGTCCAAGGGAGACTACTCACAACTCATCCGGGAGGCGTCCATGGTGGTGGAGAAGCTCCCGGTGGCGATCCTCCCCTCCGGCAGGGTGCCGGGAAGAGTTCTCTTGGCGCTTCCGATCTTGGAAGCGCAGCGGGGGCGGAACAGAGATGAGATCGCGAAAAAGGGTTCCCGTCTCGAGGGTTTCGGGACACGATATAAATATATGCCAAAGGGGGGCATCAGCGGAGGCCTGGGGGGCCCAGGCGCCCCCCGGCGCGGCCAGGAGGGGGGCCACACCACCAGGGCGCCTGGAGCCCTGGTGGCCCCCCTCCGGCCCTACTTAGGCTACCGGGAAGCTTCTGGAACGCTGATTTTTTATATAATTTTTCCGGGATTTTTCTGGCAGTTTTCGTAATGGGAAAACCTGAAATACAAAAACAGCAGAAAACTGAAACTGGCACCGGGGTGCACTGAGTTAATAGGTTAGTCCAAATATGATCAAAAGTGTATGGAAGTGTATAAATATCATAGCAATATCACCCAAAAAGAGGCATGGAGCAAGCAGAAATTATAGATACGTTTTGGACGTATCAACATCCCCAAGCTTAATTCCTGCTCGTCCTCGAGTAGGTAAATGATAACAAGAATAATTTCTGTGGTGACATGCTATTAACCATATAGGACTTTTTCATAGTCATATGACAAAAGCTTACTGAGACAATGAATCTGTAGTAATTAAGTTGCCTCATGAGAAAATCACAAAGAACTGAAAGTTTTACAACATGATACTGAAACATCAAATAGATTTGTAATGAGCATGGTGTGCAAATATGATAAAGTGATATCTCGCTTGCCCCCTTTAGTGAAGCAAAACATAAATGCACGGGCACCTCCAAGGTTTAAGTGATGACTAGATACAATGATTTCAAAATAGACGATATCATAATCATGCAAAAGACAATGCTACTTTGGGACAATGCACATTACACTCAGAATGACAATCATGCTCTCAGTAGTTGGTGCTTTAAAAGAAGGTGGAGACTCTCGAACCGTGGCTTTTGTTGGCATGGTTGAAAACCCGTAGTCGGAAACAAAGACAAAACATGTACCAGAGCTCTTGGTTTTAAAAACAGAGGTAATAATTATTTTTTTGATTATGCATGTTCCGTCAACGAATGCTAGCAGATAACTCAATCACTTCTTGAGATGGACAAGTTTCGAGGAACGGCTCCTGAATGAGGACGATCACATCCTCTTAATCTCCTTTGTTTATCACTGCCAAAGTTTTCTGATTTCTCATGAACAAAGCGTGAAGGAGGGTTTGTTTGTTATATTAATTTTGAGCCGGGCGCACTCAATGCCAGTTCCTTCTCGTGTTATGGGTTTGCACATTAGACATGCAATCCCGGGGTGAAGCTTGTCCAACTTAAAAAGATCGTGAATTAACTACTACTTCCTCATGAACTTAAAACAGAGGCACAAAATAGGGATGCATTTTTTTTCTTTTTGAATAATTTCGAGATGGTACATGCAAGTCTCCGTTAAGAATGGCAGGTAAATACCATGTAGGAAGGTATGGTGGACTCATATGGCATAACTGGTTTAAAAGAATTTGGATGCACAAGCAGTCAGTCCGCTTAGTACAGGTGGAGGTTAGCAAAAGACTGGGAGCGACCAAAAAAGAGAGCAATGACGGTCATAATCATGCAGAGCGACAAAGGAACATTGAATCAGGCATGGAAGTTATATCGCTACTCACAAATAAAAGATCATCAAGGCTTGACAGACTTTCTTTACAGTCTTAGATATGCATGAGCATACGCCAAGTCAATCAAAATAAATTCTCGAAGGAAGATATTACTAAACCATACCACATCATAGGCAAACAAATCATGTTGGTACTCCAATAACACATTGGGAACCCCCCAGCTATTTGAGACTAACCATAAGAAAACATGAACTACTAAGCACCATTATGCACGTAGCAGCTTTATCATAGACATATCAACCAATGCAACAGAAGCAAACTCTCTTAATAAGATAAGCATGATAACTAAAGAGAGTTCAAGCAACCAACTAAACAAAAGCTCTTTAAAAAGATAAGCATGAAAACTAAGAGATAAGCATGATAGTAGCTATTAAAAGACCAAGAACATACACAGCAAAGATAAACATGAAAATTCTATGTTATGTTCTAGGTAGAAGTGGAGCGTGTTTCTCTCCCACACAAAGAAAGCTGAGTTCCGACTCGTTATGAAAATCTAAAGAAAACTAAAAAGGAAACTAAAAGCAAGACGCTCCAAGCATAGCACATAACACATGAAGTGATAAAAATATAGTGGAACGAAAGACGAACTGATAATGTTGATGTAGAAGGGGATGCACGGGGGCATCCCCAAGCTTAGACGCTTGAGTCTCCTTGAATATTTCTTGGGGGTGCATGGGGGCATCCCCAAGCTTGAGCGTTTGACACTCCTGAATCTTTTTATCATCTTCCCTCGCACACTTGAAAACTCCCTTCATACATAACTCATCATAATCTGATTAGCGAGGTTAGTACCCATAATAAAATAATTGTTCCTTGCTAGAAATAAGGATATTATTGAAGGTGTACTGTTTATCAAGATTGCCAAAAGGTTTTTGCAAAGAAAAAGCAAGCTCAAGGTTTGCAAAATGAAGGAAAGGCAAAACAGGACAGAATCTGTGAAAAACAGAACAGCAGGTAGTAAATGATTTTTCCGGAGCACTTCTGCGACTCTAATCAAAAAACGCAGAACAGACGCACGAAAGACAATTGTATAGAGCACGCTGTCGAAAAAATTCAGACCAAAAGGATGATCTGGTGATTTTATACCAATTTTTTCTATCCAAGGACAGAATCTGTTTCCTGGACAGCACGTCACAACTTTTGAACTTTCTTGCAATCAGAGGCTACACTTGGCACAAAATTGAAAAGCAAAGATACAATGATGATGCTACTGTAGTAACAACATCAAGACGCAACAAAAGCAAAATAAAATTTTATTCATGTGGGCTGCCTCCCAAAAGCGCTTTCTTTTATGCCTTTAAGCTAGGCATAATGCATAGAGATCAAGTTTTATCAAGAGTAAAAGAATAGCTAGCCCGTATAACGGACTCAAAAGGTAACTTAATCTTCTTTCGAGGGAAGTGTTCCATCCCTTTCTTGAGAGGAAATTGGAATTTTATATTCCCCTCTTTCATGTCAATGATAGCACCAACGGTGCGTAGAAAAGGACGTCCCAAAATAATTGGACAAGAAGGTTCACATTCAATATCCATAATAGTAAAATCAACGGGAACGTAGTTGTCATTGACAATGATAAGAACATCGTTGATCCTCCCCAAAGGTTTCTTTATGGAAGAATCAACAAGACGAACACCAAAAGAACAAGAATCGAAAGGTTCCAATTTAAGCATATCATATATTCTTTTGGGCATAACAGAGGTACTAGCTCCAACATCACATAAAGCATAGCAAGAGAAGTTATTCAACTTAATTTTAATCATAGGATCCCAACCATCTTCTAGCTTTCTAGGTATGGAGGCTTCTACTCTAAGTTTCTCCTCCCTAGCTTTGATGAGAGCATTAGTGATATGCTCTGTGAAGGCAAGGTTAAGCGTGCTAGTGCGGGGATCTCTAGACATCTTGTGAAGGAAATCAATAACTTCGGTAAGAGTGCAATTGTCAAAATCAAGGTCACTACTATCAAGTAAGGTGGTAGTGGTGTCCTTTAGGTTCACTTGTTTGGTAGTTTTTATAGTCATAGCATCACCATTAATAGGTCCAATGGGACCAGGAGTGCATTGGGTGCTAAGAGTTTGGATATCCTCAACAACTTGGATAGTAGCAACAGTGTGGTGGGTAGGAAGGTTCTTAATTCTATCTTCTTCCTTCCTCTCTCTAGCCCATCTCTCTTTAAGTTTAGCCAACATCCTAATGTTTTCATTTATTTGCACTTGAATAGCATTCATAGGAGTGACCTTCCTCTCCTCAAGAGGAGAAGTTCTAATTTTAAGCAATTCTACCTCATTAGCTAAATTGTCTACCTTCAAAGAGAGATCATCTAGTTTGTTTAGTTTTTCTTCTACACTATTATTAAAGGCTTTTTGGGTAGTGATGAAATCTTTAAGCATAATCTCTAGTTCAGTAGTGGAGTTCTTGGTGCTAGGATAAGCATTGTTGTTCCCATAGGAATTAGAGGGGAACGGTCTAGGATTGCTACCAAAATTACTCCTATAAGCATTGTTATTAAAATTGTTTCTAGAGATAAAGTTCACATCTACTTGTTCTTGAGCAATCAAAGAATTTAAAGGAACATCACGAGGATCAACAGAAGATTGCTTCGAAAGTAGAGACATGATCAAGTCAACTTTTTCATTTAGGGAAGAAATCTCCTCGACAGAGTTTACCTTCCTACCTGTTGGAGCGCGTTCGGTGTGCCATTGGGAATAATTGGTCATCATCTCATCGAGAAGCATTGTAGCAACACCAAGTGTAGTTGACATAAAGGTTCCTCCCGCGGCCGAATCTAACAAGTTCCGCGAGGTAAAGTTCAAGCCTGCGTAAAAAGTTTGGATAACCATCCAAGTAGTCAAACCGTGAGTAGGGAAGTTCTTGACAAGAGATTTCATGCGTTCCCAAGCTTGGGCAACGTGTTCATTATCCAATTGTTTAAAATTCATTATGTTACTTCTTAGTTGGATAATTTTAGCAGGTGGATAGTATTTTCCAATAAAAGCATCTTTGCACTTGTCCCATGAATCTATGCTATTTCTAGGCAAAGATTGAAACCAAATTTTAGCTCCTCCTCTCAAGGAGAAAGGAAAAAGCTTAAGCTTAACAATATTACCATCTATTTCTTGGTACTTTTGCATATCACAAAGTTCAACAAAATTGTTTAAGTGTAAAGCAGCATCATCTCCAGCACCGGAGAATTGATCTTTCATAACTAGGTTCAGTAAAGCAGGTTTAATTTCATACGAAGGTGCTGAAGTGGCAGGTGTAGTGATAGGTGTGCAGATAAAGTCATCGTTGTTGTGACTAGTGAAGTCACACAACTTGGTGTTCTCGGTGGAACCCATAGTAGCAAGCAAGCAAGATAACTATTTTTGTGATTTTCGATAAAAGATACTAAAGAAAAAACTAAAAAGTAAACTAACAAGACTAAAAGCAAAGGTAAAAGATAGTGTGCAACTCCCCTATCCTGAAGAGTGGAGTCCCCGGCAACGGCGCCAGAAAACTTTGCTTGATGGCTTCTCGCCCCTCGTTGGTTACCCCAAGTGGAAGGTTTGAGATGCAGTGTAGCGGAAGTTTTCCCTTGGCAAAGATACCAAGGATCGATTTCCCCTGAGACTCCCAGTTTCAACAAGAAGGTGTCAACTGCTAACAGCGCCAGATATTAGCAATCAACGTGGACCTGCACACAGATACAAATAACTTTGCTCCCAACGAGTACAGAGAGGTTGTCAATCCCTCCGGCCTTGTCGTTTACAAAGGATCAAACGCAAGTGATAATAGTGATAGGTATTGCTGCAAATAGTAAATAAAAGCGGAAAGTAAATAGCGGATGTGATCAGTGATAGTAATATGGACCGGGGTCCCATGATGTTCACTAGTGACGTCTCTCTCCCAAAAGACGATAAAACATCTATGTGAGGTAAACGAATTACAGCTGGGCAATTGACAGAATTATGTGCGCAAACCAATGCTAACTATGTTACAAGAAAGGTAGAGGTTCAAAGCATGGGCGGTACGCCAAGGCAAGTAGACCGAAATCCATCTGCATCTACTACTAATCATCCACCTTGAGATATCTATCCAGAACATCTCGCTGGTATTAAGTTGCGAGTCCCACCCATAGTGTAAACTCAAAGCAACAGACAACTGCATTAAAAGAACTTTGCGTAAAGTAAACAATCCTTGCACCCGCGGGCACAAGCACCGTTGTTTTCCCCCTTGTGGCAACAACACATCCCCTAGACTCATGTTTCTGTCACTCAAGCTAGTCATCGAGGGGCATGAACCCACAATCAAGCATAACGTTCCCTCTTGGAGTCACTACCTACTACTTGGCCAAAGCAATAAATAACAACGGAGAACATGCAAGAATTACTTACGAACATAAATATAAAAGAGGTAGATCAAATATATTACTCAAACACAATCTAAACATAATCTCACAATCCATCGGATCCCAGCAAACTCATCATAGCAACAGCATAAGGATTACATATGTGCCTCGATCATGTAGAGCAGCTCACGAGGTCTAATTAGTGAAGCACAAGAACGGGAGGAGAACATCACATAGCTACTAGTCATGGACCCATGGTCCAAGGGAGACTACTCACAACTCATCCGGGAGGCGTCCATGGTGGTGGAGAAGCTCCCGGTGGTGATCCTCCCCTCCGGCAGGGTGTCGGGAAGAGTTCTCCTGGCGCTCCCGATCTTGGAAGCGTGGCGGCGGCGGAACAAAGATGAGATCGCGAAAAGGGGTTCCCGTCTCAAGGGTTTCGGGACACGATATAAATATATGCCAAAGGGGGCATCAACGGAGGCCTGGGGGGCCCAGGCGCCCCCCCCGGTGCAGCCAAGAGGGGGGCCGCGCCACCAGGGAGCCTGGAGCCCTGATGGCCCCCCTCCGGCCCTACTTCGGCTACCGGGAAGCTTCTGGAACGCTGATTTTTTATATAATTTTTCCGGGATTTTTCTGGCAGTTTTCGTAATGGGAAAACCTGAAATACTAAAACAGCAGAAAACAGAAACTGGCACTGGGGTGCACTAAGTTAATAGGTTAGTCCAAATATGATCAAAAGTGTATGGAAGTGTATAAATATCATAGCAATATCACCCAAAAGAGGCATGGAGCAAGCAGAAATTATAGATACGTTTTGGACGTATCAGAGCAGCGTGTGGAGGTGTTTGAATGTGTGAAACAACAATCATTGCGACCTCAACAGTGCATGAAATCATAGGTTGACAAACATCATACAAAGAGGAAGTTTGAGGTGGGCGATCTGGTCTTCTTGAAGTTGCAGCCATACATTCAAGCTTCAGTAGCTCCGAGAGCAAATCGCAAACTCGCATTCAAATTCTTTGGGCCATACACCATCCTAGAACGTATTGGGGAGGTCACCTATTGGCTGGATTTGCCACCTTCCAGCAAGGTCCATCCAATTTTCCATGTTTCCCTTTTGTGCAGGGTGCTCAAACTCGGTCAGCACGTCCTATGGTAGTTGCGTTCGCCTGAAACGCAGCACCAAGTGCCAGAAGAGATCGTACAATGACGTGTTGTTACTCGCGGGGGCAAGAAAGTGCTTCAAGTCCATCTTCACTAGACCAACGGTATGGGTGACATTGCTACCTGGAAAGTCTTTAAATGACGAAGGAGTGGTTTCCACGGGCACCGGCTTGGGATCAAGCCCCATCTCATCGATACGGGATTGTCAGCGATATGATGGCTCGCGAGCAACAGGACGAGGTGAATTTATACAAGAGGCCTAGTTGCAATTCCATATTGGTCGGCATTGACAATCTAACTTGGTACAACGACTTCATACCCCTCAGACACCCATTTACAACAGTAACAATGGCTGAAGCTTTTCTAGATTCAGTTTACAAGATCCATGTGATAACCCACAAGTATAGGGGATCACAACAATTTTCGAGGGTAGAGTATTCAACCCAAATTTATTAATTTGACACGAGGGGAGCTAAAGAATATTCATGAGTATTAGCAGTTGAGTTATCAATTGAACCACACCTGAAAGATTTAATATATGCACCAAAGTTTTTAGTAGCAAAGTAGTATGATAGTAACGGTAACAGTGGCAATATTAGTAGTAACAGTTTTGTAGTGATTGTAACAGCAGCAGCATCAAAAGTAACTTAGCAAAGATCAATATGTGAAAAACTCTTAGGCATTGGATCGGTGATGATAATTGTGTCTAATTATATTCATCATGTAGCAGTCATAACCTAGAGCAACGAAGAACTATCTCCATTTCATCAATGTAATGTAGGCATGTATTCCGCATATAGTCATACGTGCTTATGGAAAAGAACTTGCATGCCTTCTTTTGTCCTACCCTCCCGTGGCAGCGGGGTCCTAAGAGAAACTAAGGGATATTAAGGCCTCCTTTTAATAGAGAACCGGAAGAAAGCATTAGCACTTAGTGAATACATGAACTCCTCAAACTACGGCAATCACCGGGAAGAATCTCAATTATTATCACCTTGGGGTATGCGGATCATAACACTTAATAGGTGCATACAACTTGCAAGATAGGATAAAGAAAGCATATATATTTTTGAAAACATAATAGGTTCAGATCTGAAATCATGGCACTCCGGCCCTAGTGACAATCATTAAGCATAGCAAAGTCATATCAACATCAATCTCAGAACATAGTGGATACTAGGCATCAAGCCTTAACAAAAGTAACTCGATTAGATGATAAATATCATCCAACGCCTCACCGTCCTGCAAGCCTGCGATGGAAGTACTCACTGTCGACGGTGAGCATCATGAATGGTATGATGGCAACGGCAATGGATTCCACTGTCCGTAGACCCGAACAGACTCCAGATCAGCCCTCACGATGAAGAACAGGAGGTGTCGGTGACTCCGTGTGGTAAAACATGATGAATACTTCTCTCTGAGTTTTTTTCTCCACTAATATATATATATATATATATATATATATATATATATATATATAAGTTGGGGTTAGAGCTGCCGGAGCTCCAGGGCCACCACAGGCCAGGGGGCGCGCCCCTAGGGCTTGTGGCTCCTGGCTGGCCCTATCGGGTATTTTTTTCGCCAGTATTTTTTATGTATTCCACAAAAATTATCCGTAAATTTTTAGGTCAATCCGAGAACTTTTTTTCTGCACAAAAATAACAACACAACAATTCTACTGAAAACAGCGTCAGTCAAGGTTAATTCCAATCAAATCATGCAAATTAGAGTTCAAAACAAGGGCAAAAGAGTTTGGAAAAGTAGATATGATGGAGATGTATCAACTCCCCCAAGCTTAACCCATTGCTTGCCCTCAAGCAATTCAGTTGATAAACTGAGAGTGACAAAGAAAAACTTTTACAAACTTTGTTTGATCTTGTTGTTGCAAATATGTCCAACCAATGTTCAGGTTTTCAGCAAAGATTATGAACTAACCATACTCACAATAACATTTAGGTCTCGCGTTTACTCATACCAATGGCATAATCAACTAGCAATCAATAATAAGATATCTCGGATCACAAAACTTTTTGAAACACAATCATGATACAATATGACAAATTGGTATCTCGCTAGCCCTTTCTGATACCACAAAACATAAATGCAGAGCACCTCTGAAGATCAAGGACTGACTGGACATTGTAATTCATGGCAAAAGAGATCCAATCACACTCATACTCAACATCAGATAAAACAAAGCATATAAATGACAATGGTGCTCTCCAGCTAGTGCTTTAATGAGAAGATGATGACTCAACAATAGAAGTAAATAGACAGGCCCTTCGCAGAGGGAAACGGATATTTGTAGAGGTGCCATAGCTCAAAGCTTTTAAAACAGAGATGAATATAATTTTGAGAGATATGATTTCATTGTCAACGCAATGACCAAGTGTTCTCAGTATCTTCCACGCTAAATACATTTTAGGAGGTTCCCAAATAGAATGGTAGTTTTACTCCCTCTCCACCAACAAACACACTCCACACCAAGCCAAATTCACGGGTGCCATCCATACCAACAACAGTCTGGAGGAGTTTTGTTTCATTACTATATTTTTATTTTTATTACAGGACTGGGCATCCCAATTCTCGTGAATGAGAAGTGCATAATCACTCATCGCGAGAAGAACCCACCTAGCATGGAAGATACTGACAGCCCCTAGTCGCTACATGAGCGATTCATGCATAGAAACCAGATTATTATTTGAAGGTTTAGAGTTTTGCACATGCAAATTTACTTAGAACGACAGGTAAATACCGCATATAGGTAGGTATGGTGGACTCATACGGAACAACTTTGGATTTATGGAAGTGGATGCACAAGTAGTATTCCCGCTTAGTACAAGTGATGGCTAGCAAATAGATTGTGGAGCGACCAACTAGAGAGCGACAATTGTCATAAACATGCTTTGAGGTTAATCAACATTGAATGCAAGCATGAGTAGGATATAAATCACCACGAACATAAATGTCGTGGAGGCTATATCAATTTTTATTCAACTACATGCGTGAACATGTGCCAAGTCAAGTCACTCGAAACATTCAAAGGAGGATACCATCCTATCATACCACATCATAACAATTTTAAATGCATGTTGGCACACAACACAAACCATTATCAACTCCTAGCTAATTAAGCATGGCATGAGTAACTATAATCTCGAATTGTCATTGCAAACATGGTTCATTCATAATGGGCTGAATCAAGACCGATGAGCTAATCATATTTACAAAAACAAACTAGGCCGAGTTCGTATCAGCTTTTCTCCACCTCAATCACTTCATCAAATTTTATCATTATTGCCTTTCACTTGCATGAATGATGTGAATAATAATAAGCGTGCACGTACATTGGACTAAGGTGGAATATGCAAACAATTATTCAAAGGAGAAGACAATGTAATATGGGCTTGTTACTAGATCGTCGATAATGCATATGAGAGCGACTCAACATTGTCATCGTGATCTTCTCCTTATGAGCCAAAGGAAAGAAAAAGAATTTCAGAGAAACACATTGAAATATTTTTGGAGTTTTTTCTAAAGAAAGCAAAACCAAGAACGAGAAAAACTATTTACACGAGAAAGCTCCCAACAAGTAAACGAAGAACGAGAAATCTTTTTGGGTTTCCTTTTAATGCTACAACCTACTAAACAAATAAGCAAGAGAGGAAAGACAAAAAGAAACAATAAATATTTTTGGGTTTTCAAAGTGTTTTCAAACACACAAGAAGAAAGTGAGAGAAATAAACTAACATGGATTATACAATGAATAAGTATGAACACCGATAGATAAAATGAGTGTGAGCTGCATAATGTAATGTCGGTGAGAAATATGTACTCCCTCAAGCTTAGGCTTTTGGCCTAAGTTGGTCTATGGACACGGCTCGAAATAGCCCTCTCCTGGGTACTAAGGAGGATCCGGTGGGTTCCACTGGCTGGAGAGCTCCTGTGGCTCCCACTAATAAACAGACTTCCGATACTGCTCAGGTGATGGCGCTGGCTCAGGTACTGAGGGTCGCGTCAGTTCCGAGTATGCGTAAATGTCCTCGTGCATAATATTGTACCTGCCTGAATGAATATCGAACAATGAAGGTGAAGGCAAGGTAATAATCTCATAGGTGCCCTGACTAAATGTTAAGTTGTAGCATAACTGTTTGTGCTAATCATTACCAAAGAAATGATGCGCTACCATACTAGCATAATCTAAATACTTGGTGGGTAGCCGCATCTCTTCTTCCTCATCATGCCTAATAGGGATCTCAAAATGTTTAGCGAGGCGGGAGGCATAGACGCCACCAAAAATACTACCCTTTGAACTATTTGTGTGTAACCGTCGAGCGACTATGGCACCCAGACTAAATTGTTCTATCATCATATAAAGCATGGCGCAAAATAGCAAGGTCTGGTGCACTAAGAGTTCCACTCTCCCCACGACCAGTCAGACATTTCTCTGCAAATAATGCATAGTAACATAAAACAGGGAAATGTAAGCTAGCCACTCTTGCTTCCGACTCTCCTCTCTTTTCCCCCACAGTAAACTCAGAAAGAAAATATTCCATGTCTCTAGGATGTGGCTCAATGATACACCCCTCAAAAGGTATTTTTTAAACATTGCAAAATTAATATAATGTCATTTCCACAGGCTCATCATATAAATGGAATTCTACCATGGGTGGTTCCCTCCTAGGATGAAAGCGAAAGTTTTACACGAAGGCATTAGTGAGTACGAGGTATTGGTCACACTTATCTTGGAGGAAGGGGATAATGTCGGCCTTGCCCGCCAAATAATAGAAATCATCATAAATTCACGCCTCCTTCCAGAATGTATCACTTGGCCATTCACACGGCCGAATCTCCACCACACGCGGTAGGTTGTACTTGGGCTTCTCCTCCGGAGTTACCTCCATGTTATGCCTTGATGATGCCCTTAAACACCTCCTCATGGTTTTCTTTTCCTCTGAAAATTTGTGAAATTTTTAGTGACTCAAAATAAAGTGAACGAAACACAACAAAAGTGATAACAACTACTTCTACAAGTGTTTAGAG
Source organism: Secale cereale (assembly GCA_902687465.1). Lineage (NCBI taxonomy): Eukaryota > Viridiplantae > Streptophyta > Magnoliopsida > Poales > Poaceae > Secale > Secale cereale. Next base: position 217,279,952 of record LR738714.1, read on the forward strand.
GCTATATCATGCAACAAAACTACTTTGGACCATATAAATTTGGCATGAAAGCTCAAGAACATGGTCACCATAGAAGAATTTTTTTGCAATATATAAAGCAATAGAGGAAAAACTAATTGGACCATTGGAGGACTCAAATACCAATGAATAATCTCCCAAAACAGTTTTGGAAGTGGAGCAATGAGCAAGAAGATCGACAGTGTCAGCAAGATGAGCAAGAACATGGGTTTGAGCAATGGTGTGATTTTTTCTGGAGGAAGGAGTGGATGGGTGGCCAGAATAAGTTAGGGGCTACGCGGGCCCCACAAGCCAGCTAGGCGTGCCTTGTGAGCTTGTGGTTCATCGGTGCACCCTCCTGGGGTGTGTTCAGTGCCAAAAAATTTCAAATATCCTAGAAAAAATCATACTAAATTTTCAAGGCATTTGGAGAACTTTTATTTTCTGTTTACTTTTTATTGCACGGATAATTCAGAAAACAGTAAAATAATATTATTTCTACTTTATTAACTCTAAATAACAGAAAATAAACAGTGGGTACAGAGAGTTGTGTTTACTAAATTCATCCATCTCATGCTCGTCAAAAGGAATCCATTAATAAGGTTGATCAAGTCTTATTAACAAACTTCTTCCCAATGACATGAAACCGGAGAATCTTTCTATAACACTAGGTTACCTCAACGGGGATATGCATGTACCCAACAATAAGAATATCATATTTCTTTTTGATAGTATGAATATGGAATTCAAACCCTCTAATAGCAACTGTTGAAATTTTGCCAATAGAATTGATGCTATTCACTTAAGGTAGTTTCCTCGGAAAGTGTACCGTATGCTCATTACCATAGACATGAAAAGTGGCATTGCCTTCGTTGCAATCAGTAACAGCCACTACAGTATTCAAAAAGGGTGTACCAAGGATGATCGACATATTGTCGTCCTCGGGTATATCAAGAATAAGAAAGTCCGTTAAGATAGTAACATTTGCAACTACGACATGCACATCCTCATAAATACCGATGTGTATATCAACAGATTTATCGGCCATTCGCAAAGAGATTTCAATTGGTGTCAACTTATTTAAATCAAGGCTTCGATACAAAGACAAAGGCATAACACCAACACCTGCTCCTAAATCACACAAAGCAGTTTTAACATAGTTTCTTTTAATGGAGCATGGTTGTCGTGGTGGTCTCACGGCAGATGCCATAGGATGGCTGAAGAGAGAGACGGACACAAGGGCACTGGTGGGTTCCAGAGGAGAGGTTGGCACAAGCAAGTGCCGGACACGGGACGTAACCAGGTTCAGGGCTCTCCGAAGAGATAATACACCTAGTCCTGCCGAGTATGGTTTATATTAGATGTCTACAGGTTTGCTCCTAGAGCTAGTTTGGGGAGGAAGTGTGATGGCCTGGCTTATTAGGGATGATAGACTACTCATATCAATAAGGAATTCCTTCTTTTCCGGGAGCCCATTCGAATAGAACTCCAAAGTTAAGCGTGCTCAGCTTGGAGTAGTTCAGGATGGGTGACCGACCGGGAAGTTGCTCCCGGGTGCGCACGAGTGAGGGCAAAGTGCGCAGAAAAGACTAGTATTGATATGTGAGGCCAGTCTAGATCCCACCAGGAGTAACGACCACCGGCGGGTGTGTCCGGGGCGTTACAGGAAGGAAGACAGGGCAATGTATGCGATGCCTCCTTGTTATGGGTGTGAGAGTGTGTGCTAAGATAGATCATTGATTGAACGACATGGGCGCGGGACCTGGTTGTCAGCATTTGGAAGCCGGCGCTGGGGCCCGCCAAGTACCAGCATATGCCAAGTTCTCTGGAAAGCACTGTACCTCAGTTCGCCGTATGCCACGGAGTGGTTGGGCCGGCTCGGCCACAGTGCCATGATGCTTGGTCGCCATCGGTCCTTGTTGATTGGAAGGGGGCGCACTATGGTGGATCACTATCGCCACGCTCTCCCCCTCGTGGGGGTATTGTCTTGTCGTATATTCGAAGGCGATGCACTGACCCGTGGCCGGGTTGAGGGTCGCACCGTGGCCGCGCTTGTTTGTCTTCTAGTGGTTCGTCTCCTTGGGCCCAGCCGGCATGCGCTTACCGGTTGGCCGGGGTGCAATGCATGGCTGGTGTGCACTGGGAAGCTGACCAAGATGATCCAGATTGAGGAGCGATGCTGGCCCCGACATTTTTTAAAAGGTTCTGGACTCCATTGCCTGCTCGGGGACCATCCCCCCGATACTAGTCCCCAAAGCTGTGAAGGCGCGCTGGCTTCAAGTAGGGGGGCCTTTGCAGTTTCATCCCACAGAGGAGGCGCCTGAGTTGGAGAATCTTTGCGCTGGCCGTATTCCGGCATCTTTGGCCGTGTGCCGGCTTTCGGAAGCCGGATCGCGGTGTCCCGACAATAGCGGGAAAACGAGACATCCGCCGACTCTTGAAGGGGAAGGTACACACCCCCGCGACCCGATGTCGCGCCATATGGTGACCCTCCACTATACGCCCTCGTCCCACGTGCTAGTATTTAATGTGGCCGAAGCGGACGTTTGCGCTTCTCTAGGTAATCGTGTCATGGGGAAAACGTGCCCGCACAGTGTGGGGAAGTGGAATCGTGGGTGCAATCGATCCCAATTCCCCCCATCTCGCCATGGCTTATAAAAGTGGGGGGAGGGAGAAGCTGAGACACTAACGCACGCTCCCCCGGTCTTTGCTCTTCTTCTCCTTCTGTGCCTCTCAAGCCCAAACCTCACTGTGATGCGCCGCCGCCACTTCCGCAGCGCTCTGCCACAATCGAGAAGCACCTAATGACTACCCTGGCCTCACCTTTGCCGACGCATCTTCCTCCTCCGTCCTCCACTTCCCATGACACAACCCAAGGGGTCATGGGAGGGGTCTCAGACCACGGAGGAGGATATCCAATATCTTCATGACACCCGGTGGCTGCCGCCAGCGACGGAGGGAGCCGCACGCGTGCCTTGCAACGAGGTCGCACCACGGCCGGAGGGGACCGAGCTCATTGTCTTCCTCACCCACTTCAAGCGCGGGCTCAGCCTCCCCACAAGCGATTTCTTCCGTTCCTTCCTTGACTTCTTCGAGCTGCAGCCGCACCACTTAGCGCAAACGCGGTGCTGCAGCTCACCGGGTTCGTCACCCTCTGCGAGGGGTATTTGGGCGTGGAGCCCAGCATGGACCTTTGGGTCCGCTTCTTCTTCTTGAAGCAACAGGGCCATCGGCCGGCGTGATGTCCGCCTGCGGAGCGGCCGTCTTCTCAGTCCGGCCGCATGGGAGGTGCCCCAGGATGCTGATGGAGGACTCCGCCAAGAAGTGGCAGAACCGCTTCTTCTACGTCTACAATCCGGGTGCGGGCCACATCAACCTGCTGCCGTTCGCCGATGTTGTGCCGGAGGCCAGGTTGAACTAGAACTACGACCCCGAAAACCCGCCGCGGTCGCTAGTGAACATGATCCAGAGGGTGGCGGAGATGGCGGCGCGCGACGGGCTAAAGGGAACATACCTCATCACGTCCTTCATAGCACGTCGGGTGCTGCCACTGCAGCGTCGAGTGCATATTATTGGCAAGATGGAACGCCCACAGGACCCCACTCGGATGTCGGCGCGGGAGCTCATGCGGGAGGTGATTGCTGATCGGGTCAGCAACATCTCCAAGGCCAAGCTGACGTGGATTGGCGCTATGGGAAGGCGCGCAACCATCTATGGTACCCGACACCTGCGTTTAGTCCCTAGTCTCCATACTTTGCTATGACGGAGCTCTTCCTCCATCCCGATGCAACAAAGGAGACGTTTATACTCGTAGTCAAACGAATGAGTGACGAGGAGATGACATAGGTCCTAGCGGGCGGGTGAGCCGGCTCGGCCGAGCGCACGCCCATCAGCGAGTACGGGGGGCTGGCCCGGATGTGGCCGACGGGCGTTGGAGCCGGCGTGGCATGCCACATGTGTGAGTCTCCGAATGCGACCCTTTTTCGATATTGTTCAGACGACGAGGAGGATTTTTTGACGGGCGTTGGCTGTGCAGCGACATCGTCGGGAGGAGTTGTCAGCGTCAACCCCCTATGGCGGGTAAAGAAGACGACCAACACCGGGTCGTCTCATGAGGTGGCGACTGGAAGCCAGCCACACAGGAAGGACATGGTGGGCCGAAGTCAGCCGCGAAGGGCATGGTAGGAGTGCCGCCGTCGCGGGCCAAGACGGTTGCCGACAAGGCGCGCCGGGTTGCCCCGGTCGCGCTGTCGAGGCGAACGATTCCAACGGCGATCGGGTAAGTATCTTCCTGGCTTCCATGATGTGTTTGGTTGCGCTCTTCTTATGTTGTCGATGTGCTGCACAAGACGCCCCTTGTTCTGGCAATGGCTGCCACGGAGGACGCGGCAGGGTCCGGCCCGGTGCCCTAGGGAACGCGGAGCAACGCCATCGACCGGGTGCAGAGCACACCCGAGGATTTCGGCCTGGATCTGAAGGATGCAGAGCGCTGCGCCTGGCGGGATCAAAACAACTCCGTGGAGACGCTGGTGGAAGCATCAGCCCAGGCTTGAGAAAGGGCCACCGCCACGAGGGAGGGGTCCGCCAGGAATCCGTCTTTGCCAAAAATAGTGGAGGGCATGGATCCGGCCATGACCATCATCGAGCCCCAGACGGACAAGGGCCACATCCAGGGTGAGCAGGCTGAGATGAGCGACGGTGGTGACGACGAGGCCGAGGAGATGGCCGAAGACACCCCGCCCCGGGATTACTCGGTCGAGTGGGCGGAAGTCGGAGGGGACGGGCGCATAGAGGACACCGCTTCGGACGGGACGCCGCAGGAGCGCCGGAGTTGACGCTAGTCGGCATGTTCGAGGCAATGCCGACAGCCGAGGAGACGGTCAGAAGTGGGCACGCCTTGGTGATCAAGCTACCATCAATGGCACCAGGGAGCGGACCTGCCGCTGGGGCATTGCAGCCCCGAGCCGGGGCCAGATAGGCCACGGTCGAACCGCGCACCCAGGAGGAGGCGGCGATGGACGTCGTGCGCCAGAACCTCCGCGGGCGCGAGGACCGGCTTAAGGCCTTTGCTCAGAGCGAGCTGGAGTGGACAAGGGAGCTGGAACACTCCATCGTGGTAAGGACCTTCTTCATGTCCTGTTTCAGTGGCTTATCAATGGGGTCACGCCAACACATCCACTAGGTGTAGCCCCAGAGATTCGAGCCAACTATGAAGTAGTTGGGTCGAATCTTATAGTACTTTGGTGGTTTTCGTCAACTTCTGCTTCTCTGCAGCACCTGGATGGCTTCCGAGTCAGCCTCCACAATCGGCAACTGGAGAAGCATCACGAGGTGACGGCATAGCTTGTCGCTAAGGAGAAGGTGCTCCAGCTCGCCGAAGGCATGTTTTGCTTGCTTTCAGTGGGGGCGTGCTAGTGCACCCATTGGGTGTAGGCCACGAGATTCCGGTCAGCTGTGAAACAGTTGGGTCGAATCTTATGATGCTTTTCTTCTTCTCTTCCGGCATCAGACTTGGAGCATCACCATGCAGCCATCGCGACCGATGTGCCTGGACTCTGAACCCGGCTGGGCAAAGCCGGCTAGCAACGCGATCAAGCGATCGCCAACAATGGCCAGGTCCGGGCCGAGGTGGAGCGGCTGAATGCGAGGCCGTCAAGGCGGCGGAGGCCCACCGGGAGGAGCTCATCCGTCTGAATGATGAGCATGAAAAGGCAGTCGTTGGGAAGGACGAGGAGCTAAAGGTGGCCATCGAGAGGAGACCGAGCTTGAGAAAGCCCTCGAAGCCAGCACGTGTGCCGGAGACTTGGAGCGGTGCGGTACGTTGTGTGAGGTGCAACACCTGGATGAGCTTCGCTCTAGTAAGTGCTTCCTTATTTGCTCTGCCGGGTTGCATGACGGCCGAGTCTGTTCATGGCTAATAGCTTCTTATCTTCACTTACCATAGTTCTTCCCTGGGACGCAGGACGCCGCAGACGAGGCCGTGCGCGTGCATCGAGCGACCCGGACGGGCGCGGGCGCTGTGATCGAGCCGTACACCGCCTGGTCTTTCTCGGAGATCATGCACGCCGTCGAAGCCCACCTACGGGTCATGGATGAGCAGACGGAGAGGCTATCCATGGCCGGGTTGGTCATGGTGGCTACCCTCTGGCCGGGTGCTGTGGACCCAAATACCATCACGCGGCTGGCGCACGGGCTGGAGGTCGGCCCAACTCGCCTCCACGTGTGGCGGGCCTCTGTGGCCCGCGCTGGTGCAGACTTCGCCATGTGCTTCATCATGTCCCTGTACCGAGACCTGAGTGTGGACCAGCTGGCAGCCAGCAAGCTGGCGCCGAGACCCAACTGGAGGTGGAGGCAGGCCGGATCACTGGACGGGCTAGCTACCTCACCTCGTTCACTATGCATGATGAGTTCCAAGCGGAGCAGACGGAGGAAGGCGTGGAACTGCCGTTTAACGACTTTGGCCTAGCGCTAGATGACCCGGCATGCAGCTCCGAAGAGACGGGCGCCGAGGCAGGCAACGGGGCCGAGTTGGATGACACCAGAGCCTCGGCGAACCAGGAGGCCTGCGTGGAGGAGCCCGCAAGTGCACAAGCCGATGCCGGCACCGACTGAAGATGTCTTGTCTTTTTCTTATTTTCTTTTGAACTTTTGTTAGTTTGACAAGTCCACCCAGTGGAGGTGTAAGGTCATGTAATGGACTCCAGTCGAGGGCCTTTGGTATTGTAAATATTTTCATGAATGTTTGTTCTTCTTCTTTCGGTCCTTAGGATTTTTTCTTGCTTGTCCCCTCTTTGGGCTTCCCCCTGCTAGTTGAACATCCGGGTTCTCGTCTGTGAAAAGAGGTTCAGCCTTGGGGAGGGACGCGTAGTACTTAAGCTTTTTCGTACGTTGATATGGCCGTATCTAATGCTAGAGTTGTAGTTACAGTACGTTCGATGGAGTTTATTCAGCCGAAAGAATATCAAGACAAACACAAACTAAAAGTAGTACCAGAAAAAGAATCATGCAATCATGTGTGCATGCCTGTTTGTGCACGTCACTGTTTTGGTATTTTTAAATTACATGCAGCCGAGAGATTACCAAGTTGGGCTTCTATTGCTCACGGTGGAGTCATATATGCATGCAACATGCACGTGCATGTAGAATATGGGGATACGGTCCAGCAAATCATAAGGAAAGTAAAGTTTGTTTCGGATGCAAGAGAAAGAAATCACGTTGGCTATTTTTCTAGGCGACTACGGCCACCTGAACAACCGATACTTAAACGCACATGGAAGTTTCTCACGTGGAAGAACATGAGTTTAAAGGAGTCTGGATGGGGGCCACCTGATTAGGAAAAGCAGATCAACTAGCACACAAATAAAGGAGTCAACGTATATTTTAGTAGGTCTTTGCCGATATGTAAAAGGCAAAATAGTTTAAAAGTAGAGAGTGTCCAGATTTTAGGAAGTATGCCTACGTGTGCTTTTGGAAAGGCTTTAGGTGTGCGTGTCTTTCAAGTTGGTTGCTACTATAAAACCAAGTCCGATGCATTATGTAATAGATTAGGTTATTTTGAGATGAATTAGACACGTTTGTGTATTCCGGCCGTCGGCCATTATCGAGTTTGGAGAAACATTGTCAAAATCTGTACTGGCGTGTGAGTTCCTGCGACGCGACGCGTAGGAGATTACAAGTTGAGCCTATACGGTTCATCCACGTTATTCCTCCAGATCGAGGGGTTGGCTTGTTGTTTTTGCGAGGTTTGTGAACATCTTTGTAAACCCGCATCTAGTTCTTGCTGCGATGGAGGTTAGTGCCGTGAAAGATCGGGACGACAAAGGATCGACCCTCGTCTCGAGGTTCGCTCTACATCAAGTGGTATCAGAGACCGGCTTTTCTCACGGCACTTCGGAGGAGACGGCCGACGCGCTGTCACCAAGGAGGTACTGGAGGCTCTTAGGCGACTTTTTATTGGAGGAGAAAGGTTATGGTGCTGAACTTTTTCACACCTACTGTAAAGTGGGAGAGAAAGTTTGCGCCATGACGATCGACCATGACAGTTCGGTCAATGCGGTCGGCATCGACATGGTGGAAAAGCTGGAGCTATCAATGACACCTCATCCACGACCATACTCACTGAGGTGGTGCTACGACAAGCTCGCCATCACGCACCAAACTACGGTACTGTTTTCAGTTGGCAAATATTCTTGTGAGGTTTTGTGTGACATAATTTCGGCACCGGTGATTTCGTGTCATATGCTACTGGGACAGCCATGGCACAAGAAAAACAATGTCACACATGACTATCTCGCCAACACGTACACTGTCGACAGGGATAAAAAATATGTTCTCATGCCTACGGAGAAGAAGTGGTTCAAGGCTTGGAGGAAAGATCGATGGCAAAAATTGAAAGAGCAACAATGACCAAAGAAGAATGAAGCGTTAGCCGTGGGAAATATTCCAGCGTCCATCCAATCAGCGGAGGATAACATTGCTCAAGAGAATAACCCAAAATCGAGGATGATTTCGCTTACGATTTCGCTTCAAGGAAGAGAGGATGATATGGCCGTATCTAATTCCAGAGTTGTAGTTACAGTACGTTCGATGGAGTTTATTCAGCCGAAAGAATATCTAGACAAACACAAACTAAAAGTAGTACCAGAAAAAGAATCATGCAATCATGTGTGCATGCCTGTTTGTGCACGTCACTGTTTTGGTATGTTTAAATTACATGCAGTCGAGAGATTAGCAAGTTGGGCTTCTATTGCTCACGGTGGAGTCCTATATGCATGCAACATGCACGTGCATGTACAATATGGGGATACGGTCCAGCAAATCATAAGGAAAGTAAAGTTTGTTCCGGGTGCAAGAGAAAGAAATCACGTTGGCTATTTCTTTAGGCGACTACGACCACCTGAACAACCGATACTTAAACGCACATGGAAGTTTCTCACGTGGAAGAACATGAGTTTAAAGGAGTCTCGATGGAGGCCACCTGATTGGGAAAAGCAGATCAGCAGGCACACAAATAAAGGAGTCAATGTATATTTTAGTAGGTCTTTGCCGATATGTAAAAGGCAAAATAGTTTAAAAGTAGAGAGAGTCCAGATTTTAGGAAGTATGCCTACGTGTGCTTTTGGAAAGGCTTGATTTTAGGAAGTATGGCTACGTGTGCTTTTGGAAAGCCTTTAGGTGTGCGTGTCTTTCAAGTTGGTCGCTACTATAAAACCAAGTCTGATGCATTATGTAATAGATTAGGTTATTTTGAGATGAATTAGACACGTGTGAGTTTTCCGGCCGTCGGCCATTATCGAGTTTAGAGAAACATTGTCAAAATCTCTACTGGCGTGGGAATTCCTGCGACGCGACGCGTAGGAGATTACAAACTGAGCCTATACGGTTCGTCCACGTTATTCCTTCAGATCGAGGGGTTGGCGTGTTGTTTTTGCGAGGTTTGTGAACATCTTTGTAAACCCGCATCTAGTTCTTGCTGCGATGGAGGTTAGTGCCGTGAAAGATCGGGCCAACAGAGGATCGACCCTTGTCCCGAGGTTCGCTCTACATCATACGTTGAGCGCGAGCCAAACACCCATTGGAAGCCAGTCGGTGCGTAGCCGGTCGTGTGGCTCCTTAGTGCAGGAGTGTGCCGGATTGATCGATCTGGCCGATCCAACTTACTGGTCCCGGCGTGTCGGCGTGTTTGGCCCTGTGCTTGCCAACCGATCAGCCGAAGCCGGACTGAGGCTTAGGGCGAAGGGGAGGGCCTTGGCGAATCAGACACGTGGATACAAGCTAAGGAAGACAGCGAGTGTGACCTAGCCGACTAGCCCCGGAGCCAGATGAACCGACCCGGCGGTGGGGGCGCATAATCACAAGGTTGTGCGAGACACGATATTTGGTAGGAAAAGGTACCCCCTGAGTGTCGTTCGAGGGTCCTGCTGCTTTCATGAAAAGCAAAAGTTAGAGATACATAAATGCATGCAGCTAAGTATAAAATGGACGGAGGAGTTCTGCATTCCATGGCTGGGCTGACTCTTCACCGGTAGTGTCTCTCGTGCGCTTGTTCGGCGCGCGCATTGATGAGGTAGTATGCGTTTCGGCCGCATAAGGCTTTGCTGATGATCAAACGGCCCTCCTAGGGAGAGGCCAGCTTGTGCTGCCCGGCTGGCTACTTGACAAGCCGGAGCATAAGGTCCCTTCGCGGAAGGCGAGGGGCTTGATCTTCTTGTTGTGGTAGTGTCGCTCGCTTGGTAGATGGCCGATCGGCTGAGGGCCAACAAACGCGTCTCCTTGAGTAGGTCGACGCCATCTTTGCGATGTTCTTTTGCTTCGTCTTCCGTGTACATGGCAACTCAGGGCGAGTCAAATTCGATATTGGTCGGGATGATTGCTTCGGCTCCATAGACAAGGAAGAATGAGGTGAACCCGGTCGACTGGTTCAGCGTCGTCCGGAGACTCCAGAGGACGGCCGGAAACTCGTCAAGCCAGCTGCCAGGTGAGCGGACGAGGGGTTCGACGAGCTGCGGCTTGATCCTGGCCAGGATCATATCATTGCCCGCTCAACCTAGCCTTTGGACTGAGGATGAGCGACGGAGGCCAGGTCAAGCCGGATGCCGGTGACAGAGCAGTAGTGTGCCAGCGGGCCCTTGGCGAAGTTGGTGCCATTGTCCATGATGATGCTGTGTGGGACGCTGTAGCGCACCGCGATGTCCTTGATGAACCAGACGACCGTTTGCTCATCCAGCTTCTTGATCGGTCGTGCCTCAGTCCACTTGGTAAACTTGTCGGCAGCCACCGGCAGATGTGTCATGCCGCCTCGAGCATTCTTGAAGACCTCCACCAGGTCCAATCCTCAGACAGCGAAGGGCCAGGTGATCGGGATGGTTTGGAGGGCAGAAGTCGGCTGGTGGTTCCACTTCCTGAAGCGTTGGCATCCCTCGCACTTGAGGACCAATGACTCGGCGTCTTCAACGCCGTGGGCCAGTAGAAGCCATGCCGGAAGGCCTTGGCCACCAGGGACCTAGAGGTGGCATTGTGCCCGCACTCGCCTTGGTGGATGTCGATGAGGATCTCCACGCCCTTGTCCTGTTCGACGTAGCGCTGGAAAATGTAACATCCCGATTCTCGGAATGTTTAAGAAAAAGTTTTCCAAAAATTAGGGCAAGAAAATTTCATTGTTTTATTCGGTAACAAAAGCTTTAACTGTATTTTTAAATTTAGAGGATTTAATGTGAACTAATGTGAACCTAAATTAAAGTTTGAGTTTACTTCTTTTAGTCGGGCTTTATTGTTCTCTTTCGACATATTAAAATATGTGCCCTTGAAGTTTCTTTTGTTTTTATGAATTTGTTTAATATGTGTTCGAGTTCTTTTTCATTTATATATCTTGTTAAGAGGAAAATCAATTTATTTCCCGTCTATCAATCTCTGTACATAATTCCTTTTATTTTTGCTATAATGTACGTAATTCTCCTGGCCCAACATCTTTCTCTTTTTCATAGGTGTGCAATCTGCATTTTTTTCTCAAACGAATGGACCAGACCAAACCTTTCTCTCTCTCATTTTCCCTCATCCCTTCCTTCTCCTAGTGGGCTGGCCAAAATGGCCCATGACTTCCTCCTTTCCGAACGCCTCTTCTATTTCTCTTCCTCTCTGTACGTCCCTACTCTTCCAGCTCCATAAAGAAAGGAAATGTACAACCCATGAAGGAAACCCCTCCTCATTCTCCCTTTAATTGCTACCTTTCCAAATCTCAGTACACGTAGCCTATCTCCTTGCACCAGCGCTCGAACTCTTCTCCTCCATCCACTCACGCACAAGTACTGAAAGAATGGAAGAGCCACAGCCATGAATGAGTCAGCCCTCCTTTTAACTCTCTTAACCGTTTCAAAACCCGTGAGTATATATACGTGCGGCCCGACCTCCTCTTCCAACTCCCACAACAACTCCTCCTTCTTCCATCCTCTCTATTTCAGAAACTCTCTCCAAAGAATGATGCACCATGGACGCCGGTGCTCCATCCTGTTGATGCAGGCCATTCCCATCCATGCCCTTGCACCCTAAGCTTCTCCTCTATGCCGCAGCTCCATTCAGAGAAGAAAGAACGCGATCCGTCAACCACACATGAAGAATTCTGCATGTTCGCGTACACTATTTATCAAGTTCGACGCACCGTTCCGTCAAACCCGGTGAGCCACTGTTCAATTCCTTTTGGAAGCATGCTCAACATCGTCCAGAGTACCACCTAGACGTCTTACTCCATCCATTCATTAGTGTTGGCCGCACACAAGACGGAGCCGTGCCGCTACTACTGCTCGGGGTGATGTCGCCGTTGCTCAAGAGACTCCACCATGTACATATTCTTCGCATCGCGTGCACGGGCATGCCGACGTCTTCTAACACACCATTTGACAACTACATCGATGGTGCATCAAGCACCTCAACATCTTGTCATGGCATCGTCCTATTCAACCTCTCTTTGGTGAACCAACGTTCAACTCCGTTCGCACACATGCTTTACTTTGTCCATCCTATTCCCTAGACATCATTGCTCCACCTATTTTTGTCGTTGGGTGCGTAGGTAACTTCTGTCGCCGTGAAACGGAGGAATTACCGTATTTATATTTTTCTTCCATCGGTTAATATCGAGCCTAATATGAAAAATTATCTAAATAATCCTGGGAGCACTCGGTTGTTTTAGTTTCACTTTAGCATATATGATTGTTAGTTTGTATTTTTAGAGCTATTGGATTTCAAGGGAATTGAACTATGTGCATGAGCTTGAGCATTATTTTTATTATCTTCTTGGTATGCCTACGAGTACATGCTAGTTGTTTCATAATTTTGTGTGTGATATATGACTTGTGAAATTTATTTGTTTACCGATTATAGTTATTCAAACTAAGTTTTGCATGTTGTTTCCACTTGACGAAGTTGCATTGGGTATAGTTTTTTTTATGTGTGCGTACAAATTTTGGTGAATATTTGCCATGCTTATAATATTTGTTAGGCGTTGCTTTATTTATCTAATATTGGGATACTTCATGTTTTAATTAGTTTATTTTTGTTTAGCATGGCGATATCTTAGATATGGTTACATATTCATTTTCATCCATGTCTCACGTTTGTTTTGTTCTCAATTATGCCATGTCTAGGAATATGCTTATATATTTTTAGTAAGTGTTGTCGCATAGTTCTTTTATGCGAGAGCTCAAATCAAATGGTTTTTTGTTTAAGAACAAACCCATTGTGGTTATTGTCACATAACATATTATTGCCTAAGTTATCCTCTTGTTTTGTAGATGTTTGTTATCTATTATGTAATGTGGTTGGTTGCTTCATGTCATTACTCAGATTTGTATTGCTATGTATACTATATGCTTGTCTCAAATAATTTAACTCATACTTCTGTAAATTATCATACATGTTTTGTTTACCTAGGATGGTAGTAGTGCATGCTTAGTTGATAGACATGTCGTGTTAGTACTTATTCAAAGTAGAATGCATATTTTGGTTATATGCCTACGAAGTGTTATGTCATTGCTAGTTTTTATCTGATGTTCATACATTAGTTAGTCTTTACTTGTTAGATATACATGATAGCAGTTTGTAGGTATCATATGTTCTTTTATTCAAAAACTTCTTGCTTGTAGAATACTATGCCATATGTTGTTACGGTTGTATGGCTAGATTGCTACGCCATGTTGTTATGATTGTATGACTAGACATCATAGTGTGTCGGTGTATCAATTCATAGTATAGATCATTCCAAGTTGTTATGTTGTGTCTTTACAAGTGTAAGTTGTAATAGATAGGAAATGCATGTCATCTCATTACTCATCCTAGTATAGTACATTACATAATGTTGTTCATGCCATGATCTAATATTACATGCTTACATACTAGTATGCATATTCAATGTGCTTATATGTTATACCTAGCTACTATGTAGGCATGTGTCCTATTGCCAAGATTGATAGTCATATTAGTTCATATCAACTAAAATATTCCATCGTTATGAGTAGTATCGTATTGGTAGCATAGTCACGTATCTCTTGTGATTATTATACATGTCTACTTGTCATATCTACTTTATCTAGTTGTTGCATTTGTGGTTTGCCTAAGTCTAGACATCAAGTCATGCTAGTCATCTTTCATGTGTTATAATTTGTGTTGCTCATATATGCTTGACTTGTCTCATGTTAGTATCATAAGTGTTCTATATGCCTTGCAATAATTCATCACACGCTTAGAATAGTTGACCTTACATGTCAGTTGAGTTGTATCTTTCTCACAGCTTAGTGTGCATAGTTTGATCTCTTGTTTAGGCATGTGCCGGTAATATTATTGCTAGTGGTTATTGGGGTATTAGTTGTTCTTGATTATTAAGAGCATATTCTATTTTAGCATCTTATCATGATAACTCATATGTGTGATGCTTGTGTTATTCATTTGGACATCTAGTGATTCTATACACATATGCCTTGTGTGAGATGTGTGTTATTATTAAGTTGTTTCATTAGTTTCTACCTTCGTATTGGTTTGTCTTCTTTTATAGAAATTCTTAATAGTTGTTAAGATTGACATTTAGTCATTGCTTGTTGCTATCCATTATAAGTATTGGGATTCATACAAATATTTATTCTTGGTTGATTGTTACTCTTAGTCATATCATGCCTAGGATAGTTGTTCATCCATTTGTTCCATGTGTTGTATAGTTTCTTGTTAATTGTTTGACAAATGAATTTGTTTGATATAATGGAGTTGATCCTAGATTATTTTAATGTGTTTTAGGGCTATACCTAGGTCAATTCCATTCATGTTGTTGAATGATGTTTGATTGCTTAACTAGTATGGTTTATAATGTTTGTTTAGTTGTCTTATGGAACTATTGTCTTTTAAATTATTATATAGTTGATGTATATGTTTGACTGCCATTGACCATTATAAATATTTAGATTCTATCTAAATATTTATTTATGGTAAACTTTTACTTTCATCATGTCATGTTGTGATTGTATACTTAAATGCATATGTTGGTTCCATTACATCTGTGTTGTTGCCATTGTGTTGGTTATATAGTAGTTCCTTAGTCATGATGTGTGGTGGGCCCCGCTAGTCCATATTAGAACGTTAGTCTTGATCGCTAAACCTTCCTAAGCCGTGTCAACTTAATCCATGTCACTTCGTTGAATCATCTCTCTCACCTTCCTATCTTGTTATCCATCAACTCTTATTTGTTTTGGATGTTATTTGGTTTTACTTTTGCTTTGGTATTTACTTGATTTTCATTTGCTATCGTTACGACGAGTAGGGAGTGACGACGATGTTGGATATGGACAGAATCAGGTTACCGAAGAAGAACTCAGCAACGAAGTCATGCCTCCTTCTTTGATCATACTTATCCTATGTTTACAAAATTGCATTGTGTTTTATGGTTACTATATGCATCCAATTTAATCTCGCGGCTAGCGGGTCCATTGACACATTACCATGATTCTCTTGTCGCCTATTCACTTGACACCAGAGTAGAGGAATATTATTCTTGTAGAGTAGAAATGCTTAGCCATGCTTATTATCTTATAGGTCCGTTGTTGAATGACCTTTGGGTCATTGAAACTTGAAATATCGCTGAGCTAGGCCGGTTGGCCATTGTTATCTTCCTCTATCCTCTTCCACTCTTGGTGAAACTTACCATCTGAATACTGGCGCGGGCGACAGCTGAATCAAGGATTGAAGGAGCGATTGGCCGCCCTTCACGAGTTGAACGGGACAATCAGTCGTCCGTGCCGCATGAGGCCTAATAAGTCTTGGATTTGAATATTGTGATAACAGTACAGCCACATGCTATATGAGCACTGGCTTGTTAATTAGTTAGTTCACTCTTATTGTCGTCACCGCCGTACCGCAGATGGGATAGCTGCCTTGCGAGGAGTATCCTCGGCACAAAAGGAGGCTCAGACTGTGAACTGCGGTTAATTCCGTGTTGAAACCTAGTGTGCTTGGCACATTAAGGTCGGTATAATGAAAGACCTCGTCACAATCTCCCTGCCAGTATACCAAATGGTGTATTACGCTAGCGACGGCTAGTGGCAACAAGTCGGGATTGTGTCGGGTGGGTATAGTGTACATCCTCCGCAGAGTGTAAAATTATTCGAATAGTCGTGTCCACGGTCATGGACGGCACATGAATCTTCCTTGAAATGCGGGACCTATCATTCTTATTCCCTCTTTTCCCCTATACCTGGAACCTATGAAGAGTGTGAGTTGATCTAGGATCCTCACTTTGATGAAAGTTATTCTGGAGACAAAACATGTTTTCATCTAAAAACTACTACTATCCAACTGATATATGTTTTTCAAACAAAATTAGATTTTATGCAAATGAGTCATACAGCCATCCTTTGAAGCCACATGTAGCTATTAGGTCCTTCCCCATGGGAGGAATGTTGAGTACGTAATGTACTCATGGCAATAATTTTGTTGACAACAGAGTATCATGAAGACGAAGGTGATGACTATGACTACCATGGCAATTCGTAGGAGTGAGGTCACGTGGACTACATCGACTACCCGTGGCTGAGATGGAGTCACTACACATTTTACTTTTCGCTGTTTTCTGATTGTCAATGTCATGAGACATTTCACTAGGTATGTCTTGTGACAAATAAACTACTTGTAATGCTTTTACGTATTCTGCAATGATATCATTATACTGTGTTGTCAACAATGATCCTGGGGTTGACAATTAAACACATGAGGATCTGGAAGATAATTCCGGGTTCTCACAAAAGTGGTATCAGAGCCGATGTTAACCTAGTTACGTGGCTTTAGTTAGAAATGGAAAGCCTTAGGACTATTTTCATAAGAAAACTATTTTGAAAAGGACTATTCTTGTAGTCTTCTCCTTCACTATTGCTCTCCTTGTCTCATCTTATTCAATTGAAATTTAAACTCTACTTCTCTCCCATCTTCTTTGTAGTATATGAAACCCTTTTCCTTGCCCTTGGTGTTGAAAAGTCAGAAGCTTCACAAGATGTGCCAAGAAAGTCAAGATAATTTCAACCTTGAAGCTTTGAGTAGTAACATTTTGCCGAGAGAAGACACCTTGAGACCTCAAGAAGTTAGGAACCGTCGATCATGCTTCTGTCGTCAACACTGAAGATTTTCCCCAAAATTTGTTGTGACCAGCCATATAGCATTAGGTTGGTTAACACCCTTGTAGTGATAGAATTCGTAGCATGTAGACGTAAAACGTTTCTTGTGTGAGTATTGTCTGCATATTTTTGGTGTTTTCCTATGCAGTCATACTAAAACCCTATTTGCCAAAAATGAGTTGATTTTGAGTTTAACTTGGATAGTTTCAGTGTTATCTTTGTTTATCTTCCGGGGTATCTCTGCCTTATGTAGGATACTTTTACTCCTCGTATGATCTTTCCCTTTTCTCTATAAGTCCCGAAGAACACTTTGAGAGGAAAGAAGTTGCAACATCATCCTTTGAGATATATTATCAATGTGAACCCCATGGAAAACCTATTTTAAGGGGGGGGGGGGTAGTAGACAATAATTCATGTCAAGATCAAAGATTTCAAGACCTTCATTCGCAAAGAAGACAAATATTTGAAGACGTTCACCGCACCAACCGTAAAGTTCAACCTGAAGGAAGGATTAATGAGTCCAGCTGCACCAAAGCTTGATAGAAGAAGGGCAAGGCCGAAGAATGCCCAACCACTTAGAGAAGCTATCAGATTACCATCGCCAAGAATGAAGACTGATCAAACACTCAGAGAAGATATCTAATTACCATCGCCAAGACCGAAGGACTGCTCCCGAGCCTTGAGAAAGCTTGAGACAGCTTGAGATAGTCTCGACAATCGAATAATCTTTAATCAAGACTCTGAAGTTGCTTGCCACGAAGATCAGAATCAACCATGATTCCATCAGTTTATGAGAAGATGTGTGTTGAAGACCAATCTTACCCAAACCCATTCTCTTTAGTCAGCCTGAATCTCGGGGACGAGATTTCTTTTAAGGGGGCTAGATCTGTAACATCCTGATTCTCAGAATGTTTAAGAAAAGTTTTCCCAAAATTAGGGCGAGAAAATTTCGTTGTTTTATTCGTTAACAAATGCTTTAACTGTGTTTTTACATTTAGAGGATTTAATTTGAACTAATGTGAACCTAAATTCAAGTTTGAGTTTACTTCTTTTAGTCGGGCTTTACTGTTCTCTTTCGACATATTAAAATATGTGCCCTTGAAGTTTCTTTGGTTTTTCTGAATTTGTTTGATATGTGTTTGAGTTCTTTTTCATATATATATCTTCTTAAGAGGAAAATCAATTTATTTCCCCTCTATCAATCTCTGTACATAATTCCTTTTATTTTTGCTATAATGTACATAATTCTCCTGGCCCAACATCTTTCTCTTTTTCATAGGTGTGCAATCTGCATATTTTTTCTCAAATGAATGGACCAGGCCAAACCTTTCTCTCTCTCATTTTCCCTCATCCCTTCCTTCTCCTAGTGGGCTGGCCAAAATGGCCCATGGCTATCTCCTTCCCGAACGCCTCTTCTATTTTTCTTCCTCTCTGTACGTTCCTACTCTTCTTACTCCATAAAGAAAGGAAACATACAACTCATGAAGGAAACCCCTCCTCTTTCTCCCTTTAATTGCTACCTTTACAAATCTCAGTACACGTAGCCTATCTCCTTGCACCAGCGCTCGAACGCTTCTCCTCCCTCCACTCATGCACAAGTACAAAAAGAATGGAAGAACCACAGCCATGAATGAATCAGCCCTCCTTATAACTCTCAACCGTTACAAAACCCGTGAGTATATATACGTGCGCCCCGACCTCTTCTTCCAACTCCCACAACAACTCCTCCTTCTTCCATCCTCTCTGTTTCAGAAACTCTCTCCAAAGAATGATGCAACATGGACGCTGGTGCTCCATCCTGTTGATGCAGGCCATTCCCATCCATGCCGTTTCACCCTAAGCATCTCCTCTATGCCGCTGCTCCATTCAAAGAAGAAAGAACGCGATCCGTCAGCCACACATGAACAATTCTGCATTTTCGCGTACACTGTTCATCAAGTTAGAGGCACCGTTCCGTCAAACCCGGTGAGCCACTGTTCAATTCCTTTTGCACGCATGCTCAACATCTTCGAGAGTACCACCTAGACGTCTTACTCCATCTTTTCATTGTTGTTGGCCGCACCCAAGATGGAGTCGTGCCTCTACTATTGCTCGGGGTGATGTCGTCGTTGCTCAAGAGACTCCACCATTTACATATTCTTCACATCACGTGCACGGGCATGCCGACGTCTTCTAACACACGATTCGACAACTACATCGATGGTGCATCAAGCACCTCAACATCTTGTCATGGCATCGTCCTCTTCAACCTCTCTTTGGTGAGCCATCTTTCAACTCCGTTCGCACACATGCTTTACTTTGTCCATCCTATTCCCTAGACATCATTGCTCCACCTATTTTTGTCATTGGGTGCGTAGGTAACTTTCGTCGCCGTGAAACGGAGGAATTACCATATTTATATTTTTCTTCCATCGGTTAATATCGAGCCTAATATGCAAAATTATCTAAATAATCCTGGGAGCACTCGGTTGTTTTAGTTTCAGTTTAGCATGTATGATTGTTAGTTTGTATTTTTAGAGCTATTGGATTTCAAGGGAATTGAACTCTGTGCATGAGCTTGAGCATTATTTTTATTATCTTCTTGGTATGCATATGAATACATGCTAGTTGTTTCATAATTTTGTGTGTGATATATGACTTGTGAAATTTATTTGTTTACCAATTATAGTTATTCAAACTTAGTTTTGCATGTTGTTTCCACTTGACGAAGTTGCATTGGGTATAGTCTTTTTTTATGTGTGCGTACAAATTTTGGTGAATATTTGCCATGCTTATAATACTTGTTAGGCGTTCCTTTATTTATCTAATCTTGGGATACTTCATGTTTTAATTAGTTTATTTTTGTTTAGCATGGAGATATCTTAGATATGGTTCCCTATTCATTTTCATCCATGTCGCACGTTTGTTTTGTTCTCAATTATGCCATGTCTAGGAATATGCTTATATATTTTTAGTAAGTGTTGTCGCATAGTTCTTTTATGCGAGAGCTCAAATGAAATGGTTTCTTGTTTAAGAACAAACCCATTGTGGTTATTGTCACATAACATATTATTGCCTAAGTAATCATCTTGTTTTGTAGATGTTTGTTATCTATTATTTCGTGTGGTTGGTTGCTTCATGTCATTATTCAGATTTTATTGCTATGTATACTATATGCTTGTATCAAATAATTTAACTCATACTTCTTGTAAATTATCATACATGTTTTGTTTACCTAGGATGGTAGTAGTGCATGCTTAGTTGATAGAAATGCCGTGTTAGTACTTATTCAAAGTAGAATGCATATTTTTGTTATATGCCTACCAAGTGTTATGTCATTGCTAGTTTGTATCTTATGTTCATACATTGGTTAGTCTTTACTTGTTAGATATACATGATAGCAGTTTGTAGGTATCATATGTTCTTTTATTCAATAACTTCTTGCTTGTAGAATACTATGCCATATGTTGTTATGATTGTATGGCTAGATTCTACGCCATGTTGTTATGATTGTATGACTAGACATCATAGTGTGTCGGTGTATCAATTCATAGTATAGATCATTCCAAGTTGTTATGTCGTGTCTTTACAAGTGTAGGTTGTAATAGATAGGAAATGCATGTCATCTCATTACTCATGCTAGTATAGTACATTACATAATGTTGTTCATGCCATGATCTAATATTACATGCTTACATACTAGTATGCATATTCAATGTTCTTATATGTTATACCTAGTTAGTATGTAGGCTTGTGTCCTATTGCCAAGATTGATAGTCATGTTAGATGATATCAACTAAAATATGCCATCGTTATGAGTAGTATCGTATTGGTTGCATAGTCACGTATCTCTTGTGATTATTATACATGTCTACTTGTCATATCTACTGTATCTAGTTGTTGCATTTGTGGTTTGGCTAAGTATAGACATCAAGTCATGCTAGTCATCTTTCATGTGTTATAATTTGTGTTGCTCATATATGCTTGACTTGTCTCATGTTAGTATCATGAGTGTTCTATATGCGTTGCAATAATTCATCACACGCTTATAATAGTTTACCTTACTTGTCAGATTGAGTTGTACCTTTCTCATATGCTTAGTGTGCACAGTTTGATCTCTTGTTTAGGCATGTGCCGGTAATATTATTGCTAGTGGTTATTTGGGTATTAGTTGTTCTTGATTATTAAGAGCATATTCTATTTTAGCATCTTATCATGATAAGTCATATGTGTGATGCTTGTGTTATTCATTTGGACATCTAGTGATTCTATACACATATGCCTTGTGTGAGATGTGAGTTATTATTAAGTTGTTTCGGTAGTTTCTACCTTCGTATTGGTTTGTCTTCTTTCATAGAAATTCTTAATAGTTGTTATGATTGATATTTAGTCGTTGCTTGTTGTTAACCATTATAAGTATTGGGATTCATACAAATATTTATTCTTGGTTGATTGTTAATCTTAGTCATATCATGCCTAGGATAGCTGTTCATCCATTTGTTCCGTGTGTTGTATAGTTTCTTGTTAATCGTTTGACAAATGAATTTGTTTGATACAATGGAGTTGATCCTATATTATTTTAATGTGTTTTAGGGCTATACCTAGGTCAATTCCATTCATGTTGTTGAATGATGTTTGATTGCTTAACTAGTATGGTTTATAATGTTTGTTTAGTTGTCTTATGGAACTATTGTCTTTTAAATTATTATATAGTTGATGTATATGTTTGACTGCCATTGACCATTATAAATATTTAGATTCTATCTAAATATTTATTTGTGGTAAACTTTTACTTTCATCATGTCATGTTCTGATTATGTAGTTAAATGCATATGTTGGTTCCATTACATCTGTGTTGTTGCCATTGTGTTGGTTTTATAGTAGATCCTTAGTCATGATGTGTGGTGGGCACCGCTACTCCATATTAGAACATTAGTCTTGATCGCTAAACCTTCCTAAGCCGTGTCAACTTAATCCATGTCACTTCATTGAATCATCTCTCTCACCTTCCTATCATGCTGCCACATTTGGGAACCTCCATCTTGAACAATATCTTGTTATACATCCACTCTTATTTGTTATGGATGTTATTTGGTTTTACTTTTTCTTTGGTATTTGCCTGATTTTCATTTGCTATCGTTACGAGAGTAGGGAGTGACGACGATGTTGGATATGGACAGAATCAGGTTACCGAAGAAGGACTCAACAACGAAGGCATGCCTCCTTCTTTGATCATACTTATCCTATGTTTACAAAATTGCATTGTGTTTTATGGTTACTATATGCATGCTATTTTAATCTCGCGGCTAGTGTGTCCAATGACACATTACCTTGATTCGCTTGTCGCCTATTCACTTGACACCTGAGTAGAGGTATAGTATTCTTGTAGAGTAGAAATGCTTAGCCATGCTTATTATCTTATAGGTCCGTTGTTGAATGACCTTTGGGTCATTGAAACTTGAAATATCGCTGAGCTAGGCCGGTTGGCCCCTGTTATCTTCCTCTATCCACTTCTACTCTTGGTGAAACTTACCATCTGAATATTGGCGCGGGTGACAGCTGAATCAAGGATTGAAGGAGCGATTGGCCGCCCTTCACGAGTTGAATGGGACAATCAGTCGTCCGTGTCGCATGAGGCCTAATAAGTCTTGGATTTGAATATTGTGATAACAGTACAACCACATGCTATATGAGCACTGGCTTGTTAATTAGTTAGTTCACTCTTATTGTCGTCATCGCCATACCGCAGATGGGATAACTGCCTTGCGAGGAGTATCCTCGGCACAAAAGGAGGCTCAGACTGTGAACTGCGGTTACTTCCGTGTTGAAACCTAGTGGGCTTGGCACATTAAGTTTGGTCTAATGAAAAACCTCGTCACAATCTCCCTGCCGGTATACCAAATGGTGTATTACGCTAGCGACGGCTAGTGGTAACAAGTCGGGATTGTGTCGTGTGGGTATAGTGTACAACCTCTGTATAGTGTAAAACTATTCGAATAGCCATGTCCACGGTCATGGACGGCACATGAATCTTTCTTGACATACGGGACCTGTCTTTCTTATTCCCTTTTTTCCCCTATTCCTGGAACCTATGAAGAGTGTTAGCCGATTGAGGATCCTTACTTTGATGAAAGTTATTCTGGAGACAAAACATGTTTTCATCTAAAACTGCTACTATCCAACTGATATATGTTTTTCAAACAAAATTAGCTTTTATGAAAATGAGCCATACAACCATCCTTTGAAGCCACATGTAGCTATTAGGTCCTTCCCCGTGGGAGGCATGTTGAGTACGTAATGTACTCATGGCAATAATTTTGTTGACAACAGAGTTCCATGAAGACGAAGGTGATGACTATGACAACCATGGCAATTCGTAGGAGTGAGGTCACGTGGACTACATCGACTGCCTGTGGGTGAGATGCAGTCGCTACGTATTTTACTTTTCGCTGTTTTCTGAATGTCAATGTCATGAGACATTTCACTAGGTATGTTTTGTGACAAATAAACTACTTGTAATGCTTTTACATATTCTGCAATGATATCATTTCACTATGTTGTCAACATTGATCCTGGGGTTGACAATTAAACACAGGAGGATCGGGAAGTTAATTCCGGATTCTCACAGAAGTAGTATCAGAGCTGATGTCGACCTAGTTGCGTGGCCTTAGTTAGAAATGGAAATCCTTAGGACTATTTTCATAAGAAAACTATTTTGAGAAGGACTATTCTTGTAGTCTTCTCCTTCATTATTACTCTCCTTGTCTCATCTTATTCAATGGAAATTTAAACTCTACTTCTCTACCATCTTCTTTGTATTATATGAAACCCTTTTCCTTGCCCTTGGTGTTGAAAAGTCAGAAGCTTCACAAGATGTCCTAAGAAAGTAAAGATAATTTCAACCTTGAAGCTCTGATTAGTATCATTTTGCCGAGAGAAGATACATTGAGACCTCAAGAAGTTAGGAATCGTCGATCATGCTTCGGTCGTCAACACTGAATATTTTTCCCAAGATTTGTTGTGACCAGCCATATATGATTAGGTTGGTTAACACCCTTGTAGTGATAGAATTCGTAGCATGTAGACGTAAAACCTTTCTTGTGAGTATTGTCTGCATATTTTTGGTGTTTTCCTATGCAGTCATACTGAAACCCTATTTGCCAAAAATGAGTTGATTTTGAGTTTAACTTGGATAGTTTCATGATAATCTTAGTGTTATCTTTGTTTATCTTCCGGGGTATCTCTGCCTTATGTAGGATTCTTTTACTCCTCATATGCTCTTTCCCTCTTCTCTATAAATATCGAAGAACACTTTGAGAGGAAAGAAGTTGCAACATCATCCTTTGAGATATATTATCAACGTGAACCCCATGGAAAACCTATTTTAAGGGGGGTTAGTAGACAATAATTCATGTCAAGATCAAAGATTTCAAGACCTTCATTCGCAAAGAAGACAAATATTTGAAGACCTTCACCGCACCAACCGTAAAGTTCAAAATAAAGGAAGGATTAATGAGTCCAGCTGCACCAAAGCTTGATAGAAAGAAGGGCAAGGCCGAAGAATGCCCAACCACTTCGAAAAGCTATCAGATTACCATCGCCAAGAATGAAGACTGATCAAACACTCAGAGAAGATATCTAATTACCATCGCCACGATCGAAGGACTGCTCCCGAGCCTTGAGAAAGCTTGAGACAGCTTGAGACATTATCGACAATGGAATAATCTTCAATCAAGACTCTGAAGTTGCTTGCCACGAAGATCAGAATCAACAATGATTCCATCAGTTTATGAGCAGATGTGTGTCGAAGACCAAGCTTACCCAAACCCATTCCCTTTAGTCAACCTGAATCTCGGGGACGAGATTTATTTTAAGGGGGGTAGATATATAACATCCCGATTCTCGGAATGTTTAGAAAAAAGTTTTCCAAAAATTAGGGCGAGAAAATAATGTTGTTTTATTCGTTAACAAAATGGCCCATGGCTTCCTCCTTCCCGAACGCCTCTTCTATTTCTCTTCCTCTCTGTACGTTCCTACTCTTCCTACTCCATAAAGAAAGGAAACATACAACCCATGAAGGAAACCCATCCTCTTTCTCCCTTTAATTACTTCCTTTACAAATCTCAATACACGTAGTCTATCTCCTTGCACATGGGCTTGAACGCTTCTCCTCCCTCCACTCACGCACAAGTACAGAAAGAATGGAAGAGCCACAGCCATGAATGAATCAGCCCTCCTTTTAACTCTATTAACCACTTCAAAACCCGTGAGTATATATACGTGTGCCCCGACCTCCTCTTCCAACTTCCACAACAACTCCTCCTTCTTCCATCCTCTCTGTTTCAGAAACTCTCTCAAAAGAATGATGCACCATGGACGCCGGTGCTCCATCCTGTTGATGCAGGCCATTCCCATCCATGCCCTTGCACCCTAAGCTTCTCCTCTATGCCGCTGCTCCATTCAGAGAAGAAAGAACGCGATCCGTCAACCACACATGAAGAATTCTGCATGTTCGCGTACACTATTTATCAAGTTCGACACACCGTTCCGTCAAACCCGGTGAGCCACTGTTCAATTCCTTTTGCACGCATGCTCAACATCGTCCAGAGTACCACCTAGACGTCTTATTCCATCCGTTCATTGTTGTTGGCGCACCCAAGACGGAGCTGTGCCGCTACTACTACTCGGTGTGATGTCGCCGTTGCTCAAGAGACTCCACCATGTACATATTCTTCGCATCTCGTGCACGGGCATGCCGACGGCTTCTAACACACCATTCGACAACTAGATAGATGGTGCATCAAGCACCTCAACATCTTGTCATGGCATCGTCCTCTTCAACCTCTCTTTGGTGAGCCATCGTTCAACTCCGTTCGCACACATGCTTTACTTTGTCCATCCTATTCCCTAGACATCCTGGCCCCACCTATTTTTGTCGTTGGGTGCGTAGGTAACTTCCGTCGCTGTGAAATGGAGGATTTACAGTGTTTATATTTTTCTTCCATCGGTTAATATCGAGCTCAATATGCAAAATTATCTAAATAATCCTGGGAGCACTCGGTTGTTTTAGTTTCAGTTTAGCATGTATGACTGTTAGTTTGTATTATTAGAGCTATTGGATTTCAAGGGAATTGAACTCTGTGCATGATCTTGAGCATTATTTTTATTATCTTCTTGGTATGCCTATGAGTACATGCTAGTTGTTTCATAATTTTGTGTGGATATATGACTTGTGAAATTTATTTTTTTACCGATTATAGTTATTCAAACTAAGTTTTGCATGTTGTTTCCACTTGACGAAGTTGCATTGGGTATAGTCTTTTTTTATGTGTGCGTACAAATTTTGGTGAATATTTGCCATGCTTATAATATTTGTTAGGCGTTTCTTTATTTATGTAATCTTGGTATACTTCATGTTTTAATTAGTTTATTTTTTTAGCATGGAGATATCTTAGATATGGTTACATATTCATTTTCATCCATGTTGCACTGTTTTGTTCTCAATTATGCCATGTTTAGGAAGATGCTTATATATTTTTAGTAAGTGTTGTCGCATAGTTCTTTTATGCGAGAACTCAAATGAAATGGTTTCTTGTTTGAGAACAAACCCATTGTGGTTATTGTCACATAACATATTATTGCCTCAGTAATCCTCTTGTTTTGTAGATGTTTGTTAACTATTATTTCATGTGGTTGGTTGCTTCATGTCATTATTCAGATTTGTATTGCTATGTATACTATATGCTTGTATCAAATAATTTAATTCATACTTCTTGTAAATTATCCTACATGTTTTGTTTACCTAGGATGGTAGTAGTGCATGCTTAGTTGATAGACATGCCGTGTTAGTACTTATTCAAAGTAGAATGCATATTTTGGTTATATGCCTACCAAGTGTTATGTCATTGCTAGTTTGTTTCTTATGTTCATACGTTGGTTAGTCTTTACTTGTTAGATATAAATGATAGCTGTTTGTAGGTATCATATGTTCTTTTATTCAATAACTTCTTGCTTGTAGAATACTATGCCATATGTTGTTATGATTGTATGGCTAGATTGTTATGCCATGTTGTTATGATTGTATGACTAGACATCATAGTGTGTCGGTGTATCAATTCATAGTATAGATCATTCCAAGTTGTTATGTTGTGTCTTTACAAGTGTAAGTTGTAATAGATAGGAAATGCATGTCATCTCATTAATCATGCTAGTATAGTACATTACATAATGTTGTTCATGCCATGATCTAATATTACATGCATACATACTAGTATGCATATTCAATGTGCATATATGTAATACCTAGCTAGTATGTAGGCTTGTGTCCTATTGGCAAGATTGATAGTGATGTTAGTTGATATCAACTAAAATATGCCATCGTTATGAGTAGTATCGTATTGGTAGCATAGTCATGTATCTCTTGTGATTATTATACATGTCCTACTTGTCATATCTACTTTATCTAGTTGTTGCATTTCGGGTATGCCTAAGTCTATACATCAAGTCATGCTAGTCATCTTTCATGTGTTGCTCATATATGCTTGACTTGTCTCATGTTATTATCATGAGTGTTCTATATGCGTTGCAATAATTCATCACACACTTAGAATAGTTTACCTTACATGTCAGTTGAGTTGTATCTTTCTCATATGCTTAGTGTGCATAGTTTGATCTCTTGTTTAGGCATGTGTCGGTAACATTGTTGCTAGTGGTCATTTGGGTATTAGTTGTTCTTGATTATTAAGAGCATATTCTATTTTAGCATCTTATCATGATAACTCATATGTGTGATGGTTGTGTTATTCATTTGGACATCTAGTGATTCTATACACATATGCCTTGTGTGAGATGTGTGTTATTATTAAGTTGTTTCATTAGTTTCTACCTTCGTATTGGTTTGTATTCCTTTATAGAAATTCTTAGTAGTTGTTATGATTGACATTTAATCGTTGCTTGTTGTTAACCATTATAAGTATTGGGATTCATACAAATATTTATTCTTGTTTGATTGTTACTCTTAGTCATATCATGCCTAGGATAGCTGTTCATCCATTTGTTCCATGTGCTGTATAGTTTCTTGTTAATTGTTTGACAAATGAATTTGTTTGATATAATGGAGTTGATCCTAGATTATTTTAATGTGTTTTATGGCTATACCTAGGTCAATTCCATTCATGTTGTTGAATGATGTTTGATTGCTTAACTAGTATGGTTTATAATGTTTGTTTACTTGTCTTATGGAACTATTGTCTTTTAAATTATTATATAGTTGATGTATATGTTTGACTGCCATTGACCATTATAAATATTTGGATTCTATCTAAATACTTATTTGTGGTAAACTTTTACTTTCATCATGTCATGTTGTGATTATGTAGTTAAATGCATATGTTGGTTCCATTACATCTGTGTTGTTGCCATTGTGTTGGTTATATAGTAGTTCCTTAGTCATGATATGTGGCGGGCACCGCTAGTCCATATTAGAACGTTAGTCTTGATCGCCAAACCTTCCTAAGACGTGTCAACTTAATCCATGTCACTTCGTTGAATCATCTTTCTTACCTTCCTATCATGCTACCACATTTGGGAACCTCCATCTTGAACAATATCTTGTTATCCATCCACTCTTATTTGTTTTGGATGTTATTTGGATTTACTTTTGCTTTGGTATTTACTTTATTTTCATTTACTCTCGTTACGACGAGTAGGGAGTGACGACGATGCGGGATATGGACAGAATCAGGTTACCGAAGAAGGACTCAACAATGAAGGCATGCCTCCTTCTTTGATCATACTTATCCTATGTTTACAGAATTGCATTGTGTTTTACGGTTACTATATGCATGCTATTTTAATCTCGCAGCTAGCGTGTCCATTGACACATTACCTTGATTCGCTTGTCGCCTATTCACTTGACACCTGAGTAGAAGTATAGTATTCTTGTAGAGTAGAAATGCTTAGCAATGCTTATTATCTTATAGGTCCGTTGTTGAATGACCTTTGGGTCATTGAAACTTGAAATATCGCTGAGCTAGGCCGGCTGGCCCTTGTAATCTTCCTTTATCCACTTCTATTCTTGGTGAATCTTACAATCTGAATACTGGCGCGGGCGACAGCTAAATCAAGGATTGAAGGAGCGATTGGCCGCCCTTGACGAGTTGAAGGGGGCAATCAGTCGTCTGTGCCGCATTAGGCCTAATAAGTCTTGGATTTGAAGATTGGGATAATAGTACAACCACATGGTATATGGGCACCGTGTTGGTTAATTAGTTTGTTCACTCTTATTGTTGTCATCACCGTACCGCGGATGGGATAGCTGCCTTGCGAGGAGTATCCTCGGCACAAAAGGGGGCAAGGATTGTGAACTGCGGTTACTTCCGTGTTGAAACCTAGTGGGCTTGTCACATTAAGTTTGGTCTAATGAAAACCTCGTCACAATCTCCCCGCCGGTATACCAAATGGTGTATTACGCCAGCGACGGCTAGTGGCAACAAGTCGGGATTGTGTCGTGTGGGTAAAGTGTACCACCTCTGCAGAGTGTAAAACTATTCGGATAGTCGTGTCCACGGTCATGTACGACACATGAATCTTTCTTGAAATACAAGACTTGTCTTTCTTATTCCCTCTTTTCCCCTATTCTTGGAAACTATGAAGAGTGTGAGTTGATCGAGGGTCCTCACTTTGATGAAAGTTATTCTAGAGACAAAACATGTTTTCATCTAAAACTACTATTATTCAACTGCTATATGTTTTTCAAACAAAATTAATTTTTATGCAAATGAGCCATACAGCCATCCTTTGAAGCGACATGTAGTTATTAGGTCCTTCCCCATGGGAGGCATGTTGAGTACGTAATGTACTCGTGGTAATAATTTTGTCGACAACGGAGTTCTATGAAGACGAAGGTGATGAGTAAGACAACCATGGCAATTCGTAGGAGTGAGGTCACGTGGACTACATCGACTGCCTGTGGCTGAGATGGAGTCGCTACGCATTTTACTTTCCGCTGTTTTCTGATTGTCAATGTCATGAGACATTTCACTAGGTATGTCTTGTGACAAATAAACTACTTGTAATGCTTTTACGTATTCTCCAATGATTTCATTTCACTTTGTTGTCAACAATGATCCTGGGGTTGACAATTAAACACAGGAGGATCTGGAAGATAATTCCGGGTTCTCACAAAAAAAGCCACTCATGCTGCACTTGACGAGCTCATTGTTGATGAAGATGTAGGCGGACATCCAGTGCTGCACTTGCCAGGGCTCGGTCTCGTCCTTGGGGATTGTCCAGTCATCTAGGAAAGCGAGGATGGAGTGGGCCCAAGATGGGGATGTTGTCACTGCGAAGACAGTTACTTGGTCGGGGTTGGGGATGGAAGCCATTGGGCCGGAGCCCGCAGCCCCCGGGCCGGGATCCACAGTCCCTGGGCTTGGGGAGGAGCCGGCAGCCCCCGGGCCAGGATCAGCAGTCCTCAGGCCGGGAACAACAGTCCTGGGGCCGGGTTGGCAGCCCCTGGGCCTTGGCCAGGATCTTCAGGTTTCGGTGGGGGCATCGTAGGGTCGTCCAGGACGAAGATGGATTCGGTCTCCAGAGACGGCTTAACGGACGGATTCCACAGTTGCTCGAGGGAGACGCTGGGTGGGATGGCCGGCCGGGATGAGCCTATCTTGGCGAGCGTGTTGGCCACCTCATTTTCCGTGTGAGGAACGTGGAGGAACTCGCAGTTGTCGAACCTTCTGAAATGTTGCTTGACGAGGAAGCGATAGTTGGCCATGTTGGCATCCCGGGCATCCCATTCGCCCGAGGATTGCAGCATCACCAAGTCCGAGTTGCCATGGCAGAGGATGCGCTGGATGCCGATCTCTTTGGCAAGCCGGAGACCGTGCACGTGAGCTTCGTACTCGGCGACGTTGTTGGAGGCGGCGTAGTGGATCTGAAGCGCATATCGAAGCTGGTCTACCTTGGGGGATGGTAGCACGATGCCGACCCCCAAGCCGCCTCGCATCTTGGAGCCGTCGAAGTGCACGCACCAGTGCGTTGAGTCGGATGGAGAAGGAAGGTACTGGGTCTACGTCCAGTCAACGAGGAAGTCAGCCAGTGCCTGGGACTTGATGGTCGTGCGTGGCTCGTAGAGGATGGTGTGTCCTCCCAGCTCGGTGGCCCATTTGGCAACCCGGCTGGAGGAATCCGACAGCCTATGATCTCTCAGATGGGGGCCACGCTGACCACGGTGACGATGTGGGCTTGAAAGTACTGCTTCAACTTATTGGCGGTGAGGTATACGCCATAGTACATCTTTTGTTAATGGGGGAGTTATGCTTGCACTACAAAAAAAGACACATTCGTGACATTTTGGCCCGAATAATATATTTTTATGTCATGCTTATGACACTTCTATGATGATAATTGTGACAAAAATATGGATCATAATAGTTGTGGTGGGCTCCTACTTCTATGACAAAATATCATGACAGAAAATGGGCTTTTCATCCTGGGCGGGCCGGAGACGCAGCTGCATGACATTCTTTGGGCCGTCCATAATGGAAAAAATCGTGGTAGAAGCGAGGCCGAGGAAAATTTCGGGGAGTCCCGATTACGGTGGGTGGTCAGGGCGGAGAGATGCACAGAGGTTTGCGCGTTTCTCTCTTATACGTACGCGCGTGTGTGTGAGGCGTTGGACTCTAACTGAACCCAAGCCAGGCATTCGCTTACTAAAACCGAGCGATCAATCCCTTCACTTCTAACTGAACCCCACCGACTCCTTCGCTGCTAACTAAACCCGATCGATCGCTGCTGCTGCTTACTAAAGCCGATCGAACCTGCTGCCTCTTGATGAACAGTGAATATGGGGTTGGTTGAACGAGTCGAGACATACATGGTTGGGGTTGGATGAACAGTGCCCGGTGGGGGTTGGATGAACAGGACCCTATGGTAGTAATAGTAGTAGGCGGTTTCCGCTGGATGAACAGGACACCGAGACGAGGCCGCCACAGCCGAGGCATTGGGGGTGGATGAACAGGACCCCGTGGAGGGCAGGTTGAACAGTAGCCGGTGGACTGCTGGTTGAACAGTAGCCGGTAGAGGCAGAGGAAGACGCAGTGGATGAACAGTGCAGGTGGAGGCTGGAATAAGGCGATGGTGGGTGAACAGTATCCCACGTGGAGTCTCGTTTTGCGGTACGCCACATCCCTCCCGATGAATAGGACCCCCGTTTTGACCGTAGCGCTCTAACATAAGTCGGTTTCCTCCGTTTTGCGGTACGCTAGACCCCTCCCGATGAACATGATCCCGTTTCGACCGTAGCCTGTTGAGCAGAAGGCTGTTTCCTCTGTTTTGCGGTACGATAGACCCTTCCTGATGAACATGACCACGTTTTGACTATACGCGCTCCAGCAGAAGGCTGATTCCCTCCGTTTTGCGGTATGCTACACCGGGTTTTGGCTGTTCCGTCCAAGCCGGTTGCCTCCTGATGAACACGATGATGTTTCTCCGTTCCGACCCCGCCAGTTGGCTGCCTATGAACACGACGCCGTTGCTGTCGTCTCCATATGTACGGGACTACATGGCCGTACGTATGCGCGAGTACGCGCTTGAGACCCCGCCCGTATGTACTTATGTGGCCGTATTTTTTGGCATCTGGCTGTACATACGTGTACATGGTTCTGACTGGACTGCCTGAACTGCTATGTCGGGGGCTCTACTACTACATGTGCTGCTTCTTGCTCGGCCACAGTTCATCGCTGCAAACAAACTGATCGACCGCTATGTATGTACACGTTCGCGACCAGACAGACAACCGTACGTACGATTCCACCGGGTGGGTCCCAGTTGTCAGGGAGGATAAGGAGGCACTTCCTTGCGTGCGAAGATATAGCCAATGGGTCCCAGCTGTTAGGGGCGAATCATTTATTTGTCCGTAATAAGGAGGCACTTCCTTGCGTGCGGCTGTGGACCCAGTTGTCAGCCTCTCCACGTACCGTCCTCTTTCGTTGGAAGTCGTTCATTGACCACGTTGACCATGCCGTGCCAAGAGCACCTAGGCGGTGGATGACGGCGAGGCATAAGAAGGGATTGACCAGGAGCCGGGGGAAATGCGGCAGTTGAGTCGCAGCCGGAAAGGAGTACAATGTATGAGGGTTGACTGGTTCTGTGTGGCCTAGGGCTGTAGTCGGCAGAGAATAACAGGAGGGGTGGAGGGGTGGCCTGACCGGCGGTGGAGTAGTGCTTCACATCGAGGCATGCGAAGCAGCACTGTTGGGCGCCTGCGGCTGGAGCAGGAAATCCCGCCAGCACTGGAGGAAGAAGACGAGAGATTGAAGATGCATGCTGGCCGTTAGATGTACATCCAACGACTACAGATGTCAGAATCATTTTGTTGAATAATTTGACAAAGCATTCCGTAGGCGACCTAATGGCCCACATGTCAGGCTCCTTGCTGGTGGGTCCTGGCTGTCAGTTGGAGGATTAATTGTTTTCTGCCCATAATAGGAAGGCACTTCCTTTCTTGCGAAGATGAAGATGGAACATTTTTTCCTCGTAATAAGGAGCCAGTTCCATGCATGCGTCCATGAACTGGTGCGTCCCCACTGTCAGCCTCTGCACATATTGTCCTCATTTGATGACTCTCTTTTGTTGACCATGGATATATATGACTGCACATATTTTCCTATATCCAATGGTTGTGGATGTCAGAATGATTTGTTGACTAAGTTGACAACGACTGTTGTAGGCTTCGACCTATTGGCCTACATGTCACCGTACAAATATGTCGCTCATATTTAACCCATGTTTCGAGAATTCATAGTCAATTTGCTAGGCTGGATGAACAAATAGCGTAGCGTAAACTCGGCCCATTTCACTTGTTCTAAGAAATCACAGCCCATTTGCACTTTATTAAAATACACGAATTTGCTAGGCTTTGTAGTAAAGATAATATTAGGTTAGACGGAGCAATTAGTATAAAACATTAAACCAGATCTGGACATTATATTATATAGGAAAATAGCAAATTAGTGAGTTGAGTGTGTTATTATTACATTAGTCCTCAAATCTACGAAAGCTTTTGTGCACAATCACCAGGAATTTCGATGTCTTAGAGTAAAAAAGAACCAGGATTTCCCTTGCCAACTTATGTTAAACATTTATAAGTTTGTATTAAATATACAATAATAATAATAATAATAATAATAATAATGATAATAATAATATTAATATATAATGTTGTTAGAATGGACAACATAAATTGGCCCCTGCATTCTTATTCTTATATATAGAAAAAAAAGTATAAAGATCTACGTTTTATTAAAAAAGATAAATTGGGTTGTCGATGTTTATGAAAAAATAAAACCAAGGCTGGGAGGCCCATACGCCGGTACATACATGATGGTCCTCATAAAATGAGTTGAAACCACTGTGTTGGTATGTCGTGGCTGAGCACTCTGAAAAATATACCTGCTAGATCCCTGTACACCTAAAAAAGCTCGCTGATGACGGTCTTCGTTGTAAATTTGTTTTGTTTATTGACTACTAGGTTGACAAACCCGTGGGCCCAAAGTGCGGTATACAATTATGAAGAAGCAACCTTTCAAATGAGCCACTTGCTTGCATACGGCCATGGACCTGGTGGGTCCTGACTGTCAGCCTCCAAACATACAGTCTTGTCTAGATTCCTCTCGTTCGTTTTGCATATTGATAACGGAAGACGGCGGCGCCGCAGCGAGCGCACAAAGACGGAGGAGGACATCGTGGACTTGTACGGGAACAAACCGAAGCCATGGAAGACGCCTTAGAAAAGTGAAAAAGAGCGCCTTCATTATTTCCATCATACGTTTAGTAGCCCGGGCGCTACAGCCGTATCACCCAAAAGCAGTACTGTCCGGATTCGATTCCAAATGGTGCAGTTGAAAATTATATAATTTTTTGCCTTGGATATTACAGACATGTGGGTCCCGCCATGTCATCTACACACACCACCTCCACCACTTGCAAAAATTTCGTCCCTAGCTTACCCAGTTTTTCGCACACTCAACATTCTCTTGGCATTTTGAAAATAGTATATATTTTTGAGTGTGCATCATATGAAGATGTGTCATACATGAATGTTGACAACATGATGTTAACTTGTTGTTAGTTCCATTTTCGACCATGACCAAAATTTCCAACATTCCGTTATCCATGTTTGAAAAGTGCATGCTGATTTAAATTCTCTGTCTCTGAAACATGCACTTTCTTATCTAAAAACTGAAATTTGCAGTTTCTTCTCTGAAAATCACTTGGACAGGCAACCATCGCCGGTGGTGGATTGGATGCCACCCTTCATCAATCCCCCAGCAACGCTAGGGGGAGAAGATGGAACTTCCATCCCGTTCTTGTGGTTGGGGAATGGAGTGAACTGGATTTAACAGGGGTGTGGGGACGACGCGAGGCAGCGCCATCGGCCACTGATCAGCAGCTGGCAATCCGGCCGCGCTGCTGGTTTGGGCACGTCAACATCCGACTGTGTACATTCTAACAATCCCACAGTATATATTCCAACAAGTTCACACACAAGTACAATAGAAAAGGTAAACATTCATCGTCATGCTGCCTTTCTTATAAAAATTTACAGCCCATTTGGTGTGCTAGATCAAAATAAGTGTGTGGGTGCTGGTGGGAGCTAATCACTTGGGTTCTGTAATGCACAGTGAGTTCACACTACTAGAAAAAGGCATGCTAGTGGCGCACCACTTTTTCCTACTAATGGCGCACTAGTGGTGCGCCACTAGCATCACGCCATTAGAATTTTTTACTAATGGCGCACCTGTGGTGCGCCATTAGTATACCCGATACTAATGATGCACCAGTGGTGCGTCATTAGTATCGGGTATACTAATGGCGCACCACATAGAAGTGCACCATTAGTAACAAATTTTTTTAGAATTTTTTTTCGGAATTTTTTTTTATTTTTTTTTTCAATTTTTTTTCTTTAATCTCTGGTCACTATGGCTTAATCCCTGCTTAATCTCAAGTCAAGTCGCACTCTACGGTCAAACTTCCCAGAAGGTCACCCATCCTCACACTACTCCAGCCCGAGCACGCTTAACTTCGCAATTCTATCCAACCCCAGCACCAGCTCACTTCACAAGCACTTGTTGATATATCTATCATATCAGTCCTATTAGGACTTTTTCATGTTCATGAGTATGATGAAATTTTGAAAAAAATATTTCAAACATCCCGGTCATATTACGTATCATATTTGAAAAAAAAATTGGAATTTTTTTTTTTGAAACCAATTTTTTTCTGTTACTAGTGGCGCACCTAGCAAACGGTGTGCCACTAGTAAGTTTGAAATTTTTCCCATTTTTTCCCTCTAGATCTTAAAAGCCCCGTAACATTTTTCTATTAGGTTTTTGGGCATTTTGAAAATGTTTAACAGGGTTCCCCCAGTTAAATTCGGATGTAACCTTTCGAGTAGATGATTTTTTATATAAAAAACTTTTTAATCCGAGTTCGTATGCAAAAGTTATGCCCATTTTACAAATTCCAGAGATATTTTGCAAATAAAGTCGAAATTCATATTTGTAAATTTTCTCAACAAGTAGACCACATATCACATGGGAAACTTATTTTGTTTTATTTTTTTGACATTTCCATCATTTTCTTTTATTTATTTTAAACTGGACCATTACTATCTTTGAAAAAAAAAACCAAATTTGAAAAAAAATACTAGTGGCGCACCGTGGATGTGGTGCGCCATTACTAGTTGAACTAGTAATGGCTCACTATCCACTGGTGCGCCATTAGTAGTTTTGAAAAAAAATAAAAAAATTGAAAAAAATAAAAAAATTGAAAAAAAAATTACTAGTGGCGCACCGTGGATGTGGTGCGTCATTACTAGTTTAACTAGTAATGGCGCACTGTCCACTGGTGCGCCATTAGTAGTTTTGGAAAAAAAATGAAAAAAAAATTGTTACTAATGGCGCACCGTGGATGTGGTGCGCCATTAGTATTTGGACACTAATGGCGCACCGACACATGGTGCGCCATTAGTATATAGTAATGGCGCACCACATGTCTGGTGCGCCATTAGTGGTCATCTCATCTATTGCCCTTTTCCTAGTAGTGTCAAGAAGCCAGTGAGAGTGATGTTGTTTCCCTTGGTTGGGATTTATTACAATATTTCTCTGTTAATTAAAAAATGGAAAGCCATTTACCTTGTTTAAAAAAAATATAACAGTCACAGTCAAGTTGAAACCCAAATTACAAATTGTACAAAAGCACGAGGGTTAATTGTTCATCGGGTTTAGACAAAACCTAGACTAAACATGCATGGCAATAACATCAAACCCAACCACTGTTTTTGGTAGTCACAAACAAATGGGTCGGACTCATCCATAAAATCAACATCATGTGCATAGGACAACAAGTTATTGTAAAATAGAAGCCGAGCACATTCAGAAGCCCATTTGTCGACCTGAAACTTCTTTTTTTTTTGTTCAACATATCCAGCCGTGAGAAATTTCTTGTTGAAAAATTTAAGCCTCATGGACAATAGTAACCTCGCATTGAACAGGAAGAATGTGAAGAAGTTTCTTTTTGCCTGATTGGATGCCTAACCTTCCATCGTTATTGTCCGCAAGCGAATGTCATGAGAACTGAGAAAATCCCGGTGCTTATTACGCCATCGATTGGTTATATGTTTTTCTCCATGTGTTGCTGCCTATGTAGACATGAAGATTGAAAACATTTAAGGTCTCAAAAAGAGTATGTCGATAGAGCGACAGCCGAACAGTAATTCTAGTACAATATATATGGGCTTTCAGTGTGCATGAAATAATAACCTTTATGTACAAATTCTCCAGACATGAAAAGCATCGCAGCAAGCCAATAATTGTGTTCATATCAATACTAAACATTCCGATATATAAGATCTTGATAGAATCCAAGACCATTGGTAGGCTATCGATGGATGAACTCTTCATTGAGCATATAAGATAATATTAGCACTATTACAGTGTGGTGCTATACAAACGGTTGTTAACCCCTTTTTGCGACGGCGTTTGGAACCGTTGCCTAGTGAGTGTGGACGATAGGGGAGTCCTTCCCACATGACCCAGAAACCATCGTGGATATGTCCTCCTGGCACACACGCTCGGCAAAATGAGGTCGTGTGCGATCGGCGAGCGACCAAATACGGTTATATGTACAGTAGTGCTGAAAAAAAATTATACAGGCGAAATCATTTCCGGTCGTCAGTACATCCCACATAGTCAGTCCCCGCTAAACACTTCCGTTTGAATATACATCCCACACAGTCGCTTCAAGGAAAACGTTTCTGTTCACAGGTACATCACACAAAATTTTCCCCGTTAAATCGTTTGTGATGGCGTTTCCCTTGCACACGGTATTCACAATTTTATCGTTTGCGTTATCGAATCCATCACACACAACTTTTATGTGGTAAACGTTGGCTCCAGGTGGCCTAACGCAAACGGTTTATTCCTAGAAATTATGTGCGTTATTGAATGCATCACACACGGTGTTTTCAGCACTCAGCTACCCGATTACACAACTGCACCAGCACCAACTTTCATGTGGCACCCCGGCTCAGAGAAACTAGAACACCCCGTATTCCAGCCCAGAGATCGAGGAGAAGTCTTCTGGAATACAGCACTCCTTAGCATAGAACAAATCAGCTCTTTATTACAATCTATACTGGGTACAAGGGGTTACATCGGCAAGGCGACACTCCGCTTGCCACTGTTGCACTATGCAAGCAGCAGAACAACTTGAAGCAATGAAATTACTCTATCAGCGGAACACCGAAGATGGTGGTGAACTCCATTCCACAGGGACTCTGGCTGGAACGCTTATCCTAGCTCACAAACAAAGAATCCACGGCAAACAAGCAATCAAATCTGGCTTGACCTGCAAGCTAACATGACACGCCAGGTCAGTACATTGAATGTACTTGCAAGCTCACAATAACCAGAGGTATTCAAGACAAACAATAGCATGGCAATTACATGTTAACAAGGATTAACATGATATCATCAAAACAACATGGCATGAACAACATGATACCAATAGCACAATATAAGCATGGCATGAACATATAAACATGATGATACTATAATACAACATGATGACACTATCATGCATCACTTACTATGTTCGGGGTTACCTCATAACAATCGCATGCATCACTTACCATCCTCGGACATCACATGATCATCTCAGGATCAAATCAACCTTGGTATAAACAATACCGTAGTAATCAATACATGACCACAAGGATCTTGACCTTTACTCGTGTTTCTCGCATAACACCACAAATATCCAACAACTTGTATCCTCGAGACCACGGTGATCCTCTCACAATCACATAAAGATCAACCAACTTCTTCCATCATCGAACCAGAGTTGTTATTAAGCACATCATTATTATTACTGTTGACCCATAGTGTGACCGACTATGAACTAGGCCCATATCCGTGGGCGCGGCTATTGATAGATTTAACACGTACTCTGCAGAGGTTTGCACACTGTACCCACACCATGGATCTCGTGGCCTCGCACTCCCATTCGGGTGGACCAACGATGTTCCGACAAATCCGTCCTACTGCCATGACACTCTCCCGGCCACTCCGACTAACTCCCCACTAGGCTAAGTCATGGGTGGCCATGTGCCTACCAAAGGCATCAACGGCCACTGTCGTGGCAAAAACGGTCCCAAATGGGGACATGGGCTCAAAACCAAACATGAGGACACAAGGATTATGTCGTCCTACCCGGCCAAGGTAGCGCCCGCGCATAACCTTCCCTCGTTGGAGGCACCGATGAGAGGCATGAAAATAGACTCAGTTAGAGCCCTCCCATAAAGGCAAGTGTGGCTGCACTGGTCAGCTCGATACGATGGCACTATGACTCAGCCAACATTTGTTCAAGTTCATTTAAGTCCGATTAAACTTCAATGCAATAAACTGAGTTATATGAAAATAACATGATGCATCAATAATGCATGATACCAACATAAACATGGATGCAACGTAAGCCTTAAGCATAACGACAGTGAATCATTTATCCAGATGAGCATGGCATACGGACGAGCATCAGGAGCATAACACTACTCATGGCATAACTACTAGCATCAACAACATCTATCATGCAAGAACATAACGACAACACTACATGCAAGCATTTAACCAACTGGATGCAAAGGAACATGCATAGCAACGACACTCACAACTGACGATAGTCATGTACCGAAGACCATCACAAACATCACCACGCACTACTACCAAGCATGAAAGTAATACTAGCAAGACAAATGATAACCAGATGCATCGAAACATAACACGAAGGTGAACATGAAACCATAAGCAATACCGAAACAACAATAAAAGTAGCAGGTAAACAAACTGACAGTTATTAAAGGTTCACGTTGAAAACCATGGCTATTGCATGGCCATCATGCAAGTGGGTGTTGTGGCTTGCCTGGGGATGAAGAAGGCTCTGGGAAGATGTGCAGTGAAGCCGTGGAAAGAATCGTCGGAAAGGGTTCTCTCTCGGTGGGGGCTGATTAGGGGCAAGGGAAAAATGGTCATTTCCAGTATGTCAAACCATAGTAAAAATGATGTGAACAGAATGGGCTCGATGGGACGAAGAAGTAGGCTTTGGATTCACCTCAATCAGAGTTACGAGCAAAAAGTTAGGAGCAGTTTTCTGCCAGGGACCTATCTACAAGAAAAATATTTTCAATCAGGGCCTGAACAAAAAAACTGAAAGCATATTCGTGTGAATACGTTTCCTATAAAATAAAGCGCACTTTCATCCCTAGTTAGCATAGAATACGCTTTCCAAATTTGAAAACCTCTTCTGGAAACTGCGCTTCCACTTAGCTGATGTGGCAGGGGGTTTGTCGCCGACGAGTGGAGTCGAGGAGAGGTGCGGGGCCCGCGTGGCCAGCTGGGCGGGGTGCCGTCTTCTTCCTCGCGAGCACCCGTCGAGCAAAGGAGGCTGCGCACTCCGGCGACCGCCCCGGGCAACTCTGGCCATCTCCCGCTGAGCTCGGCACACCGTCGTGCTCGGGAGATCAAGCCGCATCCATCCAGGGGTTCTGAGCACGCCGGGGGAGACTAGAGCGATGGCGGCCTCGAGCATGGCGGACGATGGGTTCTACCGGATTCGGGCAGAGGGCTGTGGTGGAGGAAAGGGAGTGGAAGCGCTCGGGAAGGCTTTGCCATGGTGGAGGGGAGCTACTGGAGGTGGAGAGGAGGAGAGAGGGGCGCCGACTGCTATGAATTTAGCTGGGCTCCGATGAGAGCCACTTCATCCATGGTGGTCGAGGAAAGCTCCAGAAGCTCAAGTGAGCGGTTGGGGAGGGAGCTGGGAGACTCAGAGGCCGGCTGGTGTGCTTAGGAGGCGAGGGATGTGGCTATATATAGCCGGGGCAAGGTGGTTGAGATGGATGCTGCCGCTTGGGTCCGGCCGAGCTTCTGGCGAGGTGCAGGGCTCACGGGAGGGCACGGGAAGGCGATGAGGGAGGGAACGTACGAGCCGCAGAGGTCACGGAGACGAGCAGAGATCGAGGACAAGAGAGGGAAGCTGCCGCGGCATGAACAGAGTCGGTCGGCTACAGTTCGCCCGTGGGCGCATGGCGACGAGCACCATCGAGGAGGCTTCGGGAGGTGGAGAGAGGTCCAGGGGGTTGGCGACGACGCGGGAAACACGCTGGACAGGTTCACGCGCACGAAGACGATGAACATGAGCTTGGCTGACGCAAGACGATGCTCTGGACGCGGCCATAGCATGCCAAAATGGTGGTCATCACCAGTACTAGCACGATGAGGACACGAGCGGCTGCCATGAAATGTCTGGTGACAAGTACCTACATCACCGACGCTGGGAGAAGCGATAGATCAAGGAGAGGTGCACTGGATCGATGGGATTCTTCCTCTGAAGTTTGCTGCATCAAACTTGGCAGAGCATTGCTGATCCACAGGAAATTGATTGGGTCAAATGGTGTTGTCTGGGATGATTGAATATGGAAACACAAGAATCCTGGGGGTTTTCGAGGCAAAAGGATCAAATATTAATATAGTTGCTTTGCAACTAACTAAAATTGTCCAGAATGAAGATCATGATGTTGCTCTCACATGGAGTATCAACTTAAGCTCAACATGGGCAGGGCAGAGTTATTTGGTATGTGAAGATGCTGAAATAGGTTTCATACCATCTGGATAAACCAACATGGTACTTCCTTCACAAACATTTCCACTGACCAGAAACTTGCAAAATTTATACAGGAAAATTGGCTAGATGAAATATGACCAAATTGGGTGGAGATAGGTTATATGGATAAGAGAAGGCCAAGAAATATTTATAGCCATAATGGAGCAAGATAAAATATACTTGCTTCACAAACTAAAAATTTGGGCAGAATAAAAGAATTGAAGATGAGCTCACATGGAGGCATGACATAAGCTCTACTTTGGTGGACGGCTATAATATGATGATATGAAGGACCATGCAAAGTTGCAACTCATTTGGATATGCGTAGCTTGTACCTCCTTCACAAAGTTTCTTTTTGGACAAAAACTTTGGAAAATCATAAATAAATAATTACAAGGAAAATGAGGTTGCATTTTGGCATGTGGCAATGATATGGACAAGAAAATATGCCCAAGGGGTTTGAGGTCAATTGGGCAAAGGAAAATAGCACTTGCTTCACAATGTACCATTTAGGGCAGAATAGGAAATGAATTATTTGAGCATGATGATAAACATGGAAAATGAAATATTTTGCCATATTGAGGAAGATATGACCCAAACAATTTATGAGAATTATTTGAGAATTTTAGGAGTGAGGGGAATTGTGATGGCCTGGCTTATTAGGGATGATAGACTACTCATATCAATAAGGAATTCCTTCTTTTCCGGGAGCCCATTCGTATAGAACTCCAAAGTTAAGTGTGCTCAGCTTGGAGTAGTTTCAGGATGGGTGACCGACCGGGAAGTTGCTCCCGGGAGCGCACAAGTGAGGACAAAGTGCGCAGAAAAGACTAGTATTAATATGTGAGGCCAGTCTAGATCCCGCCAGGAGTAACGACCACCGGCGGGTGTGTCCGGGGCGTTACAAGTTGGTATCAGAGCCGACCCTCGCAGTTACACGGATGTTTACGGACAGTTTGCAGTCATGTTATGCATGACGTTTGTGACCCGTCGTGGCACACGGCATGGCACGTGTGCTGTCCTGGAAGCACAGACGGTTGTGCCAAGAGGGAACGTT
The DNA here is from genome assembly GCA_902687465.1 of Secale cereale. Lineage (NCBI taxonomy): Eukaryota > Viridiplantae > Streptophyta > Magnoliopsida > Poales > Poaceae > Secale > Secale cereale. The sequence continues at coordinate 217,323,341 of LR738714.1, forward strand.
CCTGTGGCCCGACGAGGACGTCGGTTCCTCTGAGTGAGGGTGTATGTGATGGCCTGGCTTATTAGGGATGATAGACTACTCATATCAATAAGGAATTCCTTCTTTTCCGGGAGCCCATTCGGATAGAACTCCAAAGTTAGGCGTGCTCAGCTTGGAGTAGTTTCAGGATGGGTGACCGACCGGGAAGTTGCTCCCAGGTGCGCACGAGTGAGGACAAAGTGCGCAGAAAAGACTAGTATTGATATGTGAGGCCAGTCTAGATCTCGCCAGGAGTAACGACCACCGGCGGGTGTGTCCGGGGCGTTACAGGAATATATATTGCTTCACAACCTAGGGCCAAAAAGATAATTCCTTTAATAGAAAAAGGAATATTCCCAATGAAAATAATATTGGGATTTGGGCTAGGATGAAAATGGAAAGGTCCAGGGAAGGATTTGGGTATGACAAGCCACTCTGGAAGCAAAGAAGAGTTCATCTTCTTTAGTTTCCAGACCACACAGCCATGAAGAAAGAAAACTCACGCAAAAACCTCAGAAAATCAAAAGAAAAAGAAGGGGCCAAAAACAAGGCTGTTACAACTCTTACCCCCTTAAAGAAATCTCATCCTCGAGATTTGGTTGCTTAGGGAACAAGAATGAATACACTGACTTAAGGAAACCTTTTCCAACTCTAGTATCCTTTTTCCTTTATTGTTGTTCCCACTAAATTTTTATCCTACAGGCTCTGGGTGGTATGATTCATTGTATCCACATTCTGACAGATCTTACTTGGCTTGTTCAAGCTTATTCAGGCTCCAATTATTTTCATAACTGCTGCCTTAGCTGAATATGATAGTTTATCATGACTGCAATATATGCCTGTCTCACAAATCCGAGAGTGATTTCTGATTGTTGTGTCTGCACTGACAACCTTCCATGAAGTGGTGATCAATTTTCATGATGAACACCTAAGCTCTGACTCCTTGCATTGGGTTTCTTCATTGAATGCAGGTCCTTTGGGTTCCAAATTGTGAGTTGAGGCATAACCATTTCCTGATATATTCTGACTCATCGTAGAAGTTTCTGAATCATCTTAACTGGCTCCACCTTCTGGAGTATCAGAAACCTTCGAAATATTCGACTATCGGTTGCCGAGGCCAGCATGAAGGGGTACGATCTTATATGATAATATCCACAGACTCGACTGACGGTGGCCCTGATAGACGAAATTTTATTCATGCCAAGCTATCCTTTGGTGATTCTCATAATTGAGGGCACATGCTTCCAGACTGTTATTCCTCATACTGATCACTCATCTTGGGGACAGTAGGCTGTGTGATGCTTAATCATAGTTCCCAAAGTCAAACTGTTGAATTGACCCTTAGTCCGACTTGACAGACTCAGATATTCGATACTGACAATTCTGAGCATATGCTGTTGACTGAGCGGGTTATCTGCATATCGGTTCCTTACCAAAATTGAGTAGACACCCTTAGGTGAATATCCATGGTGATCCATACTGACTCAGACAGTCCGGGTATCTACACCACATGGGTCTTGCAACCATTTTTATACCTGCATCACCTGTCTTGCTACTCGATTGGTGTTTTTCTTGTCTTGATCCTTGGTTGAAGGAGCATGGTCATATGGTTTCTCCGTGTGACCATGTGTGCAATATTCTGACAGGCGTACTCTTATCCGCATCTTCTAACATGGTAGTATTGTATAACTGGCAGGTTCAGCATCTCTCAAGTTCTGACTGTAGGAAAATGAACATCCGAACCCTTGCAAGAAATTGTCAAATAAATCAGTAGCCACCAGAACGGCCTTTGCAACTCAGATATGGGACATTACTGAAATAACTTAATCACGGCTCAGGACGGCCGAAAGTAGCTCAGAGCATGAGACCGAGTCGATAAGAAGAAGGTGGTAGCTCCCTAAGATAGCCGAAAATCAGCTATAGGGTTATTGTCACAAAGAGAAACTCAACAGATGTACGAGACGGCCAAAAAGCAGCTCAGAACTCGTGACAATTGTTGAATAGAGAAAGAAAAATTGGCATCCACCCGGGAGAGCTAAAATCAACTCAGATCACAGGCGTGGTGCCGGCACTGAAGTAAAGTAGACAAGGGCCCACTAGGATCATCTTCCAGGTTCACAGGTACTTGTACCAGGCTCAGTGTTGTCGTCAATCCTCATAATCCTTTGTCACACTACAGTGTATAGCTGGCTTCCATATTTTAACAATTCCCACTTGACTGCCAGATCCTCTTTTCTGAGTATATGGCACATCCTTGCTTGCTTCCAGGCATATCATGCTTCAAAATCATCCTCAATGAAGAATCAGACCTTATATCTGAACCATACCTTTGACTGATAATATACTGTCGATCTGGCAAACAATTCATTTAATTGTTGATTTGATCATCACTGCCATGAAGAGTGCACTCTGAGAGAGATTTGATTCTGACAGTCCGTCCAGGATTTCTGTTGTACTCAGACAAGATTTTCCCAATTTCACGGTTGTCCGCTGATAATTCCATTCCGTTTAGCTGAGCTTCCAAACATTTGAACTCCTTGCCAACTCTTCGGGTCCGGTGTTGGTTGATGAGCAACTTTAATAAGGGGAAACATTTGTAACACCGAAGGCCCAAAGAAAGAAACGACGAAAACAAAAGCACACAAGCATACAAACAATATAAATAATCTCAAGCAATCATCACATATTACTGCTATTCACACAATAATATGGATGCACACCTAAGCACATAAATCTCGCGGAAACTCCGGTATTACGGTCTAATATGTTGTGGCGGTGTGCACGAAAGTGAAATCCTTGTGTGGAAAGGGTTGGTGTAACCATGGCTACACCAAGCGCTGGTTGAACACCTGCTGGATTTGGATGGATACGAAGGCGAGGACAGACTTGGTGATTATGTAGTGAAACGCAATGGTCACGACCACATCATCATCAAGCGTACAAAAGGAAACCGTACATGTCCAAAGAATGGAATGACAGGGCACGATGGGGGAGGAAAATCAAGGCTTGATGGCATTGCCCTTTTTGACAACAAAGATCAGTAAGGGTTGCCAAAGGGATGAGACGGATGGCACGATTCAGGATAGAGACTAGTCTATCATCGAAACGATATGGGTGGGTGGCGGAAAGACAATGACATGATACCTGAGCATAACTCCTGCAAATGGTGTCTGGAACACTCGTTACCAGGGCATCACTCTGCTGGGACAGAGATGACGCCGAAAACCGAAAAGCAGGCATGTTGAGCAGGAGGGTGCAGGTAGTGGATCGAAACCGATGCCACCTACACTCACAAGAATAACCATTAGTGACTAACTAGTAATCTATATGCATGCTACACAACCAAAAAATGCAGCAATCAACTGCAACAAACAACTGGGCTCTATACTACCGCTTTCTAACGTTCGCGCGGGCTAGGAATTTCTTCACTCTAAAACCGGACCAGTTCTGATAACAAGTGTAAGTGCATCTAGTGCCCCTTAGTGATTTTGCTGTAGTGAAGACTTATAGGTTAAGGGACTGATGCATCTATGAGTGTACACAGGTCTATAAGTCTATGAGTAGTTTGATATATATAGAGAAAGTCGACCCCTAAAAATGAATGTCTTCAACTGAAGACTTTGGATTTCTGAAGACTTTCTGAAGATTTTGAAAGTGAAGAAATTGGTGTGGCCTTGAAGACTTGGATAATCGTGCGAGGATTATGAAGCGTGAAGACTTTTGTTTTCGTAGTTTCATTTTGTCTTCTTGAGTCATAAGAAATACCGTACTATTAAAGGGGGTCGAGGAAAAACTAAGGAAACATATTTCGAAGTGATGCTCAACTCAAAGCCTACACTACCCAATCTTTTCGAGTGAAGTCATTGGAAATCTCATACCGTTCAGTCAATTTCTTCAGTGATAGAGACGAAGTTCTTATGGTCTCTGAGGAATTTGTTCTGACTGAGGAGTTAGGAATTCGCCAGTGGGGAAGTCCTACAAGTGAGGAACACGATAGCCCTGAGGAATTTGATACTAAAAATTCTGACCGTTGTTGTGCTATGCGCCAGCTGTCCCAAAATATCTACCCACCTAACGGTCATATCATTGAAGGGCATTTACATCTTATCATGTCGGGCTGCTCCCTAAGCTATAAATTTCCGTCCCCTTCAACCACTAGCTGGTTAGCTGCTCCGAGAGAAACTGACACTTGTCATTAGAGCAACCCATCCTCCGAGGACTTTGAGCAAAGATCATCAAGTGAGGACAAACCCAAAACCCAAACACCTAAAACCCCAAAGTGATTGAGCATCACTGAAGAGATTGTTCCTGTGTGGAACCAATGCTTGTTACCTTTGAAGACTGTGATCTTCCATACGGTTAGGAATCAATGGTCTAGAGCATCCAAGAGGAATTGTGGATCGCTGGGTGATCGAGTTTGTGAAGGTTTGGAAGTCACCTGTGAAGACTTACCACGAGTGATTGGGCGAGGACTGCGTGACCTTACCTCAAGGAGAATACAGTGATGTCTTGGTGTCCTGGACTGTGTGTCCTCGGGTTTAAATACCTAGCCGCTCTAACCAGACATACAACTATCACAGCAGTTGGAACTGGTTTACCAAATCATTATCTTCATCAAGCCTACTAGTTCTATTTCCTCAACTCTTCCATTTAGTCATTCATGTGTTGTTGAACTTGATCTATACTATTTGAGGACTACGACTGAAGACTTTCTCAATTTCCTGAACCCTATTTCTTCAGTCCTAAGTCCTCAGCCTGCTTATCTTGTTTACATGCTACTTGTACTATGTGCTTGTTTTCATTTCATCATGATGACTATGCTACTATTTTGTTATGCTTGCACCTGAGTATCTATTCCGCTGCTAAGTAGTTCGTTGCTTAGGAAATTCCTCAGTTAGAATTTCCTTAGTGACGAATTTATAAAAATCGCCTATTCACCCCCCTCTAGTCGATATAACGCACATTCAAATGGTATCAGAGCAAGGTACTCCCTTGTTCTGTGTGATTTCGGTTTAACCGCCTGGAGTTTTAGTTATGTCGACTGCAGGTATGATCAAAGTCTCGGCTGGGTCTCCTACCTTTGATGGGACAGACTACCCCTACTGGAAGAACAAGATGTGCACGCATCTTGAGGCAAGTGACAACGATCTGTGGTATGTTGTGGAAACTGGCGTCCCCTTTGTCTCACCTTCCGTGAACGTTGCTTATGTGAAGAGATTCAAGCAACTCGACTCACAAGCGAAGAATGTCATATGTGGCCATCTGTGCAAAGGGCAGTATGGCAGAGTGAGTGCTTTCGAGACTGCTAAGCTCATCTGGGACAGGCTGTCCAAGGTTAACGAAGGAGTCTCAACTCAACGTGACTCTCAAGTTAATGTTCTTCGCAATCTCTTCAACCGCTTTAGGAGACTTGATAATGAAAATGTTCAGCAAACCTTCGATCGCCTCACTGATATCTCAAACGAGCTACAAGCGCTTGGTTCTACAGACATCATTGACCAGGAGGTGGTAAAGAAACTATTGAGATCACTTGACTCCTCATTCGACACTCTCGCACTGATGATTCAAGAGATGGAGACTACAAGTCACTTGATCCTGTCGACATTCTGGAGAGGCTAAATAGTCATGAGTTCCAACTTGCTGAAAAGAGGGATCTCTATGGTCCAAACTATGGTAGATCTCATGCACTGAAGGCCAAAGCAATTTCCTCATCTGAAGGTGAAGAATCTGACAGCACCCTTGGTTATCCTGAGGAACTGAGTCAGGAGCTAGCAATGCTCGTGAGCAAATTTCAGAAGTTCTCTAGACGAGGTCGCTTTGTGAAATCTTCAAGAGGTGATGACTTAAGATCAGATTTTTTATCTCGCGATCCCAAGAAGAGGACCTACCAAAAATGCAAGAAACCTGGTCACTTTATCACTGATTGTCCTCAGTGGGCAAAGGAATCGAAGAAGAAGAAATACAAGGACTACAGCTCAGACGACTCAAAGAAAAAGAGGAAATCTTCAAAGTCCTCATCATCAAAATCCTCAGAGTCTTCCTCTAACAAGAAGAGCAGTTCCAAGAAAGCTCGGGCATTCATTGGCAAGGAAATGGACTCAGCTAAATCTGAAGAAAATGAGGAAGAGGAGGAATCTGAGGAATCAGACTTTGGTGTGGCAAGTCTGGCTCTCGCTACCACATTCGTCAACAAGTCCATCTGCAACACTGAGGAATAAGACTTCCCCGACACTGATGTCGACGACAACGATGACTACTCTCCCACCTACTGCTTCATGTCAAAAGGTGCCAAGGTACTCAACTGTTCCACGTCTGATTCTAGTGAAGATAAATCTTATGAAAACCTCAAACCTAGCTATCACAAACTTGCTAAAATTGCTATAAAACAACAAAAAGCTTTTGATAAGGTTCAAAATATGCTAGAAAGAATTGATGATCTGTTGGGTGAAGAAATGGATCGATCTAAAATCTTGACTGAAAATCTTCAGAGACTTCAGTCCAAGTATGATAACCTTTAGGATAATCATAACACTCTCTAATCTGATCATGAGAAGCTTTCCTATGAATTTCTTCAAAGAAAGAAAGATCTTGAGAAGCTAAGGGAGAGTTATGAAGATCTTTAGAAGGAACACGATTCATTGCTTGCTCAACAGATCAGCGCTGCTCAGGAGGAATTCATACCCCATGCCTTAAATGCATTGAACGAGAAACTGCAAATTCTTCATCTGAAAGTTCAAATGCTTCTACTGTTACAAATTCTTCAACTGTTTCTGTGGTGACAATTTCCTCATTTGAGGAAAACACTGATGCTAATGATGAAAATGCAGGGTTGAAGGAATTGTATATGACACGCATGTACAAAAGCCTCAATGGTCATCAAACTCTTTGTGATGTGCTTAAAAAGCAGATTCTGAATAGGAACCCTATGAAAGAGGGTATTGCCTTTGAGAGGAAACTCAATGTTGATGGGACCTACTGGAAACCTGAGCAATATCCCAAAACCTCATGGGTTGCTACAAAAGGACCACCAGTAGATCCATCTACCTTATCTGGCTTACTTGTGAAACTTCACTTTCTTCTGATGAGTCATTTGACTCCAACTATAAACTGTTCAAAAATCAGAATGGTGAAGTATTTTCTAGATATGTTGGAACTAACTGCAGGAATGGCCCCCCTATGAAGAAAATCTGGGTCCCTAAGAGGCACCTTGGAAATCTTCAAGTGAATGTCCTCATGACACCTCGTGTGAGGAATAGGAACCCATATCAAATTCTTCATTTGGATCAAATTCTTCATATGGATCCAAATCCACATATAGACCAAACTCCTCAAGTGGATCAATTCCTCATATGATCATCATCGTGCTAACACATCTATTTCACACGGAAAGAAGGATTGTGAATATGTGCATTATTCTTCAAATCATTATGTTCATAAGTCCTTGAAGAATTTCTCTGCTTACTCATATTCATACTCTAACCCCTCACCTGTGAAATGAAGAGCACTTGCTTCAATGCCACCATTCTCAATTGGTGCGCGTCGAATGATGAACTCTTTGCACCCCTACAGATGTGGGTGGTGAAGAAAAATAACTAATACTTATGCAGGGTCAGGTCTCCAGACGAACTTAAACGTCTGAAGAATTTGCTGGGGACCAGAAAATTGCTTGAAAGGACGCAAGCTAATCATGCAGAAATGATCATTCATTTCCCACGTCCTAATTCTTCATATAGTACTATTACTGATGAAATTCATACTGATGAAATTGATGTCATATTCTTCTTAATGAAGCATATGAGTGTAAGATGTACTAATTCTTCTACATGGTGACTCTCTCAAAGCTACTGAGTGGGTCCTCGACAGTGGATGCCAAAATCACATGACCGGTGACAAGAACCTACTGATGGACTCTACTTTATCTCCATCTCACCTGAAGCATATCACCTATGCTGACAAAGGAAAAAGCAAGGCATTGGGTCTAGGTAAGGTTGCAATCTCAAGAGATAGACACATGGGAAAAGTCATGCTTGTTGAGTCTCTTGGAGTCAACCTCATGTCTGTCTCAATGCTTTGTGACCTTGATATGGTGGTTGTCTTTGGCAAATATCGCTGTGTTGTAGTTTTAGAATCTGACAATTCCAAAGTCTTCGAAGGCTTTATGAGAGGAGACTTGTATATTGTTGATTTCTCTAAAGGACCACAGCCTTCCACATGCCTTCTTGCAAAAGCTTCAGAAGGATGGCTATGGCATCGACGACTCGGTCATGCTGGCATGAGGAACTTGCACACGCTTGTGAAGAAGAGGCATATCCTTGGAATTGATTGTGTCAAATTCCTCAAAGATCATCTTTGTGGGGCTTGCGAAGCTGGGAAGATGAACAAATACAAGCATCCCTCGAAGACTATCATGACTACCACTCGTCCATTTGAATTGCTTCACATGGATCTCTTCGGCCCTACACATTATTCTGCATTCATAAATGTAGCATCTCTTTATGGCTTTGTCATTGTTGATGACTGTTCTCGTTATACATGTGTTTATATCATCACATTTAAGCATGAAGTGCAGGAAATCTTCAAGAGATTTTCCTTAAGGGCCTCGAATTTTTTTGATGTGAAGATCAAGCATATCCGGAGTGACAATTGGACCGAGTTCAAGAACACTGGTCTTGATGACTATCTTAATGAACTTGGTATTACTCATGAGCTATCAGCCCCATACACTCCTCAGCAGAACGGCATTGTGGAGCACAAGAATAGGACTCTTGTTGAGATGGCTCGCACCATGCTTGATGAATAAAAGACGCCTCTCAGGTTCTGGCCTGAGGCTATCAACACTGCATGTGTCGGTGGACTAAAAGAGGGGTACACTTTTTCGTACCCCTATGACTGTGCACAGGCAGTCTGAGCCACGGGCACCACCACACCAAGCATGGCAAGGGAGGTGAGCCAGGGTAAGATCGAAGCTTAATGGAGACTGGAGCAACGTCAAGAACAAGACCACAAAGAGCAAAGGGACGAAGCGGCTCTCCCCGGCAAGATCCTTGCCGGGACCGGCCCTGGCAGCCCCGGCAAGACCCTTGCAGCGGCAGCTCGCCCCGCGCCTACGGAGCGAATCACCCTTGAGTCCACCGCCCCCATGGGGCGAGGATTCGGGAGATATCCCCGTGGTGGCATGCAGATCTTTGTGAAGACATTCAAGATCAGATACAAGTTAAGAAGACAACGACCCTTGGCGGGATCCCAGCCAAGGAGGACTACAAGGCCCCCGGCAAGCACCTTGCCGGGGATGACAGCAGGCGCCACGGCAAAACCCTTGCCGAGGACACCCACGGGGCCACCGTCAGGCCCGCACCGACTGGGCTTCCGCCAACCCACGCAGTTGCCGACCCGACCAGCTGGACGGGCTCCTGCATGGCAACCCAGAGATCTTCGTGGAGACCCGCCGTTGCGCCACCTCAGCTGCCTGTCTGCCTACATGGCCCCTCAGGCACCGCTGACCAGGGCGTGTGTCAACACGAGGAGGGGCGGCGATGGACAAGACGGGCGTCTCCCCTCGTCCTCGATAAAGCAAGGACACCTAAGCTAGGCGCATTAAATGCACCTTGTCCTGTAATGCGAGGGATAACCTCGCATCACTGTACCCTTTCCACCTCCTGTGTGCCACTGTGGCGACCCCTTTTCCCTATAAAAGGAGGGCCAAGGCGACCAGGAGGAGGATTGGGCTTTTTAGAACTCCTCACGGATTTTTGGGAGCTCCTCACTAGCTGAAGAACACAAACAGATAATCCACCAAAGTAGGAGTAGGGTTTTACGCATCTTTGCGGCTCGAACCAGGGTAAAGGAACCGTGTCCTGACTATTAGATCCGCTCTTCTCTCAACCCCGCACCCCGCAACCATAGTAGGGATTCTTGTGATCCCATAGGTGTCGATCCAAATACACCGACATCTTTGGCGCGCCAGGTAGGGGTCGGGGTCGCCGCGCCGTTACCTTCGCCTCCCGACTCCGTTTGCGCAGGAGATGGACATAAATCCGCCGGAGTCGCTGTGGCTGCACATGAGGGGTTGCGGGATTAGTGGTACGTGGGCCCGCGTCAACTTCCCTGCCCCTCATGTGATGTATCTTCGCCAAGGATGGAAGAGGTTCGCTCGCATCCACAGCTTGACGGATGGGCTCACCCTCCACTTCAAGTTGATGGAGGACGGCCACCTCTCTGTCAAGGTATTCGAGCACCTCGGGACCCGCGTGAGGTGCTGCATGGAGAGCTCCTCCGATGACGAAGACTCCTCCTCGAACGAGGGTGACGAGGAGGACAGCAGCAGCGACGACGAGGGCGGTGGACGGCAGGATGACGGGTCCGACTAGGTGTTGGGCGCCACTCCTGGTGGCACCAGCGACCCCATCATCCGCGTCGCCGGCTCCTTGAACTTCTCGGGGCCGTCTCCTTGGCGGCTGGCGTAGGGAGGCTACGGAAGAGGAAGAGGAAGAAGGCGGGCGGCAAGGTCATCATGTCGGAGTACGCGGGCACCGACGCCTTCGACGCGTACTGACGTCCTGCCGCCTTGTCTTCGAGCTCTACCTCCAGCGCCGTCATCACCGTCCAGCTCTTGGGAGGCCGCCGAGATGCCTACTCGCTGTCTTCTGCCACCCGTAGCTCGCCTAGGTGCCCCTTTTGCCCTTCTCACCTCCTTGACCTAACTCCTGAGGAGAGGGACAAGAAAGGCATTATGGGCATCTTATCTCTTTTTAATCTGTAAGCCTTCGGGCATCTGTTAAGTTTAAAACTTGTAATCCCCTTATTCATGTCTTTCATTCCCTATGGACTGTACCTGAATGGAATGTTTTTAATGAAAAAGGAATGTTTGCCGGGTCATTTGTTCGTAGGTAAAAACCCACAACAGGGAATAAATCAGTGATATCTTTAAGATAAACATTTTTTTTTCCGCCCGGCAACAGGCCCTGCAATTTCCCTACCTCGCTCGACCTTTCTCACGCCCTTGGCGGAGGCAGTGATGAAGTTGGCTCAGGCTCCTCGTTTCATCCTTCTGCTGCCGCGACTACGACCAAACCCAGTCCCAAGAATAAGCCCTAGGGCCTAGAGTTATGGGAGCAAGGTAGCTTAAGGAAAGGAACGAGGTTTCACATACCTCAGTCCATAATGGAATGCATGAGAAGGGATAAAGAACTTATCTGAAGCTGCAGCCCCCGGCAACTCTGGTCTGCCGTGGGCGGATTTTTTCCCTTGCAGCCTCCGGCGACACTGGCTCGCCGGGGCCTAGGCGCTGGTCTATTCTTCTTTCCTTCCCTCAAGTGGCTTCGGCAAGGATGTCTGCGTGTCCTGTGAACCAAAGAATACAGAGGAAAGACAAAGACTCGACCTCTAAGCTAGGGGTTAGCCGCCGCTAAGCACTATCAACCCTAACCAAGGACGAGACTCGACTCAGCATGCATGCTATAACTTAGGGCGCCAGCGCTTCATTTATTTATGCTCAGGGTCTGCGCATGGCTTTGTACAAAGGGTTACATGCCTTGCCGGCAAAGCTTGTACAAAAGGGTGGCTTGCCGGGGGGCCCGGCAAGCCGCGCCTTATGGGTAAAACTTGCGAAGATGCTCGATGTTCCAGGAATTACTCACCGGAACGGCATCCTCGGTCTCCTGGCGGACATCGACAGGCCTGGTGACTCGTATTACCCGATAAGGGCCTTCCCACTTCGGCGTCAACTTTTTCGTATTCCTGGCCGATTGAACACGCCGGAGAACAAGGTCGCCTTCCTCAAAGCTTCGGGCACGGACCTTGCGGCTATGGTAGCGGCACAAGGCTTGCTGGTAGCGCGCGGCTCTCACAGCCGCCCGAAGACGATCTTCCTCAAGGAGCATTGTGTCATCTTGTCGCAATTGCTCTTGCTCAAGCTCATCATAAGCGAGCACTCGAGGTGACCCGTATACGAGTTCCATGGGGAGAACTGCTTCTGCCCCGTATATTAGGGCAATGGGCGTCTGGCCGGTGGCTTGATTTGGCGTCATCCTGATCGACCAAAGAACCCCCGACAATTCATTAATCCAGCGCCTCCCGCTCTTGTGCAGCCTGTCAAAGGTCTTTGTCCTTAGTCCTCGCAGCACTTCAGCATTCGCCCTCTCAGCTTGACCATTGCTTCGGGGGTGAGCAACGGAAGCGAAGCAGACCTTGCTGCCGAGGTCTTGGGTATATTGCATGAAGGTGCGGCTTGTAAACTGTGTGCCGTTGTCGGTGATGATCCTATTGGGTACACCAAAACGGCACACTGGTCCCTTTAAGAACTTGACGGCTGACTGAGCTGTGACCTTCCTTACTGCCTCCACCTCTGGCCACTTTGTGAACTTGTCGATTGCAACGTACAAGTACTCAAAGCCCCCGGCGGCGCGGGGGAAAGGGCCCATTATGTCGAGCCCCCAGACCGAGAAGGGCCAGGAGAGAGGAATGGTTTGAAGGGCTTGAGCTGGTTGATGAAGTTTCGTTGAATGGAATTGGCACGCTTCACACCTGGTGACCAATGCCGCCGCATCCATGAGGGCAGTGGGCCAGAAGAAGCCCTGCCGGAATGCCTTGCCGGCAAGGGCCCTCGACCCTATGTGGGATCCACATATGCCTCCATGTATCTCTGCCAACAGCTCCAGTCCTTCCTCTCGAGGGATGCACTTCAATTTCACACCGTTCGGTCTCCTTCTGTACAGGACGTCATCGACGAACTGGTACAGGGCAGACCGACAGGCTACTTTCTCCGCTTCTTCCTGCTCCTCAGGAAGTTCCCCGGTCTGAAGGAATCGGACGGTATGCTACGCCCACGCTGGAGCCTGGGGCTCGACGGCGTGGACTAAAGGCATTTCCTCCGCCAAGGGAGTGGCCATCTCGACGGGAAAAGCTTGACGCTCCGCCGGAGTTAGCCCTCCGGTGGCGGGCTCAGTGTCCCCGGCAACATCCTTGCCGGCGGCTCCAGGGAGCTCGGCGGGAAAGTACTTGCCGGGCCCTGACTTCCTCCTCTTGTTCTTCTCTGTTGATGGATCAACGGATGGCTGAGAAAGTTGAAGCACAAAGGTACATGGTTCCACAGGTAGCTTGAGGGCAGCGCACTTTGACAGGTAATCGGCGATGTCGTTTTCCGCTCGGGGAACGTGCTCCGCCTGTATACCGTCAAAGCGCTCTTCCAACTTTCTCACTTCATTGACGTAGGCCTTCATCAACAAGCTCTGGTAATCCTTGTTGACTTGTTTGACGACAAGCTGCGAGTCGCCCCTGACAATGAGCTTCTTGATTCCGAGGACCGTCGCGATCCTAAGACCAGCAAGCAGCCCCTCGTACTCGGTTTGTTGTTCGTCGATACCTACCTAGGGGAGTGCATCTGGACCACGTACTTGAGGTGCTCTCCAGTGGGCGCGACCAGCAGTACACCAGCCCCGGCGCCCTGTAAGGAGAAAGCCCCATCAAAGTACATGATCCAGTTGCAACTCGCCTCTTTGCCGGGGAGAGCGGTTTCTTGGACTTCTTCATCAGGCGTTGCGGTCCATTCTGCGAAGAACTCTGCCAGGACTCGGCTCTGAATTGTCGAAGTACTTTCAAACTTGAGGCCAAAGCTGGACAGCTCCAGTCCCCACTCTACAATCCTTCCCGTTGCGTCTGGATTGTGCAATATCCGTTGCAGAGGGAGGCGAGTGACGACAGTGATCTCGTGTGCCTGGAAGTAGTGACGCAGCTTCCTCGAGCCCATAAGAAGGCCGAAGAGCAATTTCTGCACACTGGAGTACCTTGACCTAGCCCCCTGCAAGAGGGAGCTAACAAAGTAGACCGGGTGCTGTATCATCTTCTTCTTCGGCTGCACTCCAATCGGCTGTGTCGCCTCTGCGCCAGTGGCACCAGGCTCTGTTGCTGCTATCACCTCATCATCAATTTCTCTCTGCGCCACCAGTGCGGCCTTGACCACCTGGTTTGTTGCTGCTAAGTATAGCAGCAATGGTTCCTGTGGTCGAGGCGCAACCAGTATTGGCGTGGAGGAAAGATACTTTTTCAGATCTTGCAATGGTGCTTCGGCTTCTGGTGTCCACTCCATTGGGCCGCCTTTTTCAAAAAAAAGGGGAGGACGTGCACAGCAGACTTGGAAATGAATCTGCTCATGGCGGCAACGCAGCCAGCAAGCCGTCGCACATCCTTGACCCGTTTGGGTGCTTCAATCTGCTCGATAGCTTTGATCTTGTCCAGATTAGCTTCTATCCCACGCTGCGACACAAAGAACCCGAGAAGCTTGCCGGACAGGACACCGAAGACGCACTTCTCAGGGTTCAGCTTGAAGTTGATCTTGCGCAGGTTTACAAATGTTTCTTGTAAATCCGGCACAAAGGTTGCCTTGTTCTTGGTTTTGACCACTATATCATCCATATAAGCCTTCATATTTCTATGGAGCTGGGGTTCAAAACCAATCCGGAATGCCCTTGCAAACGTCGAGCCAGCACTCTTCAACCTGAAAGGCATTCATACGAAACAGTACGTACCACATGGGGTGATGAATGCCGTCTTCTCTTCGTCTTCTCTTGCCATGAAGATCTGGTGGTAGCCGGAGTAGGCATCGAGGAATGATAGCAGGTCACACCCTGCTGTGGAGTCAACAATCTGGTCTATGCGCGGCAACGGGAAGGGGTCCTTGGGACAAGCTTTATTGATATCCGTGTAATCAATACATAGCCTCCACTTCCCATTTGCTTTGCGCACTAGCACTGGATTGGCCAACCACGTTGGGTGGAGCACTCCTCTCACCAAACCCGCAGCTTCCAGTTTCCGGATCTCCTCTGTGATGAACTCTTGCCGTTCCAAAGCTTGCTTCCTAACCTTCTGCTTGACGGGCCGCGCATGAGGACATATAGCAAGGTGGTGCTCAATCACCTCCCTGGGTACGCTGGGGATGTCGGATGCTTGCCAGGAAAACACGTCGACATTCGCTCGCAGGAAGGTCACAAGCGTGTCTTCCTATTTGTTGTCTAGGGCGGAGCTTATGGTAAAAGCCCCTCTCGTGCCGTCCTCCTTGACAGAAACCTTCTTGGTTCCTGGCGGTGTGGCCCTGGATCTCTTGTTTCTGCCGGTGGAGCTCTCTGGCACGTCCTCAACGGGAGTGCGACACTCCGAAGAGGTGCGCTTGCCGGAGTGGGTGTCTGAGGTCTCACCGTCTTCTTCTTTCCAGCGGAGCTCTCTGGTAGGTCCTTGACGGGAGCACAGCACCCCGAAGAGGTGCGCTTGCCGGAGTGGGCGCCCGATGTCTCGCCAGTCTTCAATGATGTCGGTGTATTTGGATCGACACCTATGTGATCACAAGAATCCCTACTACAGTTGCGGGGCGCGGGGTTGAGAGAAGAGCGGATCTAATAGTCAGGACACGGTTCCTTTACCCAGGTTCGGGCCGCAGAGATGCGTAAAACCCCACTTCTGCTTTGGTGGATTATCTCTTTGTGTTCTTCAGCTAGTGAGGAGCTCCAAAAGAGTCGTGAGGAGTTCTAAAAAGCCGAATCCTCCTCCTGGTCGCCTTGGGCCTCCTTTTATAGGGAAAAGGGGTCGCCATAGTGGCACACAGGAGGTGGAAAGGGTACAGTGATGCAAGGTTATCCCTCGCATTACAGGACAAGGTGCATTTAATGCCCCTAGCTTAGGTGTCCCTGCTGTATTGGGGACGAGGGGAGACGCCCGTCTTGTCCATCGCCGCCCCTCCTCGTGTTGACACACGCCCTGGTCAGCGGTGCCTGAGGGGCCATGTAGGCAGACAGGCAGCTGAGGTGGCGCAACGGCGGGTCTCCACGAAGATCTGTGGGTTGCCATGCAGGAGCCCGTCCAGCTGGTCGGGTCGGCAGCTGCGTGGGTTGGCGGAAGCCCAGTCGGTGCGGGCCTGACGGTGGCCCCGTGGGTGTCCTCGGCAAGGGCCTTGCCGGGGCCCCGGCAAGGGTCTTGCCGTGGCGCCTGCTTTCATCCCCGGCAAGGTGCTTGCCGGGGGCCTTGTAGTCCTCCTTGGCTGGGATCCCGCCAAGGGTCGTCGTCTTCTTAACTTGTATCTGATCTTGAACGTCTTCACAAAGATCTGCATGCCACCATGGGGATATCTCCCGAATCCCCGCCCCAGACCGGCGAGACCTCGGGCGCCCACTCCGGCAAGCGCACCTCTTCGGAGTGCTGTGCTCCCGTCGAGGACGTTCCAGAGAGCTCCGCCGGAAAGAAGAAGACCGGCGAGACCTCAGACACCCACTCCGGCAAGCGCACCTCTTCGAAGTGTCGCGCTCCTGTTGAGGACGTGCCAGAGAGCTCCACCGACAGAAACAAGAGATCCAGGGCCACACCGCCAGGAACCTAGAAGGTTTCTATCAAGGAGGACGACACGGGAGGGGCTTTTACCATAAGCTCTGCCCTTGACAACAAATAGGAAGACGCGCTCGTCACCTTCCTGCAGGCGAATGTCGACGTGTTTTCCTGGCAAGCATCCGACATCCCCGGCGTTCCTAGGGAGGTGATTGAGCACCACCTTGCTGTCTGTCCTCATGCGCGGCCCGTCAAGCAGAAGGTCAGGAAGCAAGCTTTGGAATGGCAAGAGTTCATCACAGAGGAGATCCGGAAACTGGAAGTTGCGGGTTTGGTGAGAGGAGTGCTCCACCCAACGTGGTTGGCCAATCCAGTGGTAGTGCGCAAAGCAAATGGGAAGTGGAGGCTGTGTATTGATTACATGGATATCAATAAAGCTTGTCCCAAGGACCCCTCCCCATTGCCGCGCATAGACCAGATTGTTGACTCCACGGCAGGGTGTGACCTGCTGTCATTCCTCGATGCCTACTCCGGCTACCACCAGATCTTCATGGCAAGAGAAGACAAAGAGAAGACGTCATTCATCACCCCATGTGGTACGTACTGTTTCGTACGAATGCCTTTCGGGTTGAAGAGTGTTGGCTCGACGTTTGCAAGGGCAGTCCGGATTGGTTTTGAACCCCAGCTCCATAGAAATATGGAGGCTTATATGGATGATATAGTGGTCAAAACCAAGAACAAGGCAACCCTTGTGCCGGATTTACAAGGAACATTTGTAAACCTACGCAAGATTAACCTCAAGCTGAACCCTGAGAAGTGCGTCTTTCGCGTCCCGTCCGGCAAGCTTCTCGGGTTCTTTGTGTCGCAGCGTGGGATAGAAGCTAATCTGGACAAGATCAAAGCTATCGAGCAGATTGAAGCACCCAAACAGGTCAAGGATGTGCGTCGGCTTGCTGGCTGCGTTGCCGCCATGAGCAGATTCATTTCCAAGTCTGCTGAGCGCACCCTCCCCTTTTTCAAGATTTTGAAAAAGGCGGGCCCAATGGAGTGGACGCCAGAAGCCGAAGCAGCATTACAAGATCTAAAGAAGTATCTTTCCTCCACGCCAATACTGGTTGCGCCTCGACCACAGGAACCGTTGCTGCTATACTTAGCGGCAACAAACCAGGTGGTCAGCGCCGCACTGGTGGCGCAGAGAAAATTGATGATGAGGTGATAGCTGTTGGAAATATGCCCTAGAGGCTATAATAAAATGATTATTATTATATTTCCTTGTTCATGATAATTGTCTGTTATTCATGCTTGAATTGTATTGTACGGAAACAGCGATACATGTGTGAATACATAGACCACAACGTGTCCCTGGTAAGCCTCTAGTTACTAGCTCGTTGATCAACAGATGGTCACGGTTTCCTGACCATGGACATAGGGTGTCATTGATAACGGGATCACATCATTAGGAGAATGATGTGATGGACAAGACCCAATCCTGAGCCTAGCACAAGATCGTTTAGTTCGTAATGCTTAATCTTTTCCAGTGTCAAGTATTTGTTCCTTAGACCATGAGGTTGTGCAACTCCCGGATACCGTAGGAATACTTTGGGTGTGCCAAACGTCACAACGTAACTGGGTGGCTATAAAGGTACGCAACGGGTATCTCCGAAAGTGTCTGTTGAGTTGGTACGAACCAAGACTGGGATATTGTCACTCCGTATGAGGGAGAGGTATCTCTGGGCCCACTCGGTAAGACATCATCATAATGAGCTCAAAGTGACTAAGGAGTTAGTCACGGGATGATGGATTACGGAACGAGTAAAGATACTTGCCATGACGAGATTGAACAAGGTATCGGGCATACTGACGATCGAATCTCGCGCAAGTACCGTACCGATAGACAAAGGGAATAACATACGGGATTGAGTGAATCCTTGACACAGTGGTTCATCCGATGAGATCATCGAGGAACACATGGGAACCAACATGGGTATCCAGATCCCGATGTTAGTTATTGACCGGAGAGTCGTCTCGGTCATGTCTACGTGTCTCCCGAACCCGTAGGGTCTACACACTTAAGGTTCGGTGAAGCTAGGGTTATAGAGATACATGCACGTGGAAACCCGAATGTTGTTCGGAGTCTCGGATGAGATCCCGGACGTCACGAGGAGTTCCTTAATGGTCCGGAGGTAAAGAATGATATATAGGAAGTCCAGTTTCGGCCATCGGGAGAATTCCGGGGTCACCGGGAGTGTCCCGGGACCACCGGAAGGGTCCCGGGGGTCCACTGGGTGGGGCCACCCATCCCGGAGGGCCCCGTGGGCCGCAAGGGGAAGGGGGCCAGCTCCTGGTGGGCTGGCGCACCACATGGGCCCCCATCCATGCGCCTAGGGTTGAAACCCTAGGGGGTGGGGGCGCCCCCTATGCCTTGGGGGGCAAGTTCTCCCCCCTGGCCGCCGCCCCCCTAGGAGATTGCATCTCCTAGGGCCGGCGCCCCCCTAGCCCCCTATATATAGTGGGGGGGAGAGAGGGCAGCCGCACCCAAGCCTCTGGCGCCTCTCCCCCTCGTCACACCTCCAACTCCTCCGGCAGGGCATCGGCGAAGCCCTGCAACTTTTCCTGTTGCATCCACCACCACGCCGTCGTGCTGCTGGATCTCCGTCAACCTCTCCTCCTCCCTTGCTGGATCAAGAAGGAGGAGACGTCGCTGTACCGTACATGTGTTGAACGCGGAGGTGCCGTCCGTTCGGCGCTGGGATCATCGGTGACGAGGATCACGAAGAGTACGACTCCATCATCCACGTTCCTTCGAACGCTTCTGCACGCGATCTACAAAGGGTATGTAGATGCACTCCTTTATGCTGGTTGCTAGATGACTCCTTAGATTGATCTTGGTGAAGCATAGGAATTTTTTTGAATTCTGCTACGTTCCCCAACAGTGGCATCTGAGCTAGGTCTTTGCGTTGCATCTTGCACGAGTAGAACACAAACAAGTTGTGGGCGTTGAGTTTGTTCAATTCTCTTGCCGTTACTAGTCCAATCTTGATTCGGCGGCATCGTGGGATGAAGCGGCCTGGACCGACCTTACACGTACGCTTACGAGAGACTGGTTCCACCGACAGACATGCACTAGTTGCATAAGGTGGCTGGCGGGTGTCCGTCTCTCCCACTTTAGTCGGATCGGATTCGATGAACAGGGTCCTTATGAAGGGTAAATAGAAATTGACAAATCACGTTGTGGTTTTGGCGTAGGTAAGAAACGTTCTTGCTAGAAAACCTATAGAAGCCACGTAAAAACTTGCAACAACAATTAGAGGTCGTCTAACTTGTTCTTGCAGCATGTGCTATGTGATGTGGTATGGCCAAGAAGATGTGATGAATGATATATGTGATGTATGAGATTGATCATGTTCTTGTAATAGGAAATCACGACTTGCATGTCGATGAAAATGACAACCGGCAGGAGCCATAGGAGTTGTCTTAATTATTGTATGACCTGCGTGTCACTGAATAACGCCATGTAATTACTTTACTTTATTGCTAAACGTTAGCCATAGTAGTAGAAGTAATGGTTGGCGTGACGACTTCATGAAGACACGATGATGGAGATCATGATGATGGAGATCATGGTGTCATGCCGGTGACAAATATGATCATGGTGCCCCGAAGATGGAGATCGAAGGAGCAAGATGATATTGGCCATATCATGTTACTTTATTTGATTGCATGTGATGTTTATCATGTTTATGCATCTTGTTTACTTAGAACGACGGTAGTAAATAAGATGATCTCTCACTAAAAATTTCAAGAATTGTGTTCCCCCTAATTGTGCACCGTTGCTAAGGATCGTTGTTCCGAAGCACCACGTGATGATCGGGTGTGATAGGCTCTAACGTTCGCATACGACGGGTGTAAGCCAGATTTACACACGCAATATACTTAGGGTTCACTTGACGAGCCTAGCATGTACAGACATGGCCTCGGAACACGGAAGACCGAAAGGTCGAACATGAGTCGTATAGAAGATACGATCAACATGAAGATGTTCACCATTGATTACTAGTCCGTCTCACGTGATGATCGGACACGGGCTAGTCGATTTGGATCATGTATCACTTAGATGACTAGAGAGATGTCAATCTGAGTGGGAGTTCATTAAAATTTGATTAGATGAACTTAATTGTCATGAACTTAGTCTTAATTCTTTACAATATGTCTTGTAGATCAAATGGCCCACGCTCATGTCACCCTCAACTTCAGCGCGTTCCTGGAGAAATCCAAGCTGAAAGACGATGGTAGCAACTATACGGACTGGGTCCGTAACCTGAGAATCATCCTCATAGATGCCAAGAAAACTTATGTCCTAGAAGCACCACTAGGTGACGCTCCCGCCTCGGCAAACCATGATGTTATGAACGCTTGGCAGTCGCGTTGTGATGATTACTCCCTGGTTCAGTGCGGCATGCTCTACAGCTTAGAATCGGGGCGCCAAAAGCGTTTTGAGCACCACGGAGCATATGAGATGTTCCAAGAGCTGAAAATGGTTTTCCAGGCTCATGCCCGAGTTGAGAGATATGATGTCTCCAACGCATTCTACAACCGTAAAATGGAGGAAAACAGTTCTGTCAGTGAGCACATACTCAAGATTTCTGGGTTGCACAACCGCTTGTCTCAGTTGGGAATGAATCTCCCAGACGAAGCGGTCGTTGACAGAATCCTCCAGTCGCTCCCACCTAGCTACAAGAGCTTTGTGTTGAACTTCAATATGCAAGGGATGGAGAAGTCCATTCCCGAAGTGTATTCAATGCTGTAATCAGCGGAGGTGGAGATAAAGAAAGAGCATCAAGTGTTGATGGTCAATAAAACCACTAAGTTCAGGAAGGGAAAGGGTAAGAAGAACTTCAAGAAGGACGGCAAGGGAGTTGCCGCGCCCGGTAAGCCAGTTGCTGGGAAGAAGCCAAAGTATGGACCCAAGCCTGAGACTGAGAGCTTTTATTGCAAGGGAACGGGTCACTGGAAGCGGAACAACCCCAAATACTTAGCAGACAAGAAGGCCGGCATCGTCAAAGGTATATGTGATATACATGTTATTGATGTGTACCTTACCAGCGCTCGTAGTAGCTCCTGGGTATTTGATACCGGTGCAGTTGCTCATATTTGTAACTCAAAGCAGGAGCTGCGGAATAAGCGGAGACTGGCGAAGGACGAGGTGACGATGCGCGTCGGGAATGGTTCCAAGGTTGATGTGATCGCCGTCGGCACGCTGCCTCTACATCTACCCTCGGGATTAGTTTTAAACCTTAATAATTGTTATTTAGTACCAGCTTTGAGCATGAACATTGTATCTGGATCTCGTTTGATGCGAGATGGCTACTCATTTAAATCCGAGAATAATGGTTGTTCTATTTATTTGAGAGATATGTTTTATGGTCATGCCCCGCTGGTCAATGGTTTATTTTTGATGAATCTCGATCGTGATGATACACATATTCATAGTGTGATTGCCAAAAGATGTAAAGTTGACAATGATAGTCCCACATACTTGTGGCATTGCCGCCTTGGTCATATTGGTGTCAAACGTATGAAGAAGCTTCATGCAGATGGACTTCTGGAGTCTCTTGATTATGAATCATTTGACACGTGCGAACCATGCCTCTTGGGCGAGATGACCAAGACTCCGTTCTCCGGAACAATGGAGCGAGCAACCAACTTATTGGAAATCATACATACTGATGTGTGCGGTCCAATGAGTGTTGAGGCTCGCAGAGGCTATCGTTATGTTCTCACCCTCACAGATGACTTGAGTAGATATGGGTATATCTACTTGATGAAGCACAAGTCTGAGACCTTTGAAAAGTTCAAGGAATTTCAGAATGAGGTTGAGAATCAACGTGACAGAAATATAAAGTTCTTTCGATCGGATCGTGGGGGTGAATATTTAAGTCATGAATTTGGCACGCACCTTAGGAACTGTGGAATTGTTTCACAATTGACACCGCCCGGAACACCTCAGCGTAATGGTGTGTCTGAACGTCGAAATCGTACTCTGTTGGACATGGTGCGATCTATGATGTCTCTCACCGACTTACCGCTATCTTTTTGGGGTTATGCTTTAGAGACTGCCGCATTCACTTTAAATAGGGCTCCGTCGAAATCCGTTGAGACGACACCGTATGAACTTTGGTTTGGCAAGAAACCTAAGCTGTCGTTTCTAAAAATTTGGGGTTGCGATGCTTATGTCAAGAAACTTCAACCCAAAAAGCTCGAATCCAAATCTGAAAAATGCGTCTTCATAGGATACCCAAAGGAAACGATTGGGTACACCTTCTACCATAGATCCGAAGGCAAGGTCTTTGTTGCCAAGAATGGATCCTTTCTGGGAAAGAGTTTCTCTCGAAAGAAGTGAGTGGGAGGAAAGTAGAACTTGATGAGGTGACAGTCACCTCTCCCGAACCGGAAAGTAGCGCAACGCGGGAAATTGTTCCTGAGGTGCCTGCACCGACAAGGGAGGAAGTTAATGATGATGATCATGAACAGATCAAGTTACTACTGAACTTCGAAGGTCCACAAGGACACGTTCCGCACCAGAGTGGTACGGCAACCCTGTCATGGAAATCATGTTGTTAGACAACGGTGAACCTTCGAAGTATGAAGAAGCGATGGCGGGCCCTGATTCCAATAAATAGCTTGGAGCCATGAAATCCGAGATAGAATCCATGTATGAAAACAAAGTATGGACTTTGGTGGACTTGCCCGATGATAGGCACGCCATAGAAAATAAATGGATATTTAAGAAGAAGACAGACGCGGATGATAATGTGACCATCAATAAGGCTCGGCTTGTCGCTAAGGGTTATCGGCAAGTTCAAGGGATTGACTACGACGAGACTTTCTCTCCCGTAGTGATGCTGAAGTCAGTCCGAATCATGTCAGCAATTGCCGCATTCTATGATTATGAGATATGGCAAATTGACGTCAAAACGGCATTCCTTAATGGCTTCCTCAAGGAAGAGCTGTATATGATGCAGCCGGAAGGTTTTGTCGATCCAGAGAATGCTAACAAGGTATGCAAGCTCCAGCGCTCGATCTACGGGTTGGTGCAAGCATCTCAGAGTTGGAATATTCGCTTTAATGATGTGATCAAAGCGTTTGGCTTTATACAGACTTGGGGAGAAGCCTGTATCTACAAGAAAGTGAGTGGGAGCTCTGTAGCATTTCTCATATTATATGTGGATGACATATTGCTGATGGGAAATGATATAGAATTCTTGGAGAGCATAAAGGCCTACTTGAATAAGAGTTTTTCAGTGAAGGACCTTGGAGAAGCTGCTTACATATTAGGCATCAAAATCTATAGAGATAGATCAAGACGCCTCATTGGTCTTTCACAAAGCACATACCTTGACAAGATATTGAAGAAGTTCAATATGGATCAGTCCAAGAAGGGGTTCTTGCCTGTTTTGCAAGGTATGAGATTGAGCACGGCTCAGTCCCCGACCACGGCAGAAGATAGAGAAAATATGAGTGTCATTCCCTATGCCTCGGTCATAGGTTCTATCATGTATGCCATGCTGTGTACCAGACCTGATGTGAACCTTGCCATAAGTTTGGTAGGGAGGTACCAAAGTGATCCCGGTATGGAACACTAGACAACGGTCAAGAACATCCTAAAGTACCTGAAGAGGACTAAGGATATGTTTCTCGTTTATGGAGGTGACGAAGAGCTCGTCGTAAAGGGTTATGTCGATGCTAGCTTCGACACAGATCTGGATGACTCAAAGTCACAAACCGGATACGTGTATATTTTGAATGGTGGAGCAGTCAGCTGGTGCAGTTGC
Organism: Secale cereale; assembly: GCA_902687465.1. NCBI lineage: Eukaryota > Viridiplantae > Streptophyta > Magnoliopsida > Poales > Poaceae > Secale > Secale cereale. Next base: position 217,347,496 of record LR738714.1, read on the forward strand.
AAGCAGAGCGTCGTGGCGCATTCTACATGTGAAGCGGAGTACATAGCTGCTTGCGAAGCAGCACAAGAAGGAGTCTGGATGAAGGAGTTCATCACCGACCTAGGAGTCATTCCAAGCGCGTCAAGCCAGATGACTCTCTTCTGTGACAACACTGGAGCTATTTCCATTGCCAAGGAGCCAAGGTTTCACAAGAAGACCAAGCACATCAAGCGCCGTTTCAACTCCATCCGGAATTATGTTCAAGATGGAGACATAGATATTTGTAAAGTGCATATGGATCTGAATGTCGCAGACCCATTGACTAAACCTCTTCCACGGGCAAAACATGATCCACACCTGAACTCTATGGGTGTTCGATTCATCACAATGTAACTAGATTATTGACTGTAGTGCATGCAGGAGACTGTTGGAAATATGCCCTAGAGGCAATAATAAAAGGATTATTATTATATTTCCTTGTTCATGATAATTGTCTGTTATTCATGCTTGAATTGTATTGTACGGAAACAACGATACATGTGTGAATACATAGACCACAACGTGTCCCTGGTAAGCCTCTAGTTACTAGCTCGTTGATCAACAGATGGTCACGGTTTCCTGACCATGGACATAGGATGTCATTGATAAAGGGATCACATCATCAGGAGAATGATGTGATGGACAAGACCCAATCCTGAGCCTAGCATGAGATCGTTTAGTTCGTAATGCTTAAGCTTTTCCAGTGTCAAGTATTTGTTCCTTAGACCATGAGGTTGTGCAACTCCCGGATACCGTAGGAATACTTTGGGTGTGCCAAACGTCACAAGTAACTGGGTGGCTATAAAGGTACGCAATGGGTATCTCCGAAAGTGTCTGTTGAGTTGGTACGAACCAAGACTGGGATATTGTCACTCCGTATGAGGGAGAGGTATCTCTGGGCCCACTCGGTAAGACATCATCATAATGAGCTCAAAGTGACTAAGGAGTTAGTCACGGGATGATGGATTACGAAACGAGTAAAGAGACTTGCCATGACGATATTGAACAAGGTATCGGGCATACCGACGATCGAATCTCGAGCAAGTACCGTACCGATAGACAAAGGGAATAACATACGGGATTGAGTGAATCCTTGACACAGTGGTTCTGTCAGGACCCCGATCCTAAGTCACACCGATCTAGCTGTAACACGTCATATCACTTTGCGGCCTCACTCACGGTAACCCCACGGGTGCCACCTTACCTGGCCCGGGACCGTTTGTGCATTTTGGCACACGTATAGGACAGTGTCGCTAGCATCCATATGACAGAGAACCCGGGCCAACATGGCTAGTTATGAACCAAAAGTGGCACTAGATTACAGAGACAGGCATCCATGACCCAGCAACGAACGTGTCGGTCATCAACGTATGAACCCAAGTCGTAGCAAGCTACATGGACTTAAAGGAACAACGCGTGACATTTCCCCTAAGGGATAGACACAGGAACGAAGAAGGACACATGCCGGCCTGCCTACGTGTTCCGAGCAGTAGCAAGCTACCAAGGCTCATTGGAAACACTAGGAGGCATTTCCCTGTAAGGTAGGCTACCAAAGGAAAACAACTAGGTGTCGGATCCCACACATACCAAGCATTTCAACCATACACACAATATGCTCAATATGTGCAAATACAACATTGCATCACAACAGAACTCTATGACTCAAAGTACTTTATTTAAGAGGCTCCAAGAGCCATACATAACATATCCATACAGGTAGGGGTCACATGACCCAACACTCAAGTCATACAGTCATACAAGCACAAGCGGAAGCTACATGTCTGAGTACAGACAACTTAGAAAATAAAACAGGCTTGGTGTAGCCTGACTATCTACAAGGCCCTTCACAAGCTCCAAATCTCCGTCTGGGTGTCAAGCTACTCGTCGACGTCAACATCTATGTAGAACCCATCAGCAGGGGCAGGGTTCTCCTCTGCAACAGTTATTAAGCAAACATGAGTACAAAGGTACTCAGCAAGTCTTACCACAGAACCTATCATACATGCAACATTATCAAAGGGGGTAGTGGAGTTCATAGCAGAAAGCCAGCTTTGACTCTTGGCTAACCTATACTACAACTCTCAACGGATTGCAAGATGTTATTACGAACACGAGTCCTCTACTCACCATAATAATACACCACCGAGGATCCTCTTCCGTCATCCTACGGAAGGGCCATCCACGGTACTCACACTTATCTTGAGGCTTTTAGTAGTATCCATCAACTTGTCTATGAACTGTAAGAGTAACCAAGTAGTCCGTACCGCGAACAACGGCTATTCGAATAGATTGATAACCCTGCAGGGGTGTACTTCTTCACACATGTTTTCACCACTTAGCGTCTGCACACGACATGTGCTCGGCAGACTTCAAGCGAAAGCTGACGTGGGTGTAGACCACGACCTAACCAACCACTCAAGTCTCTCGTCTAGGTTTATCGCCTATTTGGGTTCCATCCGTGGGGAGATCCGGCCGGGGTGTCGCTCACGGCCCCAAACGATGTGTACAGGGTTCCCGAGTCACCAAACGGGCAACCGGTACACCGTGCCACGTACTTGTCGCATCACAGCCCACCCCGAGGGTCAGCACTGTGCACGACCTCCAGTAAACTATAAACACCAGAAACTAGTTGCAACTCCTGGACAGAGAACATGGCAGTCAATAAGTCGAGCGGGGTCATATTTCAGGGCCCAATGTGTGGTAGTAACTGTAACTTGAATCACACACACAGATCTCAGGTCCTATGGACGATTCCAATGAAACAACCCACCATGTACTCCTAAATGGTCTTTCATCGATACCTTTACCAAGCGTATTCCACACTTCCTTCTCTTTATCGGTATGATCATTTCACTCTGATCCATCACCCAGATGAACCAGACCAGACACAACTCTAAGCATAGCAGGCAACATAAACAAATAGCATGGTGGATCACACATCACATGGCTCAATTAACTCCTACACATGCTAGTGGGTTTCAACTATTTACTGTGGCAATGACAGGTCATGCAAGGGAATAGGGTTCAACTACCGCAGCAAGTAGCAGTTCACACGTTGTTGCCTTAATGCAATAAAAGAGAGCAGGAGCGAGAAGATGGGTTTGTATCGGAATGATCAATGATTGCTTGCCTGACAAAGTGGTTGTCGGGTACTGCTCTTCAACTGGATACGCAGCAGAATCCTCGGGAGCAGGACCTAACACAGAGAATACCGGCGATACAATCATTAAACAAACAAATGCAACAATATGATGCATGCTCATGACATGGCAAGATGCATGTGTGTTGGGCTAATGCAACTATAACCAGAAGGGTTTGAGCTTATTTGAATCAAAGATTCAAATTGGCATTTTAGCTATTATTTAAATAAGTGCATTATCATGTTTTAAAGTATACAACAAGGTTAACTTGCTCAAACATGCATGAAACCAGTGCCATTGGAAAGATTGGATTAATCTGATCATTTTTCATATATAAATCTTTTCCATCTGAGCTACTGTTGAATTTATATGATTTTTAGAAGTTTTGGGTATTTTCTGGAATTTCCTGAATTATTTTTAAATCTAAAATCCCAGAAAAACCTTTACTATGTCATCATGACATCATGCTGACGTCATTCAGTCAACAGGAGCTAGTCCAAGTCAAACATGACATGTGGGTCCGGCACGTCAGTGTCATAGCTAACTAACAAAGTTAATTAGAGTTAAACCAGAGACTAATTAGCTGTCAGTGGGGTCTGGGCCCACGGGTCAGTGACTAAACTAATTATCTAATTAAATTAACAGAAACTTAATTAAACTGACTAATTAGTAAAAGGGTGGCCCACACGTCAGTGACCCAGGGGTGGTCAACCCCCCGGTCCAACAGGTCAAACTCGCCGGCGAAGTGACGCCGGCGAGGCCGAATACGGCGGCGTGCTTCGGAAAACGTCCACAGGGCTCGGTTCGAGCTGCGGTTGGGTGCGTTGGAAAGCTCTTGTCGTTGCGCGTCGAACGGTGGTGGTCGCCGGACCTGGGGTGGCCGGAGACGACGGCAACAAGCTCGACGGCGGCGACCGGCGTCGGGCGTGTGTGGAAACGCGGCTGCAGTGGCCTAGGCGATGCGTGCGTAGTACCTAGCGCATCTACGTGCCGCGGCGAGCAAGATGGACGGGTGCCCATGACCAAATGGTCAGCGGAGCGTCACCGGCGGCGGTGAGTTACGGTGATCAACGGAGCGGCGGCTACACAACGCAAACGAGGCAAAGGAAGGGGGGGTTCGGCGCAGAAGCTCACTCCGGTGTTACGAGCTCGACGGAGAGGTCGCGGACGCGCTGCAGCTTCATAATCGGCGGCGAGGTGCTCCGGCGATCCGAGGAAGGGGACGACGGCGTGGAGGCGTTGCAGGGCTCCCGGCGATCCGTGGATCAGCGAGGAAGAAGAGGACAACGCGGCGCTCCTTCTGGACACACTCACGGGGCGAGGGGGTAGCTCTAGGTGCGGCAACGGCGAGCGGCGGCGACGGGCGGCTCGGTGATGGAGGAGGAGAGAGCCAGGGGAGGCGACGGGGACGAGGGGGAAAAGAGAGAGCGGTCGGGGCAACTGCGTGGCGACGCGGGGAGTCTTCCAGCCGTCGGGATGCAGGCAGGCAGGGTGGAGGTGGCCGGACGCGTGCCGGCGCGCGGCGGCCACGCGCGCGTCCTTCTGGCGCGAGGAGGAAGGTGACAGAACCGGCTGGTGGGCTGGGCCGGCCTGCACAGTGCGGGGCCCCTGGTAAGTTCTTTCTCCCTTTTTCCTTTTCCTATTTTCTTTTTTGTTTCATTTGTTTTGCAACTTTGTTTAATTAATAAAAATGCTAGAACATTTTTATAACTCATGAAACTTGTCATGCCCACTGTATATAATATGAACAGTAGGGAACATTATAGTTTATGATTATTTGAGCATTTAAAATATTTTATAGCATTTAAATGCCCAAATTCAAATAACATATGATTTAATCCAAAGCCCTTAGATGTCCTAGAAAATTATGCACCATTTTTGGCAGAGGTTTAAGACCAAGGAAGAAATGATGAACATTTTGAAGGGCATTTTGGGTACATTGGAAAATATTTTATCAAACCCTAGTTGTTAGAAGAGGGGTGCTGGGGTTTCTGTCATTCCCATTTCAAGTTTCTGTGATAAGTAAACATGATGCACACTCTAGCTAGCCCTAATGCAAGTGCTAAACTAGGTATGTGACAACTCACCCCCACTTAAAAGAATCGCGTCCCGAGATTCGGGTTCCTTCGGAAAGAGGGTGGGGTACTCAAGTCAAAGACGATCCTCCCTTTCCCAAGTAGCTTCACTCTCGGAATGATGTGACCATTGAACCTTGAGAAACTTGATATTGTGGCGTCGAGTGGTGCACTCGGTTTGATCAAGAATACGAACGGGGTATTCTCGATATGTGAGATTGTCCTGGAGATCAAGCGTTTCGTGGTCCACTCCGCGGATAGGATCCGAGAAGCAACGCCTGAGTTGAGAAACGTGGAACACGTCATGAACTCTGGATAGGTGCGGAGGTAGTTCCAGTTGGTAGGCAACTTCTCCTCGTTTGGCAAGAATGCGAAAAGGACCGATGTAACGAGGGGCCAATTTGCCTTTGATACCGAAGCGATGGGTTCCCTTAAGAGGAGTAACCCGAAGGTAAGCCTTATCGCCGACTTCAAAAGTCACAGCCTTATGATGACTATCATATTGGCTCTTCTGGCGAGACAGGGCTGTTTTCAATCTCTCACGAACGATGCGAACTTGCTCTTCTGCTTCCTGGATCATATCCGGACCAAAGAATTGTGTTTCCCCGGTTTCTGACCAGTTAAGAGGTGTTCGACACCTTCGTCCATATAGAACTTCGAAGGGAGCTTTGCCCAAGCTGGCTTGATAACTATTGTTATAAGCGAATTCGGCAAATGGAAGGCACTTTTCCCATTCCATACCGAAAGAGATGACAAAGGCTCGAAGCATGTCTTCCAGAATTTGATTGACTCGTTCCACTTGACCACTTGACTGCGGATGGAAGGCGGTACTGAAGGAGAGATGAGTTCCCATAGCATTCTGGAAACTTTCCCAAAATCGTGAGGTGAAAAGACTTCCACGGTCTGAGTTAATCTCCAACGGCACACCATGAAGTGATACTATCCGGGAGACATACAAGTCTGCTAGCTGGCTAGCGGTAATACTCTCTCGAACAGGCAGGAAATGAGCTACTTTAGAGAGGCGGTCGATAACGACGAAGATAGCATTATTCCCTTTCCTAGTCCCGGGATACCCGGTAATAAAGTCCATACCGACCTTGTCCCATTTCCATTCAGGAATAGCTAAAGGTTGAAGGGTGCCAGCAGGCCGTTGATGCTCTGCTTTAACTCGACGACAAACGTCGCAGTTAGCAATGAATTGAGCGATTTCTCTCTTCATCCTAGTCCACCAGAATCTCTGACGTAGGTCCTGATACATTTTGGTACTACCGTGATGAATTGTGAGAGGAGATTCACGAGCCTCCTTAAGGATTAACTGCCATAGATGGTGGTTCTTGGGAACCACTACACGGTTCTCAAAGAAAACAACACCTCGATCATCCATAGAGAAGCTTCTAGCGAGTCCGCTAGCAATGCTCTCTTGGAGTCGGGATATACCTTTATCACGCTTCTGGGCAGCTATAACTTGATCCATAAGGGTAGGTTTCGCCACCAAGGTGGAAAGGAATCCTCGAGGAACAATGTGAAGGTTAAGCTTACAAAATTTCTCGTGGAGAAGTGGTTGCCCTTGTTGTAACATTAAGTTGTTACAATAAGACTTACGACTTAGCGCATCAGCCATGACATTGGCTTTTCCAGGGGTATAAGTGATTCCTAAGTCGTAATCTGTGAGCAACTCAACCCAACGTCTTTGCCTGAGATTCAGATCTGGTTGGGTGAAGATATACTTCAAACTTTGATGATCAGTGAAGATTTCACAGCGATTACCAAGGAGGTAATGTCGCCATGTTTTGAGTGCATGGACTACAGCTGCAAGCTCTAGATCATGAGTAGGATAGTTATCCTCATGTGGACGCAACTGTCGGTATGCGTATGCAATCACTTGACGATCTTGCATGAGTATGCAACCTAGTCCTTGTCGCAAGGCGTCGCAATAGATTATAAAATCCTTGGAAAAATCTGGTGGTACCAGTACAGGTGCATATGTCAGGCGTCTTTTCAGTTCCCGAAAACTGGACTCGCACTGTGGGGTCCACTCAAACTTTTTATCTTTCTTGAGGAGTTCAGTTAGAGGTTTAGCAACCTTGGAGAAATTCTCGACGAAGCGTCGGCAATAGCTCGCTAAGCCAAGAAAACTCCTAACTTGCTTGACTGATTCAGGAGGAGTCCAATCAAGGACGGCTTGAACTCGCTCGGGATTGACAGCAATACCCTTGCCAGAGATCACATGACCTAGATTGGTTACTTCTGGCAACCAAAATTCACATTTAGAGAATTTGGCATATAGGCGGTGCTCTTGAAGTTTCGTCAATACCAGCCTTAAATGCTCGGCATGATGTTTCTTGTTCTTGGAATAGATGAGTATATCATCGAGGTATACCACGATGAATTTATCCAAGTACTCCATGAATATAGAATTCATTAACCGAGAAAAGGTAGCTGGGGCATTGGTTAACCCAAAGGACATGACGGTGTACTCATATTGGCCATAACGAGTAACAAAAGCCGTTTTAGGAATGTCCCCGTTCTTGATTTTGATTTGATGGTAACCCAACCTCAAATCCATCATAGAGAAGACTGAGGATCCAGCGAGCTGATAATACAGATCGTTGATCCTGGGAAGCGGATACTTGTTCTTTATGGTGACCAGATTGACAGGTCGGTAATCTACAACCATCCGCTCCATTCCATCCTTCTTCCTGACGAAGAGGACGGGGCAAACCCAAGGGGAAGAACTAGGACGGATGAAACCTTTTTGCAAGGACTCATCGAGTTGTTTCTTTAGCTCAGCTAATTCTAGTGGTGCCATCTTATAAGGTCTCCTAGAGATTGGGACAGTTCCTGGGATAAGATCTATCACGAACTCAACATCTCTGTCAGGTGGAATTCCTGGTAGTTCTTCTGGAAAAACATCCGGGAAGTCACGAACTACCGGGATATCTTCGAGTTCTGGTAGAGGGCTGGCATTAAGAGAGTAGAGCTGACGTTCAGCCATTCGGGCCAAGACATTGAATATCTTGCCGGATGGGTGTGTAAGTTGAACGGTCCTAGTATAGCAATCAATTTTGGCGTAATGAGTTGTCATCCAATCCATACCCAAAATGATGTTTATGTCCGAGGACTTGAGAGCGATTAGAGTTGCTAGGAAAACAAGTCTATCGACAAGGATTTCATTTCCATGGCTTACCGTAGAGGTTTGCCACTTTGAACCAGGAGTTTGAATAACCATGGAAGTAGGCATGTCACAAAAAGTCATGTTGTGCAATCGAGCATAGCTCTCAGATATGAACGAATGTGATGCTCCATTATCGAAAAGAACAGATGCCGGATGAAGTTAACGAGAAGTGTACCAAGAACGACGTTAGGATCCTCATAAGCTTCCTCAGCAGAGACATAGTTGACATGACCACATGCAGTGGGGATTGGCTTGACATAATTCACCTTGCCGGTTGGCTTACCACGGCCAACGGGTTTTCCTGGTTGGTTCTGGGGACACTCACGCATGTAGTGCCCCGGTTCTCCACACTTGAAGCATGTCATAGTGGTAGTGCGTGGAGCAAAGTTGGAAGGTGGTCCTCCATAGGTCTTAGCAGGTGCAAACTGTTGAGTTGGGCGAGGCGCTTCATAGGATGGCCTCGGTGTGTACTTGGGTGGCAGAGCAGTGTTAGGAACCCATACATGGCGCTTGTGAGAGCCAAAGCCGGATGAGGAACCAAGGTCTCGAGTATGCTTGCGTGTGGCCTCGAAGTCGGTCTGGCCTGTTTCAGCACTGATAGCCTTGTTTACCAACTTCTGGAAGGAAGTGCACTCGTGCAGGCGTAGATCTCGGTGGAGTTCAGGGCTGAGTCCCTTGCGGAACCTCGCCTGCTTCTTGGCATCGGTGGATACTTCCTCAGGTGCATAGCGTGCCAAGTTGCCAAACTCGCGACTATAGCCATCCACAGTTAACCGGCCCTGGGTGAAATTGCAGAATTCCTCCCGCTTGCGATCCATGAGACCTTCCGGAATGTGATGTTCACGGAATGCCTCACTGAACTCAACCCAAGTAGTGATTTGTCCAGCAGGACGCATAGCTTCAAAGTTTTCCCACCAAAGACTGGCAGGGCCCTCAAGATGGTAGGCGGCGTAGATAACCTTGTCAGCTTCGGCCACACGGGCATAGTGTAGCTTGTGGGTGATACTACGTAGCCAGTCATCCGCATCCAGAGGTTCAGTGGAGTGATGGAACTTCGGTGGGCACATCTTGATAAAGTCATGGATTGACACCACGTCATTCCTCTGACGGAACTCAGTGTTCTGCTCTATGCGTTCCAGCAGACGGTTGGTCTCTCTCTTGTTCCGTTCTGCCTCGAGCATAACTTCCGCCAAGGAGGGTGGCTGGGCCAGATTCCCATCTCTAGCCCCACTAGCCTCACCGTGCTCCTGAGCAGCAGGAGTGTTGCGAGTGTTGACCATCCTAAGAAAACAAAACAACGGTTTAGACAAGGATGGCAAAAATTTGACATAGGAGTGCAGAATGTAATGGATGACACGGAATGCAAAGATGTTCATCCGTACGACATGGTAATATAGGAACTGCTATATATACACCAGTGGTCATACACACCATACAAAGTTTAGTACAAGCCAAGGCTAAAGTACAACTGCGGTGAAAGACGATACATCCCATCAGAGGCATTCCAAGCTCCTATACATTATTTAGCTACACCTCCAGAACTCAGTAGACACCAAGCCATATTCCACAAGACGCGCAGGACTGGGAATACAACTACTACAATACTACTACAACCACGGCCTAGCTCAGACATTCCCGTAGTAATCCTCGTAAAGATTACCACCATAGCCTGGAAGTGGAACAGACGGATCATGAAACTTGTGAGCGCTCGAAGGCTGTGGACCATAGGGACATGGATGTGGCCTCAGTCCCGATGCTGGTGGTAACCGACGCCCACGTGGAGGTGTAATACCCCCAACGTCATGCCAATCCATGCGATCAGGCAGACGAGTCCGCACGGGGTACAAATCCCGCATGTCCAGATATCCGGCGTGCACAGCAGGTGCAAGCCGTGTCAAGGTAGTCCAGTGGGCGGCTCGAGTGTTATACAGCTCCATTCGGAGGGCACGGACCTCACGGTCCCTATCCTCCAGCATCTGAACAGTAGTCTGATGCAGTGGCTCTTCATGAGCAGCATCAGTATACATACCAGTGTAGTAGCCTTCCTCTCCGGGAAGTGAGGCTGGCATGTAACAGAACTCAGTGTTCAGCAACAGGGCATGCCTAGCACGGAGAATGGTCATCATCGAATAGGCGGCATCCTGCACTGCCATCTCGATGGTAACCCCGAGTCCATAAGACCAATGGATGGGGTCGTTAGCTCCGGGATATGAGGGGTATATCCGGACTGTGCAGAAATACTGACTCTGATTAAAATCCCGGTACTGTTCCTCCACGGTGTACTCAGGATACCAGCGATAACCGGTCTCAGTCAGCACACGGACTAGCATGGCCGTGTGACCGGGCACATTAATGCACCGAGTCAGACGAACCACTTGGTGAGGGATGCGGCCAGACATCTGAAACACGAAGTAATGCAAAGGCATTAGTGTTTCTGGAAGAAATCGGGCAGCATAACAACTGTAAATGCTCAAACAAAGATTTGAGACATCATACAAATGATAGCATAGCCACTCAACAATCCATATCAAGGTTCCGGTCCAACAATCATCATACTAAAAGGATAGAAACTGAACTGAGGCTTGAAACCAACAATCCTAAGGGTCTACGGATTAGTAACACGTGAACCTAGTAAGGATAAGAGGCCTAGTCCTAAATCCCCGTAGATAGAATAGACCGACTCAGATCAGAATGGCATAGGGTAAAGGAGTAAAAAGAGCCTTACGTTCCCTTCCACAATCAATTCCCCTACATATAACTAAGAATTTTTCTAGACTCAACATCGACCAGTTTGGCTTGAGAAACCTACAGGCAGTCCAGCTCTGATGCCAACGTTGTCAGGACCCCGATCCTAAGTCACACCGATCTAGCTGTAACACGTCATATCACTTTGCGGCCTCACGCACGGTAACCCCACGGGTGCCACCTTACCTGGCCCGGGACCATTTGCGCATTTTGGCACACGTATATGACAGTGTCGCTAGCATCCATATGACAGAGAACCCGGGCCGACATGGCTAGTTATGAACCAAAAGTGGCACTAGATTACAGAGACAGGCATCCATGACCCAGCAACGAACGTGTCGGTCATCAACGTATGAACCCAAGTCGTAGCAAGCTACATGGACTTAAAGGAACAACGCGTGACATTTCCCCTAAGGGACAGACACAGGAACGAAGAAGGACACATGCCGGCCAGCCTACGTGTTCCGAGCAGTAGCAAGCTACCAAGGCTCATTGGAAACACTAGGAGGCATTTCCCTGTAAGGTAGGCTACCAAAGGAAAACAACTAGGTGTCGGATCCCACACATACCAAGCATTTCAACCATACACACAATATGCTCAATATGTGCAAATACAACATTGCATCACAACAGAACTCTATGACTCAAAGTACTTTATTTAAGAGGCTCCAAGAGCCATACATAACATATCCATACAGGTAGGGGTCACATGACCCAACACTCAAGTCATACAGTCATACAAGCACAAGCGGAAGCTACATGTCTGAGTACAGACAACTTAGAAAATAAAACAGGCTTGGTGTAGCCTGACTATCTACAAGGCCCTTCACAAGCTCCAAATCTCCGTCTGGGTGTCAGGCTACTCGTCGACGTCAACATCTATGTAGAACCCATCAGCAGGGGCAGGGTTCTCCTCTGCAACAGTTATTAAGCAAACATGAGTACAAAGGTACTCAGCAAGTCTTACCACAGAACCTATCATACATGCAACATTATCAAAAGGGGTAGTGGAGTTCATAGCAGAAAGCCAGCTTTGACTCTTGGCTAACCTATACTACAACTCTCAACGGATTGCAAGATGTTATTACGAACACGAGTCCTCTACTCACCATAATAATACACCACCGAGGATCCTCTTCCGTCATCCTACGGAAGGGCCATCCACGGTACTCACACTTATCTTGAGGCTTTTAGTAGTATCCATCAACTTGTCTATGAACTGTAAGAGTAACCAAGTAGTCCGTACCACGAACAACGGCTATTCGAATAGATTGATAACCCTGCAGGGGTGTACTTCTTCACACATGTTTTCACCACTTAGCGTCTGCACACGACATGTGCTCGACATACTTCAAGCGAAAGACGACGTGGGTGTAGACCACGACCTAACCAACCACTCAAGTCTCTCGTCTAGGTTTATCGCCTATTTGGGTTCCATCCGTGGGGAGATCCGGCCGGGGTGTCGCTCACGGCCCCAAACGATGTGTACAGGGTTCCCGAGTCACCAAACGGGCAACCGGTACACCGTGCCACGTACCTGTCGCATCACAGCCCACCCCGAGGGTCAGCGCTGTGCACGACCTCCAGTAAACTATAAACACCAGAAACGAGTTGCAACTCCTGGACAGAGAACATGGCAGTCAATAAGTCGAGCGGGGTCATATTTCAGGGCCCAATGTGTGGTAGTAACTGTAACTTGAATCACACACATAGATCTCAGGTCCTATGGACGATTCCAATGAAACAACCCACCATGTACTCCTACATGGCCTTTCATCGATACCTTTACCAAGCGTATTCCACACTTCCTTCTCTTTATCGGTATGATCATTTCACTCTGATCCATCACCCAGATGAACCAGACCAGACACAACTCTAAGCATAGCAGGCAACATAAACAAATAGCATGGTGGATCACACATCACATGGCTCAATCAACTCCTACACATGCTAGTGGGTTTCAACTATTTACTGTGGCAATGACAGGTCATGCAAGGGAATAGGGTTCAACTACCGCAGCAAGTAGCAGTTCACACGCTGTTTCCTTAATGCAATAAAAGAGAGCAGGAGAGAGAAGATGGGTTTGTACCGGAATGATCAATGATTGCTTGCATGACAAAGTGGTTGTCGGGTACTGCTCTTCAACTAGATACGCAGCAGTATCCTCGGGAGCAGGACCTAACACAGAGAATACCGGCGATACAATCATTAAACAAACAAATGCAACAATATGATGCATGCTCATGACATGGCAAGATGCATGTGTGTTGGGCTAATGCAACTATAACCAGAAGGGTTTGAGCTTATTTGAATCAAAGATTCAAATTGGCATTTTAGCTATTATTTAAATAAGTGCATTATCATGTTTTAAAGTATACAGCAAGGTTAACTTGCTTAAACATGCATGAAACCAGTGCCATTGGAAAGATTGGATTTTTCTGATCATTTTTCATATATAAATCTTTTCCATCTGAGCTACTGTTGAATTTATATGATTTTTAGAAGTTTTGGGTATTTTCTGGAATTTCCTGAATTATTTTTAAATCTAAAATCCCAGAAAAACCTTTACTGTGTCAGCATGACATCATGCTGACGTCAGTCAGTCAATAGGAGCTAGTCCAAGTCAAACATGACATGTGGGTCCGGCACGTCAGTGTCACAGCTAACTAAGAAAGTTAATTAGAGTTCAACCAGAGACTAATTAGCTGTCAGTGGGGTCTGGGCCCATGGGTCAGTGACTAAACTAATTATCTAATTAAATTAACAGAAGCTTAATTAAACTAACTAATTAGTAAAAGGGTGGCCCACACGTCAGTGACCCAGGGGTGGTCAACCCCCCGGTCCAACAGGTCAAACTCGCCGGCGAAGTGACGCCGGCGAGGCCGAATACGGTGGCGTGCTTCGGAAAACGTCCACAGGGCTCGGTTCGAGCTCCGGTTGGGTGCGTTGGAAAGCTCTTGTCGTTGCGCGTCGAACGGTGGTGGTCGCCGGGCCTGGGGTGGCCGGAGACGACGGCAACAAGCTCGACGGCGGCGACCGGCGTCGGGCGTGTGTGGAAACGCGGCTGCAGTGGCCTAGGCGATGCGTGCGTAGTACCTAGCGCATCTACGTGCCGCGGCGAGCAAGATGGACGGGTGCCCGTGACCAAATGGTCACCGGAGCGTCACCGGCGGTGAGCACGGCCGCGGTGAGTTACGGTGATCAACGGAGCGGCGGCTACACAACGCAAACGAGGCAAAGGAAGGGGGAGTTCGGCGCAGAAGCTCTCTGCGGTGCTAACGAGCTCGACGGAGAGGTCGGGGACGCGCTGCAGCTTCGTAATCGGCGGCGAGGTGCTCCGGCGATCCGAGGAAGGGGACGACGGCGTGGAGGCGTTGCAGGGCTCCCGGCGATCTGTGGCTCAGCGAGGAAGAAGAGGACGACGCGGCGCTCCTTCTGGACACACTCACGGGCCGAGGGGGTAGCTCTAGGTGCGGCAACGGCGAGCGGCGGTGACGGGCGGCTCGGTGATGGAGGAGGAGAGAGCCAGGGGAGGCGACGGGGACGAGGGGGAAAAGAGAGAGCGGTCGGGGCAGCTGCGTGGTGACGCGGGGAGTCTTCCAGCCGTCGGGATGCAGGCAGGCAGGGTGGAGGTGGCCGGACGCGTGCCGGCGCGCGGCGGCCACGCGCGCGTCCTTCTGGCGTGAGGAGGAAGGCGACAGAACCGGCTGGTGGGCTGGGCCGGCCTGCATAGTGCTGGGTCCCTGCTAAGTTCTTTCTCCCCTTTTCCTTTTCCTATTTTCTTTTCTGTTTCATTTGTTTTGCAACTTTGTTTAATTAATAAAAATGCTAGAACACTTTTATAACTCATGAAACTTTTCATGCCCACTGTATATAATATGAACAGTAGGGAACATTATAGTTTATGATTATTTGAGCATTTAAAATATTTTATAGCATTTAAATCCCCAAATTCAAATAACATATGATTTAATCCAAAGCCCTTAGATGTCCTAGAAAATTGTGCACCATTTTTGGCAGAGGTTTAAGACCAAGGCAGAAATGATGAACATTTTGAAGGGCATTTTGGGTACATTGGAAACTATTTTATCAAACCCTAGTTGTTAGAAGAGGGGTGCTGGGGTTTCTGTCATTCCCATTTCAAGTTTCTGTGATAAGTAAACATGATGCACACTCTAGCTAGCCCTAATGCAAGTGCTAAACTAGGGATGTGACAGGTTCATCCGATGAGAACATCGAGGAACACGTGGGAACCAACATGGGTATCCAGATCCCGCTGTTGGTTATTGACCGGAGAGTCGTCTCCGTCATGTCTGCGTGTCTCCCGAACCCGTAGGGTCTACACACTTAAGGTTCGGTGGCGCTAGGGTTGTAGAGATACATGCATGTGGAAACCTGAATGTTGTTCGGAGTCCCGGATGAGATCCCGGACGTCACAAGGAGTTCCGGAATGGTCCGGAGGTAAAGAATGATATATAGGATGTCCAGTTTCGGCCATCGGGAGAATTCCGGGGGTCACCGGGAGTGTCCCGGGACCACCGGAAGGGTCCCGGGGGTCCACCGGGTGGGGCCACCCATCCCGGAGGGCCCCGTGGGCCGCAAGGGGCAGGGGGCCAGCCCCTGGTGGGCTGGCGCACCCACATGGGCCCCCCTCCATGTGCCTAGGGTTGAAACCCTAGGGGGTGGGGGCGCCCCCTATGCCTTGGGGGGCAAGTTCTCCCCCCTGGCCGCCGCCCCCCTAGGAGATTGCATCTCCTAGGGCCGGCGCCCCCCCTGGCCCCCTATATATAGTGGGGGAGAGAGGGCAGCCGCACCCAAGCCTCTGGCGCCTCTCCCCCCCCCCCGTCACACCTCCAACTCCTCCCGCAGGGCATCGGCGAAGCCCTGTAGCTTTTCCTGTTGCATCCACCACCACGCTGTCGTGCTGCCGGATCTCCGTCAACCTTTCCTCCGCCCTTGCTAGATCAAGAAGGAGGAGACGTCGTTGTACCGTACATGTGTTGAACGCGGAGGTGTTGTCCGTTCGGCGCTGGGATCACCGGTGACGAGGATCGCGAAGAGTACAACTCCATCATCCACGTTCCTTCGAAGGCTTCCGCACACGATCTACAAAGGGTATGTAGATGCACTCCTTTATGCTCGTTGCTAGATGAATCCTTAGATTGATCTTGGTGAAGCGTAGGAATTTTTTTAAATTCTGCTACGTTCCCCAACAATAGCAGCAACGGAGCCTGGTGCCACTGGCGCAGAGGCGACGCAGCCGAAGAAGAAGATGATGCAGCACCCGGTCTACTTTGTTAGCTCCCTCTTGCAGGGGGCTAGGTCAAGGAACTCTGGTGTGCAAAAATTGCTCTTCGGCCTTCTTATGGCCTCGAGGAAGCTGCGTCACAACTTCCAGGCACACGAGATCACTGTCGTCACTCGCCTCCCTCTGCAACGGATATTGCACAATCCAGACGCAACGGGAAGGATTGTAGAGTGGGCACTGGAGCTGTCCAGCTTTGGCCTCAAGTTTGAAAGTACTTTGACAATTCAGCGCCGAGTCCTGGCAGAGTTCGTCGCAGAATGGACCGCAACGCCTGATGAAGAAGTCCAAGAAACTGCTCTCCCCGGCAAAGAGGCGAGTTGCAACTGGATCATGTACTTTGATGGGGATTTCTCCTTACAGGGCGCCGGGGCTGGCGTACTGCTGGTCGCGCCCACTGGAGAGCACCTCAAGTACGTGGTCCAGATGCACTTCCCTAGGGAGGTATCGACGAACAACACTGCCGAGTACGAGGGGCTGCTAGCTGGTCTTAGGATCGCCGCGGACCTCGGAATCAAGAAGCTCATTGTCAGGGGCGACTCGTAGCTTGTCGTCAAACAACTCAACAAGGATTACCAGAGCCCGTTGATGAAGGCCTACGTCGATGAAGTGAGAAAGTTGGAAGAGCGCTTTGACGGTATACAGGTGGAGCACGTTCCCCGAGCGGAGAACGACATCGCCGATTACCTGTCAAAGCGCACTGCCCACAAGCTACCTGTGGAACCAGGTACCTTTGTGCGTCAGCTTTCTTAGCCATCCGTTGATCCATCAACAGAGCAGAGCAAGAGGAGGAAGTCAGGGCCCGGCAAGTACTTTCCCACCGAGCTCCCTAGAGCCGCCGGCAAGGATGTTTCCGGGGACACTGAGCCCGCCACCGGAGGGCTAACTCCGGCGGAGCGTCAAGCTTTTGCCATCGAGATGGCCACTCCCTTGGCGGAGGAAATGCCTTTAGTCCTCGCTGTCGAGCCCCAGGCTCCAGCGTGGGCGCAGCATACCGTCCGATTCCTTCAGACTGGGGAACTTCCTGAGGAGCAGGAAGAAGCGGAGAAAGTAGCCCGTCGGTCTGCCATGTGCCAGTTCGTTGATGACGTCCTGTACAGAAGGAGACCGAACGGTGTGAAATTGAAGTGCATCCCTCGAGAGGAAGGACTGGAGCTGTTGGTAGAGATACATGGAGGCATATGTGGATCCCACATAGGGTCGAGGGCCCTTGCCGGCAAGGCATTCCGGCAAGGCTTCTTCTGACCCACTGCCCTCCAGGATGCGGTGGCGCTGGTCACCAGGTGTGAAGCGTGCCAATTCCATTCAAAGAAACTTCATCAACCAGCTCAAGCCCTTCAAACCATTCCTCTCTCCTAGCCCTTCTCGGTCTGGGGGCTCGACATACTGGGCCCTTTCCCCCGCGCCGCCGGGGGCTTTGAGTACTTGTACATTGCAATCGACAAGTTCACAAAGTGGCCAGAGGTGGAGGCAGTAAGGAAGGTCACAGATCAGTCTGCCGTCAAGTTCTTCAAGGGACTAGTGTGCCATTTTGGTGTACCCAATAGGATCATCACTGACAGCGGCACACAGTTTACAAGCCGCACCTTCATGCAATATACCTAAGACCTCGGCAGCAAGGTCTGCTTCGCTTCTGTTGCTCACCCCCGAAGCAATGGTCAAGCTGAGAGGGCAAATGCTAAAGTGATGCGAGGACTAAGGACAAAGACCTTTGACAGGCTGCACAAGAGCGGGAGGCGCTGGATTGATGAATTGCCGGCGGTTCTTTGGTCGATCAGGACGACGCCAAATCGAGCAACCAGCCAGACGCCCTTTGCCCTGATATACGGGGCAGAAGAAGTTCTCCCCATGGAACTCATATACGGGTCACCTCGAGTGCTTGCTTATGATGAGCTTGAGCAAGAGCAATTGCGACAAGATGACGAAATGCTCCTTGAGGAAGATCGTCTTCGGGCGGCTGTGAGAGCAGCGTGCTACCAACAAGCCTTGTGCCGCTACCATAGCCACAGGGTCCGTGCCCGAAGCTTTGAGGAAGGCGACCTTGTTCTCCAGCGCGTTCAATCAGCCAGGAATACGAACAAGTTGACGCCGAAGTGGGAAGGCCCTTATCGGGTAATACGAGTCACCAGGCCTGGCGCTGTCTGCCTGGAGACCGAGGGTTCCGTTCCGGTGAGTAATTCCTGGAACATCGAGCATCTTCGCAAGTTTTACCCATAAGGCACGGCTTGCCGGGCCCCCCCGGCAAGCCACCCTTTTGTACAAGCCTTGCCGGCAAGGCATGTAACCCTTTGTACAAAGCCAGGCGCAGACCCTGAGCATAAATAAATGAAGCGCTGACGCCCTAAGTTATAGCATGCACGCTGAGTCGAGTCTCGTCCTTGGTTAGGGTTGATAGTGCTTAGCGGCGGCTAACCCCTAGCTTAGAGGTCGAGTCTTTCTCTTTCCTCTGTATTCTTTGGTTCACAGGACGCGCAGACATCCCTGTCGAAGCCACTTGAGGGAAGGAAAGAAGAATAGACCAGCGCCTAGGCCCCGGCGAGCCAGTGTCGCCGGAGGCTGCAAGGGCAAAAATCCGCCCACGGCAGACAAGAGTTGCCGGGGGCTGCAACTTCAGATAAGTTCTTTATCCCTTGTCATGCATTCCATTATGGACTGAGGTATGTGAAACCTCGTTCCTTTCCTTAAGCTACCGTGCTCCCATAACTCTAGGCCCTAGGGCTTGTTCCTGGGACTGGGTTTGGTCATAGTCGCGGCAGCAGAAGGATGAAACGAGGAGCCTGAGCCAACTTCATCCCTACCTCCGCGAAGGGCGTGAGAAAGGTCGAGCGAAGTAGGGAAACAGCAGGGCCTGTTGCCGGGCGGAAAAAAATGTTTATCTTAAAGATATCAGGGATTTATTCCCTGTTGTGGGTTTTTACCTACGAACAAATGACCCGGCAAACATTCCTTTTTCATTAAAAACATTCCATTCAGGTACAGTCCATAGGGAATGAAAAACATGAATAAGGGGATTACAAGTTTTAAACTTAACAGATGCCCGAAGGCTTACACATTAAAAAGAGATAAGATGCCAGTAATGCCTTTCTTGTCCCTCTCCTCAAGAGGTAGGTCAAGGAGGCGAGAAGGGAAAAAGGGGCGCCTAGGCGAGCTACGGGTGGCAGAAGACACCGAGAAGGCATCTCGGCGGCCTCCCAAGGGCAGGACGGTGATGACGGCGCCGGAGGCAGAGCTCGAAGACGAGGCGGCAGGACATCAGTACGCGTCGAAGGCGTCGGTGCCCGCGTACTCCGACATGAAGACCTTGCCGCCCACCTTCTTCCTCTTCCTCTTCCGCAGCCTCCCTATGCAAGCCGCCAAGGAGACGGCCCCGAGAAGTTCAAGGAGCCGACGACGGGGATGATGGGGTCGCCGGTGCCACCAGGAGCGGCGCCCGACACCTAGTCGGACCCGTCATCCTGTCGTCCACCGCCCTCGTCGCTGCTGCTGCTGTCCTCCTCGTCACCCTCGTTCGAGAAGGAGTCTTCGTCATCGGAGGAGCTCTCCATGTAGCACCTCGCGCGGGTTTCGAGGTGCCCAAAGACCTTGACGGAGAGGTGGCCGTCCTCCATCAACTTGAAGTGGAGGGTGAGCCCATCTGTCAAGCTGTGGATGCGAGCGAACCTCTTCCATCCTTGGCGAAGATACATCACATGAGAGGCAGGGAAGTCGACGCGGGCCCGCGTACCACTAATCCCGCAACCCCTCATGTGCAGCCGTAGCGACTCCGTCGGATTTGTCTCCATCTCCTGCGCAAACGGAGTCGGGAGGCAAAGGTAACGGCGCGGCGACCCCCGCATCCTAATGAAGAACTCACAAGGGTCATCTCCAATATGACCTTCCATTGGAGGAGAAGTTGCTGGCGGGGGCGAGGCCGGCGGGCCGCCTCGTCCTCCTCTCTCCCCGAGCACCCCGGCCTCGCCCACGGCCCCGCCCCCTCCCTCTTCCCCTCGTGGCTGGTTCGGCCACTGCGGTTACAGGATAAGGGGGGACGCGCTGTCGAGCAGCGACCCTCGCCGCCACCGTTGAGGAGCTGGGGTTTTCTCTCTTCATGGCGGACAGAAGAAAGGAGCAGAAGCTGAGGAAGAAAGAAGATGGAGGAGTGCGGGGCGCCGTCCCTTCCCCCTGCCCTTTATAAAGGGGCGGGGCAGTAGCCCGACCGTCCCGCCCGGCCAATCAAGACGCAGAAGGCGAGGGGGGCTGGGACCAACCCGCCGCCCCAACTAGCGACGGCTCGGTTTCCCGCCTCCACCGCTCGCCACCTCGAATGCATGGAGAGCACGTGGCGAATGTGCAGGACCGACGGGACGGGTGAGGCGACCTCTCCCCACCTCGTGATCGTGGGGAGTGGACGCCTTGACAACCCCGCCTCGGCCCCATCCAGTAAGCGTGCCGCACCTCCAAACCTCCCCCCAATTACGGGGAAGGCGCGGGCCGCCTCCTTTCGCATTTACTGCGACGTGATGCATGCCTGCGAAAACCGCCCCACGCATGCCGCCCACGTCACGCACGCTCCTCCACCCCGCGCCACGCGTGCGGGTCGTGGGAGGCGCAGCGCGCGGAAATTTTTACCACGGTGAAAACCGCCCCGCCTGCCCGCGCACCGTTCTGGGCCTGGCCCAACAACGTGTCGCGCTTATGTGTGGCCCAGACCCGGGGGCTCGTGTTGGTGTACAAAAAGAGGGGTACACTTTTTCGTACCCCTATGACGGTGCACGGGCAGTCTGAGCCACGGGCACCACCACACCAAGCATGGCAAGGGAGGTGAGCCAGGGTAAGATCGAAGCTTAATGGAGACTGGAGCAACGTCAAGAACAAGACCACAAAGAGCAAAGGGACGAAGCGGCTCTCCTCGGCAAGATCCTTGCCGGTGCCGGCCCCGGCAAGAACCTTGGCGCGGCAGCTCGCCCCGCGCCTACGGAGCGAATCACCCTTGAGTCCACCGCCCCCCATGGGGCGAGGATTCGGGAGATATCCCCGTGGTGGCATGCAGATCTTTGTGAAGACGTTCAAGATCAGATACAAGTTAAAAAGACGATGACCCTTGGCGGGATCCCAGCCAAGGAGGACTACAAGGCCCCCGGCAAGCACCTTGCCGGGGATGACAGCAGGCGCCACGGCAAGACCCTTGCCGGGGCCCCCGCAAGGCCCTTGCCGAGGACACCCACGGGGCCACCGTCAGGCCCGCACCGACTGGGCTTCTGCCAACCCACGCAGCTGCCGACCCGACCAGCTGGACGGGCTCCTGCGTGGAAACCCACAGATCTTCGTGGAGACCCGCCGTCGCGCCACCTCAACTGCCTGTCTGCCTTCATGGCACCTCAGGCACCGCTGGCCAGGGCGCGTGTCAACACGAGGAGGGGCGGCGATGGACAAGATGGGCGTCTCCCCTCGTCCTCGATAAAGCAGGGACACCTAAGCTAGGCACATTAAATGCACCTTGTCCTGTAATGCGAGGGATAACCTCGCATCACTGTACCCTTTCCACCTCCTGTGTGCCACTGTGGTGACCCCTTTTCCCTATAAAAGGAGGCCCAAGGCGACTAGGAGGAGGATTGGGATTTTTAAAACTCCTCATGGCTTTTTGGGAGCTCCTCACTAGCTGAAGAACACAAACAGATAATCCACCAAAGCAGGAGTAGGGGTTTACGCATCTTTGCGGCCCGAACCTGGGTATATGAACCGTGTCCTGACTATTAGATCCGCTCTTCTCTCAACCCCGCGCCCCGCAACCGTAGTAGGGATTCTTGTGATCCCATAGGTGTCGATCCAAATACACCGACAGCATGCCACATCATCAACAGAGTATATCTTCACAAATTCCTCAAGAAAACCTCATATGAACTACTCAACGACAAGAAACCCAAAGTGCTAAATGCTGGGTTAGAGATCCTCATCACAATTCCAAATTTGCACCTAAAGCACATGAAGATTTTATACTTGGTTACGGAAGGGACTCGCACACCTACAAAATCTTCATCAATCATCTTCACAAGATTGTTGAGACTGTAGATGTGCAGTTCGATGAAACTAATGTCTCGCAAAGAGAGCACATGCCTTCTGTGTCAGGTGAAATACATCTTGAGGAATCCATCAAGTTCAAAGCTACTGAAGATATAATCCCCACTGAAGAATTAGCTGAATAAGTCATTCCTGACAATGAAGAAAATCATTCTGGTGCTCCTGAAGAAACTGCTGCTGAAGAAAATGCCCAGCTAGATAAAAGTCATCAGCCAGCTCATCCTCGCGTCGCAAAAGAAGTGCAGATCGAGAAAATCATCGACGACATCAATGCACCAGGTCCTCTCACATGCTCAAGAGATTCACACTTATCCAACTTTTGTGGGCACTTTGCTTTTGTCTCTATCATAGAGCCCACCAAAGTTGACGAGGCATTTCTAGAACCCGAGTGGATTCAAGCTATGCAAGAGGAATTGTATCAATTCGAGCTCAACCATGTGTGGGAACTCGTCAAGCGACCAGATCCTCGGAAGCACAATATCATCGGAATCAAGCAGATCTATCAAAACAAGCAAGATGAAAATGGCCTTGTGGTAAGGAATAAGGCTCGTCTCGTAGCTCAAGGCTACACACAGGTTGAAGGAATTGACTTCGATGAAACTTTTGCTCCTGTTGGTAGACTTGAATCTATTCGCATACTACTTGCTTATGCTAACTGAAAGTGCGTTATATCGACTAGAGGGGGGTGAATAGGTGATTTTTATGAAATCTTCACTGAGGAATTTGCTGTTGAGGAAATTCCTTAGCGAAGAATTACTTGCAGTGCAATAAATACTCAGAAGTAAACATAATAGAATACAAGCATTGTCATCATGAAGAAATGAAGACAAACACAGAGTACAGAACGTGTAATCATAGGATAACACAGGATGAAGACAAAATAGATTGAAGAAATTGAACTGAGGAAATTGAGAAAGTCTTCAAACAGATATGAACATGCACACAACACAGATATGAGGAAATGAAAGAGTTGAGGAAATAGAACCAGTAAGCTTGGTGAAGACAATGATTTGCTAGACCAGTTCCAACTGTTGTCTCAGTTGTACATCTGGTTAGGGCGGCTAGGTATTTAAACCTGAGGACACACAGTCCTGGACACACAATCCAAGACACCAAGTCCTCACTGTATTCCCCTTGAGCTAAGGTCACACAGACCTCGCCCAATCACTCGTGGTATGTCTTCAGGTGACATCCAAACCTTCACAGACTTGGTCACTCGGCGATGCACAATTCCTCTTGGATGCCCTAGACCATGATGCCTAACCATCTGGAAGAAGCACAGTCTTCAAAGGTAACAAGCGTCGGATCCACGCAGGATCAATCTCTTGAGTGATGCTCAATCACTTTTGGGTTTGAAGGTGTTTTGGGTCTGGTTTTGGGTTTTTCCTCACTTGATGATTTTCGCTCAAAGTCCTCGGAGGATGGGTTGCTCTTATGACAAGTGTCAGTTTCTCTCGGAGCAGCGAACCAGCTAGTGGTTGTAGGGGGCAACTATTTATTGCCTAGGGAGCAGCCCGACATGACAAGACATAAATTTCCTTTAATAATATGACCGTTAGGTAGGTAGATATTTTGGAACAGCTGGCGCGTAGCACAGCAACGGTCGGAAATTTGAGTATCAAATTCCTCAGGGCTATCATGTTCCTCACTGTGTAGGTAATCCGCACTGGCGAATTCCTAACTCCTCAGTCAGAACAAATTCCTCACAGACCAGAAGAACTTCGTCTCTGTCACGGAAGAATATGACTGAACTGTATGAGATTTCCAATGGCTTCACTTGAAGGAATTGGTAGGTGTAGGATCTTGAGTTGAGCTTCACATGGAATTTTTTCCTTAGTATTTCCTCAACCCCCTTTAACAGTACGGTGTTTCCTATGACTCAAGAAAGAGAAAATGAAACTACGAAAACAAAAGTCTTCACGCTTCATGTTCCTCAAATGAATACCAAGTCTTGAAGGTCACACCAATTTCATCACTTTCAAAGTCTTCAGAAATCAAAAGTCTTCAGTCGAAGAACTTCATTTTTAGGGGTCGACTTTCTCTTTAAATATCAAACTCCTCATAGACTTATAGACCTGTGTACACTCATAAACACATTAGCCCCTTAACCTATAAGTCTTCAATACACCAAAATCACTAAGGGGTACTAGATGCACTTACAATCTCCCCCTTTTTGGTGATTGATGATAATATAGGTTAAGTTTTTCAACCGGGATAAACATATGAAGTGTAAATACTGATGTTGAGGAATTTGATTGCAAGATATAGAAGAACTCCCCCTGAAGATGTGCAAAGTGAGGAATTTGCTTTTTGAAGCAATGCACACTTGAAGAGTAGAATCATGGAGATCTCCCCCTATATCATGTAATTCATACACACATTTGACATATAATTTGAAGAATTTGAAATGCATGATGGAATATGGTGACTGATGTAATTCAGCATGCGTGCATAACATTAATAAGGAATAATCATGCAGAAACATCACATCAAAAGTATCAGGTCACCATAGAGTTTAAGTTTACAACTCAGTCCATAAAGTCATCAGAAGAACGAGAGTTGTAACTTAGAAAAAAACGCCCATATATATAGACCCGCTTGAAGACAAACTCAAATTTCTCCCCCTTTGTCATCGAATGACCAAAAGGATTGAAACTGAGGACTAACGCCCCTGAAGAATCTCAAGATGATGAAGGAGCACCAGCATTGTTGGGGTCGATGGTTGAAGTAGGGCCTGCCGCAGTGTCGTCCAAGTCTTCATACTCGTCGGTTTCGCGCAATGAAGATTAGGAGCTAGCCACCAAGGGAGGAACCTTGACCTTCTTGTATTTCTTCGGAGGAGGAGCAGACTAGTCGAAGTCATCCTTGAGACCCATTTTCTTCAGATCTTCTTCACCATACAGATGAGACAGAACAGCCCAGGTGCGGTTGAGGGTTTCATGAAGGTAGTAGTGGTTTTTCTTCACTTCATTATTTGTAGAGGTCATGTTGTGAAGAATTGAACCAAACTGACGATTGACCCATTTGTGGTTGCGATCAACCTTCTGATGAAGACTGATGAGAAGCTCACGATCAGTCATCACCCTGGGAGCTGTGCGTTGAGGATTTTTCTTGGGAGCGTTGGCGGCAGAATCATGAGTGGCAGAGTCATCATTGGTGGAATAAGATGCAGCTTTGCAAAAATGACCATCCAATGGACGAGTGCCTTCATCAAAAACAGTAGCTGCCTTGCCCTTGTCATCAGCTGAGGAAAATGTCCGTTTGAGGACTTCAATAGGGGGCAAGTAGCTGTAATGATGGAGAGTGTCATCTTTGTAATTCACTAAAGACCTTGTCCTGTTGAATCTCATAATCCATGGAGCATAAGGCTTCAGGTTAAAAGGGGATAGTGCAACATTTGCCATTGTCCTCATGAAGAAATCATGGAAGTTGACGGGAACGCCATGGATGATGTTGAATAGCAGATTCTTCATGATGCCAACGACTTCTTCATCATTCAAGTCAGGGCCCTTGATTGGACTCAATGTCTTCGTCACAATGCGATAGATAGCCCGTGGCAGAAACAACAATTCCTTCACGAGGAATTTGGTCCGTGGGGCTTGACTTGGCTTCAAAGGCTTCATAAGCACTTGCATGTAATGATCAGTGAGTTCAGTTTCTTCATACATGCAACGTGGTGCTTCATTTGGAGGAATGAGAGGCAGAGCTTGAAGTAATTCAGAGGCTGGTGCTTTGTAGTGAGTGTTTTCAGACATCCAGTCCAGCATCCATGAATTCACATCTTCAGAATTGCCTGTGATGTGCAGGGTTGCATAAAATTGAGAATCAGTTCTTCATTCCAATCGCATATATCAGTGCAAAAACCCAATAGTCCAGCATCGTAAAGAACACTAAGGACTGGCACAAAGCACGACAGAGATTCCATATCCACGTGAGGAATATGCTGATGATCGAAGACTTTGTCTTTGTTGTAGAGCACTGAGGAATAGAAATTTGCCTGACTGGCAGTCCAGAAACGCCTCTTCCTTATGCGAGCAGAGTCATAGGGATTGAAATAAGTGAAGAACACATGCTCACCGAAGAAATCAACCTTCTTGAAAGTTTGCTTTCTTGAGAAAGGATCCTTTGGCTTGGGTTGAGGAGTGTCAGTCAATTGCATTACAACCTCCGGATTCGCAATCTCAGGTTCTTCAGTCTGAGGAATTTAAGGTTCCTCTTTAGTGACAGTCTTCACAGATTCAGCAGCAGCAACAGTTTCTTCAGCACTAGTGGCTGGAATGTCATCGTGAACAGACTGTGTGGGATGAGTTTCCTCAGAGCCTAATGGAACAGTTGGCGCTGGTGAATGAGGAATTTTTTGCAGCGGCGTGAACAAAGGGGAGTTGGGATGCTGACTATCCCAAAATTCATCAGTCATCAAAGGAGTGGCATTCCCAATGTCCACGTCCAAGTCTTGTTCTTCCAATTCTTCAACGCCGGCCTCTTCAGCAGTAAACTGAGGCATAGGCGAGGAGATGATTGGGGTTGAAGGGATGGCATCCGCTTCAATATCTTCATCCGTCTGCTTTGAGGAAGCAACAGAGGGAATGTCTTCATCTGATTCACTTGGAATCACATAATCTTCATCAAAAGGAACAAGGTCCTTTGATGGCATAGAGAAAATTGGGACGTCATCAATTGGATTTTCAGCTGAGCTTGTCAAGGGCTTCATTTTCTTTGGAGCTGAAGAATCTGAAGAAGCTGATGCCTTCCTTTTCTTCACACCTACACGCTCTGCAGCCTTTGTCTTCTACGCATCTGATGCAGATGGGAGGTTAGGAGTTGGTGTAGGTGCAGGAGCAGTAGAGGAATCTGGTTCAATTTCTTCAGGCAAAACTGATGCAGTTGTCCTGACTTCTTCACTTTCTTCAGGCACAGCCTTTGGAGCTTCAGCTGGCCTCACATTTTCTTCAGGCGCAACACTAGAGGTTGCCCTGGCAATTTCTTCAGTGGTTGGAGTGGAGTCATAAGCCCTGGGATTTTCTTTAGCACCCTGATGTTCTTCAGCGGTGTTGGCATGTCCTTCAGCAGACTGAGCAGATGCTTCAGCCTGATGAATTTCAATGTGTGTTTTACGAGCAGCACTTGAAGAAAAACCTTTAGTCAAATTTACAAATCTGACTTTGGCGCCCATCCAGTCAGCGTGATATACTTCAAATTCATCACTGAGGATTTTGATTTCACCCTGAAGCTTTACGAGTTCTTCAGTTGTCATGTTGACAACATTTTTCTTCAGGAAGCGCTCCTTCTTGTACTCTGCTTTCTTTGTCTGCCTGGCCCTTTCAAACATCCATTTTCTTCGCCTATGAAGGCGATCAGCATATGACTTTGGCCAGGAGTCAAGTTGAAGTCAGGCATAGGAGTGTTAGGGTCCTTATGCCACAGATCAATGAAATCAATGATCACTTTTGGATCCAAAAGCAGTGGTACTTTGCTTCCTTTGGCTCTAGCGGCCTTTTCTTGCCTGTCTCTGATGATTTGAACACGTTCTTCATCATCAGACGACACTTAGAAAGCAACTTGTTTTTTATGAGGAATTGGGCGAGAGCCTCGTCCAGCAGTTGTCTTTTTCTTCAGCAGCGAGGGACCAGCTGAGGAACTTGGTATCGCTGAGGAACTTGGGGCAGCTGAGGAGCTTGCAGAGGCTCCTAAGGCAATGGATATGCCCGCAGTCCTTTGACATGTGGCAAGATGCACTGGAGCAGATGACTTTGTTGCAGCATCTGAAGACTTTTGCGAGGGAGCTGAGGACTTTGGAGGAGTAGGAGCAGTCCGAGGAATTTGCCATGAGGGCTTTGAAGAATCTGGACATGATGGCATTGCTGAGGAAGAAGCACATGGCTTGTGAGCAGGCTTCTTAGCCATGGCCTTCTCAGGCTTGGAAGCAGAGGCCTCAGCAGAGGCAGCAGCAGCAGCAAAGTCTTCGTTGAATTTCCTCACTGCTTCTTTAGCTTGTTTGGCCAACTTGGCCTGGCGCTTAGCCCATTCTTCAGGAAAATCCTCACCATGCTTGAGGCTTGTGGGATCAGCAACTTGGTCATGTGCAAATGGAGGTCTTGGGCAGGGAGGATTGAGTGAGAATTTCTTCATGTATTTGGGAGTCACAGATCTGTACTCCCTCCACTCACGTGCCCATCTCTTCTCTATTCTTTGTATGCGCACTTTGTGCTGATTCTTGTCCTCTTTTCCGAACTTTGCCTCATCAGGAGTGCAATAGTCGGCATAAATGTCTTCAAGTATTTCAAAAGCAGTATTGACCTCAGGCCTCTTTCCTCCTTTCTGTGGCTTCTGTCCATCAGCCATTTTCTTCGGACGTGGAATTTGAACAATTGAATTTTCTGAAGAAGTGTGCAACTTTTCTTCGAGGGGCGCAGCAAATGAGTTAAGTTGATGAGAACCTAGTGATTCAGCAGCGGACATGAGTACCTGTGAACAGAGTATAGTTGCGAGGAATTTGGAGAGGTCATATGCGTTCTCAGAAGGTTTTGTAAAAAGAACAAGTTTGAGAAATTTGACAAGATGAGTCTTGAAGAATTTGACTAAGCGTTCTTTGTCGTAGGTTCCAGAGTTGTGTATATTGAAAATCCACACTATTGAGGAATCTTGAAGAAAAACATAGCTTAGAGAAATCAAATCAAGAACAGATGACATGTGAGGTGTGAGGTGTTTAGTGTGTGAAGATTTGATGAAGAAAAACACCTTTTGAGATTTTTGAAGAAAACGTTTCAATCAAAGAGGGTAGTAAAAGTAACTTTTAATTACCCTGGATGAAGAACATGACGAACTGTGAGATGGGGAAGTGAAGTTCGTGTGTGCAGATCTTCCACGCCCTAACTTGGCAGAGGAAGACAGCTACGGCGACGGCGGAGTGAAGAAATCCGCGGCCGGCGCGAGTACGATGGCGACGAGGTCAAGGCAGTGAAGCTCTTCCTCACCGGCGACGATGGAGTAGCTGTGGCTCTAGGGTTGGAGAAACTCAAGCAGGAGAGTGAGAACGAGCGGACTAAAAAGTGAAGTGAGGGAAGGGGAGGGGTATTTATAGCTGAGATCAATAACCGTTCACCCGAAGAAATAGGACGAACGTGCCCCTGACGCTTCTCATTCGCACGACATGTGTCACCCACGTACTGTGTAGTGGAGACCGTGTGAGATCGTGGGTGAATAGATAAGCATTGTCGTGGGAAGCAGAGCGATTCGAGCGGCAAAACCGAAAATTTTGGAAAGGATAAGTTTTAACGTTGCGTTCGCAATTTCTTCAGATGACAAGGACACAGTGAAGATTTTGAACAAGTTTCAAATAGAACGCATATGAAGAATTTCTGAATGGAATGGGTTGAGTTTAGCATAGAGGGGGAAGGGTCCGATCACATTCACTTAGCAGAAAAAGCAACGTGAAGAAATAGCAATAAGTGAATGTTGTAGAGGACATAAACTCATATATATATATATATATATATATATATATATATATATATATATATAGCCAATGAAGAACAGAGACGGAAACAGTGAAGACAATGCAAAGTTGAAGAATATGAACAACTGAGGAATTTCAAAAATTCAAATTGAAGATTTTCAACTTTTGTGGTGGCGTGACCCACCGTATAAGAATGATGATTTCAGACACCGCGTACAATTGTCGTAGGGTTCTGAGAATCAAATTCTTCATTAATTTCTTCACACTTAGAGCATTATTCTTCATTGATTGAAGAAAAACAATTTCTTCATGTGTTGCACATCTAAGTCATCAATTTTGCATAAGTGTTAGGATGAGTGTCCAATTCAAAGAACATTCGAAGATTCTAAGATATTTAGCTCACACCGCAACTTGCTAAATCTCTTCTCATCCAAGGGCTTTGTGAAGATATAGGCTAGCTGTTCTTCAGTCTTCACATGTTCAATAGAAATGTTGCCCTTCAACACATGATCACGAAGAAAATGATGACAAATCTGAATTCGTTTTGTCTTAGAGTGCTGAACTGGGTTGTGAGCAATCTTGATGGCACTCTCATTGTCACAGAAGAGAGGCACATTCTTCACGTTGACTCCATAGTCTTGAGAGTTTGCTTCATCCATAACAATTGAGCTCAGCAAGAGCCAGCAGCAATATACTCAGCTTCAGCAGTAGACAGTGATACGCAGTTCTGTTTCTTCGAGGACCAACAGACCAAAGATCTTCCGAGGAAATGACATGTACCAGATGTTGATTTGCGGTCCACACGATCACCAGCATGGTCAGAGTCTGAAAATCCAATGAGATCAAAAGCCGAGCCCTTGGGGTACTATAATCCAAGTGTTGGTGTGTGAGCTAGATATCGAAGAATATGTTTCATAGCCTTATGGTGTGATTCCTTCGGTGTAGCCTGAAATCGGGCACACATGCAAACACTAAGCATTATATCTGGCCTAGATGCACATAGGTACAATAAAGAACCAATCATGGAGCGGTATACCTTATGATCGAAGTCAATACCATTTTCATCAGTGCACAGATGGCCATTTGTGGGCATAGGAATTTTGACGCCTTTGCAATCGTGCATGCCAAATTTGCTCAGTACATCCTTGAGGTATTTCTCGTGAGATATGAATATGTCATTGCGTTGTTGACGAATTTGAAGACCTAAGAAGAATTTCAACTCTCCCATCATAGACATTTGATATTCTTCACTCATCATATAGGCAAATTCATCACTATAGCATTGGTCAGTACAGCCAAAGATAATATCATCAACATATATTTGGCACACAAATAATTCACCATCATAAGATTTAGTGAAAAGGGTAGGATCAAGTGAACCGGGTTTGAAGCCTTTCTTCATGAGGAATTCCTTTAGAGTATCATACCAAGCCCGAGGGGCCTGCTTGAGGCCATAGAGAGCTTTATTGAGTTTGAAGACTTTGTCAGGATTCTTTGGATATTCAAAACCAAGGGGTTGAGCAACATATACTTCTTCCTCAAGCTTACCATTGAGGAATGCACTTTTCACATCCATTTGATAGAGAATGATATCATGATGGTTAGCATAAGCAAGTAATATGCGAATAGCCTCAAGTCTAGCAACAGGTGCAAAAGTTTCATTGAAATCAATTCCTTCAACCTGTGTGTAGCCTTGAGCTACAAGCCGTGACTTATTCCTTACCACAAGGCCATTTTCATCTTTCTTGTTGCGGTAGATCCATTTTGTGCCAATGATATTATGCTTGCGAGGATCTGGACGTTTGATCAGTTCCCAAACATTGTTGAGCTCGAACTGATGTAATTCTTCTTGCATAGCTTGAATCCATTCAGGCTCCAGAAATGCTTCATCTACCTTAGTGGGCTCTGTGATAGAGACAAAAGCAAAGTTCCCACAAAAGTTAGATAAATGTGAAGCTTTTGGGCGTGTGAGAGGACCTGGTATATTGATGTCGCTGATGATTTTCTCAATCTGCACTTCTTTCGCAACGCAAGGATGAGCTGGTTGTCGTCGAGGAATTTGATCAGCATTTTCTTCAGCACCATTTTCTTCAGCATTTTCCTTAGGTGCATCAGCTTGACGTTCTTCAGGTTCTGGAATGAATTCTTTAGCAGATTCTTTGGTAGGAATGACATCTTCAGTAGCCTTGAATTTGATAGTTTCCTCAGGTGCTGGTTCATCTATGACAGTAGGTAGGTGCTCTCTTTGCGAGCCGTTTGTTTTATCGAACCCCACATCTACAGTTTCAACAACCTTGTGAAGAACGTTGTCGAAGACTCTGTAGGTGTGCGAGTCCTTTCCGTAACCAAGCATAAACCCTTCATGTGCTTTCGGTGCAAATTTTGAGTTTTGATGAGGATCTCTAATCCAACATTTAGCACCGAAGACTTTGAAATAACTCACATTGGGTTTCTTGTCAGTGAGGAGTTCATAGGCAGTCTTCTTGAAGAATTTGTGAAGATATACTCTGTTGAGTATGTGGCATGCAGTATCAATTGCATCAATCCAGAAATGATGAGGCGTTTTGTATTCATCAAGCATAGTGTGAGCCATCTCAGCAAGAGTCCTGTTCTTGCGCTCCACGACGCCATTCTGCTGAGGAGTATAAGGAGCAGATAACTCATGAGTAATACCAAGTTCATCAAGATAGTCATCAAGACCAGAGTTCTTGAACTCAGTTCCATTGTAACTTCTCATGTGCTTGATCTTCACTCCAAAGTTGGTTGAAGCCCTCGAGGAAAATCGTTTGAAAACTTCCTGCACTTCATGTTTGTAAGTAACAATGTGTACCCATGTATACCGACAGTAATCATCAACAATAACAAAGCCATATACAGAAGCATCATTTGAAACTATAGAATAATGATTAGGACCGAAGAGATCCATGTGAAACAATTCAAATGGTCGAGTAGTAGTCATGATAGTCTTCGCTGGATGCTTGGCCTTGGTCATCTTTCCAGCTTCACAGGGACCGCATATGTGATCCTTGAGGAATTTGACATTCTCAATGCCAATGACATGCTTCTTCTTCGCAAGAGTGTGCAAATTACTCATGCCTGCATGACCAAGTCGTCGACGCCATAGCCAGCCTTCTGAAGCTTTTGCAAGGAGACACACAACTGGTTGAGGTCCTGTAGAGAAATCAACAATATACAAGTCTCCTCTCCTAAAGCCTTCGAAGACTATGGAGTTGTCAGATTCCATGATCATGGCACAACGATGTTTGCCAGAAGCAACAGCCATATCCAGATCGCAAAGCATTGAGACAGACATGAGGTTGTATCCTAAGGAATCGACAAGCATGACTTTGTCCATGTGTCGATCCCTATAGATCGCAACCTTACCTAGACCCAATACACGACTTTTGCCTTTGTCAGTGAAGATGATGTGCTTCAGATGAGATGGTGATAAGGGAGCATCCATCAAGAGATTCTTGTCACCAGTCATATGATTTGTACATCCACTATCGAGGACCCACTCAGTGTCTTTGGGTTGATCATCCTGCAGATGAATTAGTGTAGCTTACATACTCATATACTTCATCAGTGAAGAATATGATATCAAATCATCATATCAATTTCATCAAGCAATGCAACAGATAAAGCAGTATGAGGACGTGAGAAATGAGAGTTCATTTCCTCGTGATTAGCCTGCGTCCTTTCAGGCAGTTTTCAGGTCTCCAGCAAATTCTTCAGACGTTTGAGCATGTCTGAGACCTGGCCCTGCAGAAGAGATTAGTTCTTTTTCTTCACCACCCACATCTGAAGGGGTGGCAAAGAGTTCATCACTCTGCTAGCTTCATAAGAGAAAGGTGGCATAGACGCCAGCCCGTTTCGTTTTACATAGGAGGAGTTAGGATAAGCATATGAATAAGAAGAGTAATTCTTCGAGGACTTATGAACATAATGGTTAGAAGAATAATGCTCATGTGCATAGCCCTTAGCTCTTCCCTGTGAAACAGAGTTGTTAGCACGATGATGTTCATATGAGGACTTTGATCCTTTTGAGAAATTTGATCCATATGAGGAATTGAATCCATCTGAAGATTTTGATCCATATGAAGAATTGGATCTGGGGTTCCTATTCCTCACACGAGGTGTCATGAGGACATTCACTTGAAGATTTTCAAGGTGCCTCTTAGGGACACAGATTTTCTTCATAGGGGACCATTCCTGCAGTTAGTTCCAACATATCTAGCAAATACTTCACCATTCTGATTTCAGAATACTTTATAGTTGGAGTCAAATGATCAGAAGAATGAGGAGATTCATATGTAAAGCTAGACAAATTGGATGGATCAACTGGTGGTACCTTTGCAGCAACCCATGAGGTTTTGGGGTACTGCTCAGGCTTCCAATATGAACCATCAGCATTAAGTTTCCTCTCAAAGGCAATTCCTCTTTCCTAGGGTTCCTGTTGAGGATCTGCTTTTTAAGCACATCACAAAGAGTCTGATGCCCTTTGTGGCTTTTGTGCATGCCTATCATGTACAATTCCTTCAGCCCTGCATTGTCAGTGATACTAGCAATATCCTCAGATGAGGAATTAGTGATACCAGAGACAGGTGAAGAACTTGTACTATTTGAAGCATTTGAACATTCAGGTGAAGAATTAGCAGTTTCTCGTTCAATGCATTTCAAGCATGGAGGAATGAACTCTTCCTGAGAAGCGCTGATTTTTTGAGCAAGTAATGAATCGCACTCCTTCCGAAGATCTTCATAACTCACTCTTAGCTTTTCAAGATCTTGCTTTCTATGAAGAAATTCATAAGAAAGCTTCTCATGATCAGACAAGAGAGTGTTATGATGACCTTGAAGGTTATCATACTTGGACTGAAGTCTCTGAAGATTTTCAGTCAAGATTTTAGATCGATCCATTTCTTCACCCAACATATCATCACTTTTATCTAGCATGTTTTGAACCTTATCAAGAGCCTTTTGTTGTTGCACAGTCATTTTAGAAAGATTAGAGTAGCTGGGCTTAAGGGTTTCATCAGATTCATCCTCAATAGATTCAGAGGAGGTATATTTGAGTGCCTTGGCACCCTTTGCCATGAAGCAATAGGTGGGAGCATAGTCATCATTGTCTTCATTAGCATTGTTGGTGAAACCATTTTCTTCAGTGTTGAAGATAGACTTGCTGACAAATGCAGTAGCGAGAGCTAGACTTGTCACACCAGACTCGGATTCCTCAGATTCCTCCTCTTCCTCATGATCCTCAGATTTAGCTTCAGAGTCCATTTCCTTGCCAATGAATGCCTGAGCCATTTTGGAGCTGTTCTTCTTGTGAAATGATGACTTTGAGGATTTTGATGATGAAGATTTTGACAATTTCTTCTTCTTCTTTGCATCATCAGAACTTTAATCCTTGTATTTCTTCTTTTTGGATTCCTTTTCCCACTGAGGACAATCTTTAATGTAGTGACCAGGCTTCTTGCATTTGTGACATAGCCTTTTGTTGTAGTCACTAGATGAGAAATCATTTCTCTTTGAGAACTTTCCAAAGCGACCACGTCTTGAGAACCTTTGGAATCTCTTCATGAGCAATGCTAGCTCCTAGATCAGTTCTTCAGGATCACCAAGGCTACTACAAGAATCTTCACCTTCAGATTCAAAGACGACCTTGGCCTTTAGGGCACGTGATCTGCCATAGCTCGGACCATAGAGATATCTCTTTTCAGCAATTTGGAACTCATGAGTGTTTAGCCTTTCCAGGATATCAGCTGGATCAAGTGACTTGTAATCACCACGCTCTTGAATCATCAATGCCAGAGGATCAAACGAGGAATCAAGCGATTTCAGTAATTTCTTCACCACTTCATGGTCGGTGATGTTAGTGGCACCAAGTTCTTGAAGTTCATTTGAGATGTCAGTGAGATGATCGAAGGTTTCCTGAACATTTTCATTGTCAAGTCTTTTGAAACGGTTGAAGAGATTGCGAAGAACATCAAGTCAAGAGTCACGCTATGTTGAGACTCCTTCGTTGACTTTGGACAGCCTATCCCAGATAAGCTTCGCAGTTTCCAAAGCACTCACTCTTCCATACTGTCCATTGCTCAGATGGCCACAAATGATATTCTTCGCTTGAGAATCAAGTTGCTTGAATCTCTTCACATCAGCAGCATTCATAGAAGGTGATATCGAGGGAACACCATTTTCCACAACATACCAGAGATCGTTATCAATTGCCTCAAGATGCATTTGCATCTTGTTCTTCTAGTACGGGTAGTCCGTCCCATCGAAGGTAGGACACCCAGCTGAGGCCTTGATCATACCTGCGGTCGACCTAACTAAAACTCCAGGCGGTTAAACCAAAATCACACAGAACAAGGGAGTACCTCGCTCTGATACCAATTGAAAGTGCGTTATATCGACTAGAGGGGGGGTGAATAGGCGATTTTTATGAATTCTTCACTAAGGAATTTGTTGTTGAGGAAATTGCTTAGCGAAGAACTACTTGCAGCGGAATAAGTACTCAGAAGTAAACATAACAGAATACAAGCAAGGTCATCATGAAGAAATGAATACAAACACAGAGTACAGAAAGTGTAATCACAGGATAACATAGGATGAAGACAAAACAGACTGAAGAAATTGAACTGAGGAAATTGAGAAAGTCTTCAGTCAAAGTCTTCAAACAGATATGAACAAGCACACAACACAGATATGAGGAAATGAAAGAGTTGAGGAAATAGAACCATTAAGCTTGGTGAAGACAATGATTTGTTAGACTAGTTCCAACTGCTATCTCAGTTGTACATCTGGTTAGGGCGGCTATGTATTTAAACCTGAGGACACACAGTTCCGAACACCGAGTCCTGGACACACAGTCGACGACACCAAGTCCTCACCGTATTCCCCTTGAGCTAAGGTCACACAGACCTCGCCCAATCACTCGTGGCAAGTCTTCAAGTGACTTCGAACCTTCACAGACTCGGTCACTCGGCGATCCAAAATTCCTCTTGGATGCTCTAGACCATGACGCCTAACCGTCTGGAAGAAGCACGGTCTTCAAAGGTAACAAGCGTCGGATCCACGCAGGATCAATCTCTTCAGTGATGCTCAATCACTTTTGGGTTTGAATGTGTTCTGGGTTTGGTTTTTGGTTTTTCCTCACTTGATGATTTTCGCTCAAAGTCCTCGGAAGATGGGTTGCTCTTATGACAAGTGTCAGTTTCTCTCGGAGTAGCCAACCAGCTAGTGGTTGTAGGGGGCGGCTATTTATAGCTAGGGAGCAGTCTGACAAGATAAGACATAAATGCTCTTTAATGATATGACCGTTAGGTAGGTAGATATTTTGGAACAGCTGGCGCGTAGCACAGCAACGGTCAGAAATTTGAGTATCAAATTCCTCAGGGCTATCATGTTCCTCACTGTGTAGGTAATCCGCACTGGCAAATTCCTAACTCCTCACTCAGAACAAATTCCTCAAAGACCAGAAGAACTTCGTCTCTGTCACTGACGAATATGACTGAACTTTATGAGATTTCCAATGGCTTCACCCGAAGGAATTGGTAGGTGTAGGATCTTGAGTTGAGCATGACACGGAAATATTTCCTTAGTATTTCCTCGGCCCCCTTTAATAGTACGGTGTTTCCTATGACTCAAGAAAGAGAAAATGAAACTATGAAAACAAAAGTCTGCACGCTTCATGTTCCTCAAATGAATACCAAGTCTTCAAGGTCACACCAATTTCATTACTTTCAAAGTCTTCAGAAAGTCTTCAGAAATCCAAAGTCTTCAGTCGAAGAACTTCATTTTTAGGGGTCGACTTTCTCTGTAAATATCAAACTCCTCATAGACATATAGACCTGTGTACACTCATAAACACATTAGTCCCTTAACCTATATGTCTTCAATACACGAAAATAACTAAGGGGCACTAGCTGCACATACACTAACCATCATAATATCATCTTATATCAAATAGATGTGAAAAGTGCATTCCTCAATGGTAAGCTTGAGGAAGAAGTATATGTTGCTCAACCACCAGGTTTTGAAGATCCTAAACATCCCGACAAAGTCTTCAAACTCAACAAGGCCCTTTATGGCCTCAAGCAGGCCCCTTAGGCGTGGTATGATACTTGGAAGGAATTCCTCACAAAGAAAGGCTTCAAACCCGGTTCACTTGACCCAACTCTTTTCACTAAGTCATATGATGAAGAATTATTTGTGTGTCAAATCTATTTGGACGATACTCTCTTTGGTTGTACTGATGAACGTTACAGTGAGAAATTTGGCTACATGATGTATGAAGAATATCAAATGTCCATGATGGGAGAGCTGAAATTCTTCCTAGGTCTTCAATTTTGTCAACAACGCAATGGCATCTTCATATCTCAAGAGAAATACATCAAGGATCTTCTTAGTAAATTCGGCCTGCAAGATTGCAAAGGCGTCAAAATCCGTGTGCCCACAAATGGCCAACGGTGCACGGATGAAACTGGTAAAGACTTAGAACAAAAGGTATACCGCTCCATGATTGGCTCTTTATTGTATCTATGTGCATCCAGGCCAGATATTATGTTTAGTGTTTGCATGTGTGCCTGATTTCAAGCTACACCAAAGGCATCACACGATAAGGATGTGAAGCATATTCTTCAATATCCAGCTCACACTCTAACACTTGGATTAAGGTATCCCAAGGGCTCTGATATTGATCTCATTGGATATTCTTACTCTGACTATGTTGGTGATCGAGTGGATCGCAAGTCAACATCCGGCACATGCCATTTCCTCGGACGATCCTTAGTATGTTGGTCCTCGAAGAAGCAGAACTGTGTATCACTCTCCACTGCTGAAGCTGAATACATAGCTACTGGGTCATGTTGTGCTCAATTACTATGGATGAAGCAAACCCTCAAGGACTATGGCGTCAACACGAACAATGTGCCACTCTACCGTGACAATGAGAGTGCCATCAAGATTGCTCACAACCCAGTTCAACACTCAAGGACAAAGCACATCCATATCCGTCATCATTTTCTTCGTGATCATGTCTTCAAGGGCGACATTACCATCAACCATGTGAAGACTGAAGACCAGCTGGCAGATATCTTCATAAGCCCTTGGATGAGAAGAGATTTTGCAAGATGCGGTGTGAACTAAATATCTTAGAATCTTCGATTTTTTTTTAAAAAGGACACATATCCTAACACTTATGCAAAATTGATGACTTTGATGCGCAACACACGAAGTAACGTTTTTCTTCAATCAATGAAGACTAACCCTCTTAGTGTGAAGAAATTAATGAAGAAACTGATTCTCATAGCTCTACGACAATTGTATGCGGTGTTTGAAATCATCATTCTTATACGGTGGGGCACGCCACCAACAAAAGTTGAAAATCTTCAATTTGAGTTTTTCTTCAGTTTTCGAAATTCCTCGACTGTTCAAATTTCTTCAACTTTGTAATGTCTTCACTCTTTCTGCTGTTATTCTTCATTGACTATATATATACAACCGGTCTATTCTCATAACATTATGAGAATAATATTCTCATAACACTTCCGCACTGCACGCACAACGCGAGGGCACTGCAACACAACGAAAGGTGAACTTTCGTTTCGAAAAAACTGTACGTGTTGTTTTTTGTGTACCTTTTTTGCTCTAGTTTTTTAACCGTTTATCGGAATTATGCGTGTAATATACCGTTGAAAAGCTATGGAGTAGACGCGACTTCGCCATGTTGAACACTTTTCAAAATTCATCACAGTTTAAGAGCAGTTTCGAAAATCGTGCGGCCCACAACGAATGACAGCGAGCATTTTTTCACGTTTTCTTCTAAACCGCTCGTCGGAATGAATCAAATGATATACCGTTGGATAGATATCGTCGAGGCGCATCTTTTTTATATGTATTGTTTTCTCTAATTCGTTGCGGTTTAAAAGCAGTTTCAAATTTACTAAATCACGGAATTCTGTTTTTCGATTTTTTTCAAATTTACGGTACTGTTTTCACTCTAGTTTTCTAACCATTTGTCGAAACAAGGCGTGTAAAATACCGTTGGAAAGCTATGGACGAGGCACAACTTTCCTATGTTGAAATGATTTCGAGATTCCTTACAGTTTTTAGTTAATTTTGAAAATTGTGCGGCTGACTACGAGGGGCAGCATGAGATTTTGGCAAAATTCTTACAAACCGCTGGTCAAAATGATTCAAATTATTCGCCGTTGGAAAGATATCGTCAAGACGCTACTTTTTCATGTAGAACACTCCCTCTAATTCAGTACGGTTTAAGAGCAGTTTTGAAATTACAAAAACGCGAACACTCTGTTTTTCACGACACCAAAATCGACCAGTGCACTGCATCAGATAGAAGAACGCACTGCTTCAGACTAACAACCACACTACATCAAAAGGGCAAGCGAGCTTGATGATTTTTAATTTGAAGCAGTGGAGTTTTTTACATAGCGAACACTACCGAAAGTGAGGCGCAGCAGTAGCGAAAGTGAACCACATTATTTTTTTGCTAGTTAAATTCGAAACCTTTTATTTTTCAATCGCGCCACAAATGAAACGAAGTGTGTTAGAAAAATAAGATAACCGCTCATGGGAATTTTCTCTCTTTTTTACATAGTGAACCTCCAACCACCAAAAAATGGACCACATCATTTTTTTAAACTTCAAGAAACAATTCATGATAGGGCCAAGTTAACTGCATTGTTTTTTTTGTGAAATTTTGCTTCGAAACCAATTGCATTAGGAAGGGAAGTGAACTTCTCCCGAGTGTTTTTATGTGTTTTTCCTTTACAAAGTAAAAATCTTCAGCAACCAAACTGCACGCACGCACTGAGCGAGCCACACGACAGCGCAGTCGAGCTTCACGCCTCTCGGCCAAGCTACAATCCCATCACCGGCGAACTGCAGCCCCACATCGATAATTGCACGAACTCAAAGGCCTAACTGCATTGCCTGAGGTGGAGCTCCTCCGTCCTTCCCGCCAACCACTGGGAGGGGAGAAGAGGAGGTCGCCGAACTGCACGCCCCCGTTTGGTCGAGCTGCACTCCCCCATGTGCAGACTGCATTCTCGTGTGCAGAGTAGTAATCGCCTGAAGCCATCGACGCGACGGGCCAAACTGCATGCCGCCGTTGGTCGAGCTGCACTCCCCCATGGGCAGAACTGCACGCCCGTGTGGGCGCTGCCCACGAGTCATAGAGAAGGTAGGGCCACCGAGATCCATGGCGACGAGAGGAGTCAGCGGGGCGTCTGCTGCTCAGTGAACGGTGGCACGTAGATGGAGAAGGTTGGGGAGAGCCAGAGGGAGGGTATGCAGGCGAACGACGGCGCGACGGACGGGGTCGGAGAAGAAGACCCTTGGAGCTGCTTGACGGGTCAGATCCGTCCCCGGCCCGTTGCGGGGGCATGGCCTGGGCCAGACCAGAGGAATGGCGAATGCGGTAGGAAGGTGTGGGCGATGGCAGGGGGCCGTGCTGTGTGGCGTGGTGGCCGGGATTTAGGGCGCAGGCGGCGCGACGGTGTGGGGGGAAGGAGGCGGCGCGGCCTTGCGGGAGGAAGAGGAGGCGGGACGGCGGCGGGACGGCCTCGGTCCTGAGGAAGAGGAGGCGGGGCGGCGTGTGGCCGTGGGAGGATGGCGCTGCGCGGGGGGATGCCGACAGGGCTGGGCGGGCCGGCGCGGTGGGAGAGGTAGGAGGTGGTCGCGGGAGGAAGGTGAGGCGAGGATGTGGGGAGTGGGGATGTGCGCTGCAGGGGAGAAGAAGGTGGGTAGGTGGGGGAGTGGGCGGGGGTGGTGCGGGAGTTGCCCCGGGGTGGGGTTTGACCGAGCGGGAGGATGGTGGGTAGGTGTTGTGAGAATAAGGCATTTGTTATGAGAATAAGGTCTTAAGGGGTGTTATGAGAATAGACCCACCCTATATATATATTCTCATAACATTATGAGAATAATATTCTCATAACACTTCCGAACTGCTTTGTTTTACTGCATTGGAAAGCTATGCGCACTGCACAGATACTGCAACAGAACCTCATGTTTGAAAAAACTGTACGTGTTGCTTTTTCGGTACCTTTTTTGCTCTAGATTTTTAACCGTTTATCGGAATTATGCGTGTAATATACCGTTGAAAAGCTATGGAGTAGACGCAACTTCGCCATGTTGAACACTTTTCGAGATTCCGCACGGTTTAAGAGCAGTTTTGAAAATCGTGCGGCACACAACGAATGGCAGCGAGCGTTCTTTTGCATTTTTTTAACTGCTCGTCGAAATGAAACGTATGATACACTGGTGGAAAGGTATCGTCGGCGTGCATCTTTTTCATATCTATTATTTTTTCTAATTCACTACGGTTTAAGAGCAGTTTTGAATTTACTAAATCGCGGAATTGTGTTTTTCGAATTTTTTCAAATTTTTTCGCTACTGTTTTCACTCCAGTTTTCTAACCGTTTGTCGAAACAAGGCGTGTAATATACCGTTGGAAAGCTACGAACGAGGCGCAACTTTCATATGTTGAAATGTTTTTGAGATTCCTTACGGTTTTTAGTTAAATTTGAAAATCGTGCGGCTGACTACGAAGGGCAGTGGCTGTTTTTCGTGAAATTTTTACAAAACGTTGGCCGAAATGATCCAAATGATACACCGTTGGAAAGATATCGTCGAGACGCTACTTTTTCATGTAGAACACCCCCTCTAATTCATTACTGTTTAAGAGCAGTTTTGAAATTACAAAAATGCGGAAACTCTATTTTTCGCGACACCCAAATCGACGCGTTTTTTTGCGCTTCCGAACTGCATGTTACTGCAACACAGAGACTAGTGAACTCCATGTTTGAAAAAACTGTACGTGTTGTTTTTTCGGTACCTTTTTTGCTCTAGTTTTTTAACCGTTTATCGGAATTATGCGTGTAATATACCATTGAAAAGCTATGGAGTAGATGCAACTTCGCCATGTTGAACACTTTTCGAGATTCTGCACGGTTTCAGAGCAGTTTTGAAAACGGTGCGACCGACGAATAATGGCAGCGAGCATTTTTTGCGCTTCCGAACTGCACAAGAAAACTGCACTGCATCAGGGTAGGAGCCGGCGCGACGGTGCTAGGGGAAGGAGGCAGGGTGGCAGCGTGGGGGTAGGAGGCGGGGCAGTGGTTGCTGTCCTCGGGGCGCTCCGCGCTAGAAACTTATTTAAGTGAGGGTGTTATGAGAATAAGGTTTTTGTTATGAGAATAAGGTCTTAAGGGTGATATGAGAATAGACCCACCCTATATATATATATTCTCATAACATTATGAGAATAATATTCTCATAACACTTCCGCACTGCACGCTCAACGCGAGGGCACTGCACAGATACTGCAACACAAAGACCAGTGAACTTCATGTTTGAAAAAATTGTACGTGTTGTTTTTTCGATACCTTTTTTGCTCTAGTTTTTTAACCATTTACCACAATTATGCGTGTAATATACTGTTGAAAACCTATGGAGTAGACGCAACTTCGCCATGTTGAACACTTTTCAAAATTCATCATAGTTTAAGAGCAGTTTCGAAAATCGTGCGGCTCATAACGAATGACAGCGATCATTTTTTCGCGTTTTCTTCTAAACCGCTCGTCGGAATGAAACAAATGATACACCATTGGAAAGGTATCGTCAAGGCGCATATTTTTCGTATGTATTATTTTTTCTAATTCGCTACGGTTTAAGAGCAGTTTTGAATTTATTAAATCGCGGAATTGTGTTTTTCGATTTTTTGCAATTTTTGGTACTGTTTTTGCTCCAGTTTTCCAACCGTTTGTCGAAACAAGGCGTGCAATATACCGTTGGAAAGCTATGGACAAGGCGCAACTTTCATACTTTGAAATGATTTTGAGATTCCTTACGGTTTTTAATTAATTTTGAAAAAAATCGTGCGGCTAACTACGAAGGGCTGCGGCCGTTTTTCGTTAAATTTTTACAAAACGTTGCTCGAAATGATCCAAATGATACACCGTTGGAAAGATATCGTTGAGACGCTACTTTTTCATGTAGAACACTCCCTCTAATTCATTATGGTTTAAGAGCAGTTTTGAAATTACAAAAACGCACACACTCTGTTTTTCCGCGACACAAATATCAACGCGTGTACTGCATCAGACAGAAGAACACAC
The DNA here is from genome assembly GCA_902687465.1 of Secale cereale. Taxonomy (NCBI): domain Eukaryota; kingdom Viridiplantae; phylum Streptophyta; class Magnoliopsida; order Poales; family Poaceae; genus Secale; species Secale cereale. The sequence continues at coordinate 217,391,605 of LR738714.1, forward strand.
TTCTTGAGACTGAAAACCGCACTGCATCAAACGGTCAATCGAACTGTATGATTTCTTTTATTTATATGTAACTTTTTTTCGGACGAGTAAGTGGACCAGACTTCACGGCGAGTGTAAGTGAAAAGCAAAAGTATGGAAAAGTGAACCGCATTACTTTTTTGTGTCGTTTTGGTAACGATTTTTCTTTTGCACTTACAAGATGAACAACATCAAACGTCCGACCGCACCGCTTCAAATGGTCAAGTGAAAAACATTGTTTTTTTTTTGTTTCTTTATCATGTTTCATTTAACACGTCTTTGCACTGCATTTCTTCTCTTTCTTTTTTTCTGTTTGGAGTTTTTCGGTTTCCACATTGGCGAGTTGTATACGTGTGAAGAAGCGAACCACATGGTCAAGGGAAATGCGCCGCAACACAATTCGAAATGAACTTCCTTTGTTATATTATATATGTGGTTCGCTTCTTCACAAAATGAACTTCAAATTAACATGGATATTCTCTTCTCTTTCTTAATGAGCGCACTGCAAATGATACATACATACATCCTTCTGTTGTTTTACACATCCACAGATACATACATACATACACAAAATCATAACTAGCACCTAGCAGAGCTGCAATTGAGGATCAACGGAACTTCATTTTTGGGACTACCTGAGCTGCACTAGATCAGAAACCTAGCACCGAAACTGCACCTGCAAAAGTAGCCAAACTTGAAATTGGGGCACCTGCACGGAACTGCACCAGCACCTGCAAAATACATCGTCACCAGAGCACGTCGGAGGAGCTCAGGATCCGTCGCCCGCCATGCACTGCATACCGACACACGAGCGAAACACACGCGCATGCTGCCCAAGCTGCATGCTGCCCGATCCGGCGGACAGGAACCAGTGGCAGCCCGATCCTGCGGCGATTGAGGCTAGGGACGGCCCGATCCGGCGGCGATTGAGGCTGGGGACGGCCCGATCCGGCGGCGAGGGATGCCGGGGCGGGGCAATTTGAGTCCGCGCCGGTGGCTGGTGGCGGCCGGATCCGGCAGTTGAGGCCGCGCCGGGGATGGTGGCAGCCGGATCCGGTGGTGGTCAGGGCGGGCGGTGTGGGTGAGGGCCGGGCGGGGCGATGCAGGTGAGGGAGGTGGTGGTGCGGAACGGTGGAGGCGGGTGGGCGGAGGTGCGGGGGAGGGAGGTGGGGTGGCGG
>LR738714.1:217392810-217413052 GCA_902687465.1 Secale cereale
CGCAGTGGAGGGAGGTGGTTTGGCGGCGCGGTGGAGGGAGGTGGAAGGAGGCTGCGTAGGAGGAAGAAGGTGGGAAGGAGGGGTCTTAAGACCTTATTCTCATAACACCACCCCACTTAACACAGGTTTCTAGTGCAGCACCGCCCTGAGGACAGCAACCCCCTCCCCACCCCGCCTTCTAGCGCGGTAGCGCCCACGCCTCCCATCCCAACCTCCCTCCCCACTAGGCCCCGGTTGCCCCTCCCCAGACCACCGCCGCCGCCCCTCCAGAGCCAGCCGCCGCGCCGTCAAACCTCCTCTCACTCTAGACCGGCCCGCGCGCCTCCCCTCCCCCACCTCAGAGCGGCGCCACTCCCATCGAGCCTCCTCCACCCCCTGGACCAGGGCCTCCCTCCGGCATCCTCCCAAGTCGTCCCGCCCTTGATCAATGCTACTCACATCACCCTCCCTCCCCACGCCTCCTCTTCCCCGCTTGGACACCAGGCCGCACCACGCCCCCTTCCTCCAGCGCCGCCATGCCCACCGGCTGCCTATCCAGCCGCGAGCAGCCCCGAATCCATCCGCCATAGGCACCCAATCGGCTACCAGGCCATTGACCGCGCCGGATTTAGCCGTCCCGGGCCCATACTCACCATCGGGCTTGCCAAAAGCAGGGGATTCGGCCGATCCCCGCTGTGACAGTCGAGCACAGCCCTCCCTCGTGTTGGGCAGATTCGGCAAGATCCCCGCTCACCCTCATCACTGCCTACCATGGCCGTGTGTGGCGGAGAGGTGCTCCGCTGTGACGCGACGCCGCCGACCAGAGGTGCTCAGCCCCTCATCTTCAAGATCCTCGCGCTGGCAACACACTCGTGTAGTTACGAATGTGGGGATTCTGACGAGAGGAGACAAGACGAGTGAACTGTAGTGCGCCAAGGAGCGCGATGCAGTTCGAGGAGCTCCATCTTCTGGCCCCCGACAAGCTTCCCCTCCTCCCCTTGCAGTCCAACCGCCCCGGGCTTGCAGTGTGTCGGTACGAGCTATGGGGTTCACGGTTTGCCGTGCAGTTGTCCCTCATCATGTGACATTCCTCCCCTCTCCGGCGGATAGGATTCAGACCGACCCCGCCGAGCGCCACGGCGAACTCCTCCCCACTACAGATCCAGCAGGTGGTTGGTGGCGAGCACCACACATGCCTCTCCACCCTCGCGCGCCAAACGACCTCCTGCTTCACGCCGTCCTCCCCCAACGACGACGAGATTTGCAATTTTTGTGTTCTTCTGAAGAGAAATAAAAGTGCAAATGTATTCCACTCTTCTTTTGCTTTTAAGGTTCGACCAGGTTGCATTTCGGCTGGATTCAGATGCCCCTACTCCCTGCCCATTGTTCCTTCCAAAAAAAGTTCATTTTGTTGTTTGAGAAAATGCAGATAGGAAATGAGCGTAGAAAATGGATGTGAATGAATACTTGTCTCTAATATGTAGCGTGCAAACAACAAATGCAGTCCTCTCGCCTCGTCCCTGCAGTGCATATTTCATTTTAAACCAAAAAACATATATGCAGTGCACTATGGGAAAAATCAAAACTCTATAGAGAAAAAGAAAAAGAAAAATGCAATGCACTCCTGTCTTTAAAAAAGTTCGCTTCGAAGGACTTTGTAGTACCATGCTCCACGCATCATCATGTGCCCAATTCAAACAATATTTTGTTCATCCCTACCATGTTACAAGTAATATGTGCACATAAACAAGTAATATGTGCACAGCAAAAACTCATGAGGTTCACTTTTTGTAGTGTTGCTGCTCACTTTCGGGAGTGTTGCGGTCCACTCTCGTTCGAAAAAAAAGTTGGAAAAAAGACAACAAAACTTGTCTGAGAAAAATCTACGTCCGACAAAAGAAATCATGAAGTTCAATTGACAGTCTGATGCAGTGCGGTTTTCGATTTGAACAAGTGCGCTTTTCTGTCCGATGCAGTGCACGCGTCGATTTTGGTGTCGTGAAAAACAGAGTGTCCGCGTTTTTTGTATTTTCAAAACTGCTTTTAAACCGTAATGAATTAGAGAGAGTGTTCTACATGAAAAAGCAGCGTCTCGATGATATGTTTCCAACGGTGTATCTTTTGGATCATTTCGACCAGTGGTTTGTAAAAATTTCACGAAAAACGGCCGCTGCCTCTCGTAGTCAGCCGCACGATTTTCAAAATTAACTAAAAACCGTAAGGAATCTCAAAAACATTTCAACATATGAAAGTTGCGCCTCATTCGTAGCTTTCCAACGACGTATCACACGCTTCGTTTCGACAAACGGTTAAAAAATTGAAGCTAAAACAGTACCGAAAATTGCAAAAAAATCGAAAAAACAAAATTCCGCGATTTGTTAAATTCAAAACTGCTCTTAGACCGTAACGAATTAGAGAAAATAATACATATGAAAAAGATGCGCCTCGACGATATCTATCCAGCGGTATATCATTTGATTCATTCCGACGAGCGGTTTAGAAGAAAACGTGAAAAAAACGCTCGCTGTCATTCGTTGTGAGCCGCACGATTTTCGAAACTGCTCAAAAAACTATGATGAATTTTGAAAAGTGTTAAACATGACGAAGCTGCGTCTACTCCATATCTTTTCAACGTTATATTACACACACAATTCCGATAAACGATTAAAAAACTAGAGCAAAAAAGGTACACAAAAAACAACACGTACAGTTTTTTCGAAACTAAGTTCACCTTTCGTTGTGTTGCAGTGCCCTCGCGTTGTGCGTGCAGTGCGGAAGTGTTATGAGAATAGACCGGCTCACTTCCGCACTGCACGCATAACACGAGGGCACTGCAACACAGAGACCAGTGAACTTCATGTTGAAAAAACTGTACGTGTTGTTTTTTCGGTACATTTTTTGCTCTAGTTTTTTAACCGTTTGTCAGAACAATGCGTGTAATATACCGTTGAAAAGGTATGGATTATGCGCTACTTCGCCATGTTGAACACTTTTCGAGATTCTGCACGGTTTAAGAGCAATTTTGAAAACGGTGCGACCGACGAATAATGGCAGCGAGCGTTTTTCCGCGATTTTTTCCTAACCACTCGTCGGAATGAAGCAAGTGATACACTGTTGGAAAGGTAACGTCGGCGCGCATCTTTTTCATATATAATTTTTTGTCTAATTCGTTACGGTTTAAAAGCAGTTTCAAATTTATTAAATCACGGAATTCTGTTTTTCGATTTTTTCAAAAAAATTCGGTACTGTTTTGACTCCAGTTTTCTAACCGTTTGTCAAAACATGGCGTGTAATATACCGTTGGAAAGCTATGGACGAGGCGCAACTTTCCTATGTTGAAATGATTTCGAGATTCCTTACAGTCTTTAGTTAATTTTGAAAATCGTGCGGCTGACTACGAGGGGCAGCATCAGTTTTTGGCGAAATTCATACAAACCGCTGGTCGAAATGATTCAAATTATATGCCATTGGAAAGATATTGTCGAGATGCTACTCTTTCATGTAGAACACTCCCTCTAATTCATTACGGTTTAAGAGTAGTTTTGAAATTACAAAAACGCGGACACTCTATTTTTCGCGACACCAAAATCGATCACTGCACTGCATCAGACAGAAGAACGCACTGCTTCAGACTAACAACCGCACTGCATCAAAAGGGCAAGCGAGCTTGATGATTTTTAATTTGGAGCAGTGCGGTTTTTTACATAGCGAACACTACCGAAAGTGAGGCGCAGCAGTAGCGAAAGTGAACCACATTATTTTTTTGCTAGTTAAATTCGAAACCTTTTATTTTTCAATCGTGCCACAAATGAAACGAAGTATGTTAGGAAAATAAGATAACCGCTCGTGGGAAATTTTTCTCTTTTTTACATAGTGAGCCGCCAACCACCACAAAATGGACCACGTCATTTTTTTAAACTTTAAGTTACAATTCATGATAGGGCCAAGTTAAGAACATTGTTTTTTTTTGTGAAATTTTGCTTCGAAACCAATTACATTAGGAAGGGAAGTGAACTTCTCCCGAGTGTTTTTATGTGTTTTCCTTTACAAAGTAAACCACTTGAGGGTTTACAGCACACTGCGTCTGTTTTTCCCAATGTGATACGTAGGTTCCTGTATTTGGCTGAACATGACTCAAAACAAAAAATACAAATGCAATCGGGTCGCTATTCTTTTAGTACCAAAGCGTACTGCCTGTGGAGTCAGCGATGGCCGCGTGCCCCCATCGTATGGACTGCTCCAGCGAATGACCTGGTCCTGTGCGTTGGCATTGGCAGCGCCGCGAGCATAGTAATGAGATGCCACCGTTGCCCGGTCAGGCCAAGGTGCTCACTTGGGATAGCAAACCACGGGTGTGCGAGCTGCATTGCTATTGTCACCACCTTCGCCGTCGACAGGGAGTTGACCGCAATCACGTGAGCCGATGGCCTTCACCCTATGTCGGCGACGTGCTGCAGAGGCCCACGGTGCGGACTGCAGGGACGCTGGCAGTGGACTGCATGAGGTAAGGGGCGTCGACGGAGACCAAAACAAACTGCAACATGGGGCGGGGCATCGCTAGTGAACTGCATGAGGTGAGGAGGAAGACCCGCAGAGCCAGCGGAACTGCACGGCGGCCCTGTGCCACCTGGGTTTGAGGAGCGAGATGCACTGGTAGTAGGTGGGCTTGCTATGCTCCATGGCCGCAGCCCCATCTCCACTGACAGATGAGAGGCCCCATCACAACGCGGGGTCCGCCGTTGTGTGTGGATCCGGTCGCTGCAACGCAGCACGCGGTCCGCCGCGGCACAATAGGAGGTTGCCGGGGTGGCGGAGGATGGATCCGGCTGTCGCGGCACAGAAGAAGTTCACCGGGGACGGCGGCAACTGTTGGGGGGTGAACTGCAGCACGTAGGAGCCGTGCCGCCGGTGGAGCAAGCCGCCCCTGACTCGGGCAGTGGGGCGTCGCATGGGGGCGTCGCGACCTGGCTCCGGCAGTGGGGCATCTCAGGGGGCCTGGATCCGGCGCCAGGACTCGGACATCTCAGGGGCTCACCGCAGCCTAGATCCGATGCAGATTTGTGCTGGGAGGCGGTGGGGCCGCGTGAGGATAGGAGGCGGGGCGGTGTGTGGCCGTGGGAGGGTGGCGCTGCGCGGCGGGATGCCGACGGGGCTGGGCGGGCCGGCACGGTGGTCGCCGGAGGAAGGTGAGGCGAGGGCGTGGGAGTGGGGTTGTGCGCCGTAGGGGAGAAGAAGGTGGGTAGGTGGGGGAGTGGGAGGGGTGGTGTGGGAGTTGCCCCGGGGTGGGGTTTGACCGAGCGGGAGGAAGGTGCGTAGGTGTTATGAGAATAAGGCCTTTGTTATATATATATATATATATATATATATATATATATATATATATATATATATATATATATATATACAGCCGGTCTATTCTCATAACATTATGAGAATAATATTCTCATAACAGTTCCGAACTGCATTGCAAAATTGCATTGGAAAGCTATGTGCACTGCTACCTTCTTCTGCTGTGCACCACATAGAGGTGCAGCAGGAAACATTCATTTAGCATCATTTCTGGCTAGTTTGACTGATTTCTACTGTTTTATTCGTGCGTGCGCTGATTTAATATGTGGTTAAGCACTGAATTCTGCGAGAAAACGACGGAAATCCTTGGATTTGGCGGATCTGCGTCCGTTCGTCCGCTTTTCTCTGTTCTCTGTTCTCTGTTCTTCCCCGTGCGGATCGAAATTGTTGCGTTTTGTATGTAATATTCTGTTGTTTTCGGCAATTACGGGCTGCTTTTGATCTATCCGTATGAATTGGAGCGGATTAAGTTGTTAATTTGGAAGATTTTTAAGTTTTTTGTCCATGTTTTTTTGCGGCGCGACTGGCTCTGGTCATTTCTCAAAGATGTTTTTTTTGAGTTTTTTTGCATTATATAGTTGTTAGGACTGCATTGCAGGCTGTGTTTTTCGTCTGTGAATCGTGGTCAAGAAGGGTGGACTGCAGTAATATGCAATGCGCGTTGAATTTTTGTAGCGCGGCGAACTGCATTAATATGCAATGCGAGCCTGCATGAACTGCATTACAGCCACGGGGGTGTCGGGGGACTAGTTTGATTAGTTTTTTTGCTTTGGTCAAGCGCGGTGGACTGCAGTAATATGCAATGCGGAATGCACGTTGTTATGTAACCGCACTGCTTTATTTGTCGTTTTTTTATGTTGTTTGTTTTACATATATATATACTGGTGGGTCAATTGGCTCCCCTCCCACCTTATCCCTGGCGGCTCCCATCTCACCTTATCCGTGGCGGCGCCACTCCTGCTCGATCTGTTTTTTCTCCCAACCAGATCTATTTTTCGCCTGGCAATGGATTGCGCGTGCGGCTGCCTCGCAAGGGTGGAGCCGATGCTGGAGACAGGCGTTTTTTCTGAAGGTTTGGTTCTGAACCAGAGGCAGCGGCACAGCGCTCTCTGTTCTATTCTATATTCTTCAGGTATTGGATTTCGGGCTCCATTCGTCCATCAGTTGACTGACGATGATGTCAGTGTTTCATGGGTATGTATTTCTCGGATATTCTTTTTCATGTGTTGTTTGTAGTTAACGCTACCTGAATTTTTGTAGGACTATTAGTTTTCTGAAGAATTTTTTTTGCTACCAAGTATAAGCGAACTGCTTTTCCCATAGTAGTTTTTTTATGAACATTGTAGGAGCAGTAGCAATGTTGTCTAGTCAATATTATTACGTGTTGACATCAATATTTTTTATGAAAGATTGTAATCTTTTTCTTAGTTGTTCTTATTTTTTTCTGTTCTTGTTGTTTTTCTTTGCAGAAATTCCCTTCTGGTCTAGTCAGGGTAACAGAAAGCTGTGTTAATTTGGTGTTGGTCAGCAAGAATGGATATCATGATGTTGATGTTATGTATTCTGTTGACTCTGATGATTGTTTGGTTCTCAAAGATGGCTGGAAGGAATTTGTGGAGGAAGCTGGTCTTCAGGCAGGGGATGTTGTGATGGCTATGTTTTATAGGCATGCAAAGTGTTTGGAAATCAAGTTAAATTTGCTTTAGATCAGTCTCGCTTGAGCAGCAGCAGCATGAGACATTTTTGTTGTAATAATCTTACATTTTTTGCGTGGCTTCTAGTGTATTTTCTTTTGAGAATTCTGAGTATAAGTGAACTGATTTTTTACATATAGTCTTTCATGTGCATCCTATCAGCAGCCGCAGTTTCCTTTTTTTTAACCCACACACGGAACTAGAGTTTTTTTAATAAAAGAGCACTGCATCAACCTTCTTAACAGGAGCAGTTTTGTGAAAGAATTCTCTATGTGAACTGCTCTGATAGTTTTGTTTTTTATGTGTATCCTAGCTACAGCAGCAGTTTTGAAGCAATATACATACTAAAAACAGACTACGGAGAACAGCATATATTTGACAGATAGAAACCATGGTTCTGCGGTCATAATTAACATATTACATCATCAAGCAAACTAACGCAACATAAGCAAACATTGTCCCAAAGCAAACTAGAACGAAAGCAAACTAATCTACATACGCAGATGAAACTAAATCGAGCACTTGCGATAGGAATCCTTGGGTTTCAGCATCTGTCCTGCTTCACCAGTTCCACCCGTTGGAGTTGGAGGTGGAAGTTGATCCCCCCTTTCCCCACCCCCTCCTGGAGGACCTCGGGCGCTTCCTTGTCTTCTCTGTTTCAGCGCGCGCGAGGCCTTTCTTCATGGTGCTGATTCTGTTCCATATCTCGAACGCAGCGTAGGCGTCCTTGGCAGCATACTCGACGTGCTTGGTGCTGCGAATGGAAGTCCACAGGCTGTGGTCGTGGTCTGTCATCTTCATCTTCATGTCTGCCTACTCTTCGTCGATGATGGCAGCAGCTACATCGCCCAGCGAGTCCAGTGGCTTCGTTCCATCAGGCACCCTCCAGTTCGTCTGGATGTCGACGAAGTTGGTGACGTGGAGGTCGCAGGCTGCGAGCTTCTGCTTGTCCTGCTCGATGGCGAAGCCAGCGAACTCGAATCTAAGGAAAGTGAACCGCAAGTTATACCTTTCGGAACTGCATACACGGGCATATAGAACTGCAACGCGTACTCGGCAGAGAGAATTGCTTACCTTGGATCGCCGAGGAACCTGTCGAAGGGGATGCATCTCTTGCCCAATGTACCACATACCTGGAAAAGAAGCACTGGCTGGTACTTGCCGATGGATAGTTGAACCAGGGCCGCTCTGCTGTGGTCGGGTGTGTACTCCACGTCGATGCCGACGATCTTCTGGCGGCGCCGCTGGAGAAGTGTCTTGAACTCTTCGACGTACGTCGCCATGGCGGCGACGTCGGTGGTGTAGATCACCTTCAGCTTCGTGTTCCCGTGCGCATGCACGGCGTCGTAGGTCCTGCTGAACCCCATTGCTGCAAAGAGGAGGTAGAGGAGGAGGAAGGCGCAGCGTCGTGTGTTTTGTGCGGACGGCCTGTTCGATGGAGCGCGGGATTTAAATGGGAGCGGCAGCAACTTCTGCCGAGGACACGATCTCTTCTCCCAACCTTGTTGGCGATCGTGGGTTCGTGATGATCGTGGCGTTCGTGCGGCGTGCAACCGTTGGGATAGAGGACGGGCGAGGCGCGGGCGCTTCGGGCGATAGTGGGCGCATTTATTTTAGGGCAGGCGAACCGAATCGTCCGCCGTAAGCGAACTGCATCGCTTCAGAAGCGGAATCGTTTCCCGCAAGCGAACTGCATCGCTTCAGAAGCGGAATTGTTTTTGTTTACATTTTTTTGCACTAAGCGCACTGCACTGTGTACTCTGCAAGCTTTAAACGCATCACGCACGCACTGCAGTGTATGTGAATCCTAGTCTGACTCTACATTTTTTTTCTTTTCTATCTGCTTTTCTGTATTGATTCACGTTCATGTCAGATTCTATACAACCAAGAGAACTGCATTCTCAAAATGACATTCCGATGTCAGGTTTTTCATACAGAAGAGAACCGCATTCTGAGAGTGGCATTCTCATCTTATTTTCTTTTTTCATACATAATAGAACTGCATATTATATACGATACGATATATATAAATGATGAAGTTAATATGTTTTTTAAAATGCAAAACTGCATATGTGTTTGATCTACGTCCTTTTCCTGGTGCTTCTTCGCAGATTGTGCACTGCATTTGTTTCAACGGTTGTTGCTGCTTCTGTCTTGATCTTGTTGTTCGCATTACCCCTCGTAACGGGACCGTGCGACCGCGATGCTTGCCTACGCGCTGGATTCTGCGTTCTGTCTCTCCCCCTCGTTTTTGATGATGGTTCTTCGATTTCTTCATCTGCTTCTTCTTCTTCCTCGTCTTCTTCTTCCTCGTCTTCTTCTTCTTCTTCCTCATCTTCCTCCTCGGTTTCATCAGCTTCGATCGCTTCCTCACTCTCTTCTCTGTCAGCATCTTCTTCGTCATCTTCTTCATATTTTTCCTCTGTTCTATTTGGACAAGTTCTCGCGTTATGCTTCTCTCTCTTGTTGCAGACGCTACATAGTCTTCTCTTTGGCGTATCATCTTGTTGGTCAGCTTGGTGATTTGTGGTGGCATTTTCAGCCTGGATTTGTTTCAGCCTCTCCTCACATGTTCTCGAGTTGTGTCCCGCAATCTTATTGCATGATTTACACATCCTTACCCCCAGTGCTATTTTTTCTAGGGCTTTTTTCATTTGCTGCAGCTTTTTTATTTGCTGACTTGCTCTCTTTCTTTCTCCCTTTTGTGTTTGAAACAGGCGGGGGAAGAATTGTGTCATCCATATTATGAACTGCACCATCAGCAGCATGTTCGTGCTCCTTTCCTTGTTCTTCACCCCGCGCATCCATTATCTTCTCTGCCTCTTCTTCTTCATTTATTACGTTCACTTCTTGTATGAGTTTTCTCATCCCAGCTAAAGCTCTGTTGTACCCTCTATCTGATTTGACACCTCTGTTCGCCAGGTCCATTGCAGTTTCTGCAAGTAGTCTCCTACGGCAGAACATCGAACTCCCATCCGGAGCAGTTTGCTCATAGTCTCTGCGGTCAAAAGTTGGATTTTGGCGTGCGTTCCGTGTGTATCTCTTCAATATGTACTGTTCAGGTATCTTGTCCACCCGCAGCTGATCCAACATGCAAATGATGTGCATGCAGAACAGGCCTGCAGCAAAAGAAAATTTTAGGGTTACTCGTGCCAGCAAACTTCACATAAATAGGCAATATTTTTTAATTTTTTTGGTTTTGCGAACTGCATTATAAATAGGTCCTGGGTCTGCTGCTATAGTGAACCTCACTATATATTTTTTTGTTTTTAATCTCTTTTTTTTGCTACGAGCAATAAGTGAACTTTATTTTGTTTTACGTGTGCTTATTTTTTTTGTTTTTCTGTCTCACTTACCTGTGTGTGTCCACAGCTTGCATTCGCATTCGTAGATACCGTTCGTCACATCAGCAACCACCTGGAACTCGTGTCTTGCCCAATCAAAATCATCAGACCGGTTGTAGTGGCGCACCAAATATTTCGTCGGGTTGTCAGTGGACTGCTCTGATCTGAAGGCAGTGCTGCGGTAGTGCGTTTGCTTGAAGTCAGCAAAGACCGCCCTGGTGTAAATCTTGGAGAGCTGAACCTCGAATCCAAACTGAGTAGTAGTCTTTATTTCCGTCTGTGAAACAAAGAAAACCAGTTAAGTAGTTGTCTTTTTCGCGGCAAAAAACAAGAAAGCGAGTATTGTTTTTATTAATTGCTCATCCATCTCTAAAAAATTTGCTCTGTTCATATACCTCGTTAGCTATGGTCTCCGCGTGCTCGACGCCCTTCCTTGTCTGGATGCACCTGTCCACCTGGGACGCAAAGATGTGCAGGTCATGTCTTTCCTTGACAAAGTTCCTCTTCAAGATCCGGTTCATGCTTTCACTTCTCTGTGTGGACGTCATCCGTGCACAGAACACCTCCTTGTAGTAAGCCGATATCCATTCTTTTCTGTCTGCCCACAGCGCCTTCATAATCTCATCATTTTGCAGGTTATACTTTTCCATGAGCTCACGCCAAGCGCGTTCAAACTCTGATGGCATCAGTGGGTGGTTGAGAACGGAGGTCAGCTCATCCTTGAATTTCTCATAGGCTTTGTACAGCAAGGACATGTGATCCTTGTATTTTTTCAGTATATGCCAATGGCATAACTTGTGCAGCGTGCCTACGAGCGTACTTTTTATCGCGACATCCATGGAGGGGCATTGATCTGCATGTTTTTGAAAAAAAAACAAGCATCGAGTTGTTGAGAGAACTGCATATGCTTTTTCTGCTTTTTTTCTTTTTTTTTTCATTTGGATGTAAGAAATGTACTACAAAACTTGGCAGTGAACTGCATTGTTATTTAATTTCACTCTTTTTTTCAGCATACCTGTGAGTATGCAGATTGGCCGTTTGTTGTTCATGCAACACAAGAACGTCCGGAACACCCACTTGAAAGTCGGTATTGTTTCGTCTCTGATGAGAGCCACAACGAATATTGTACTTTGGAGGTGGTGGTTGACTCCAACGAAGACGCCCAGAGGCATGTGGAACTTGTTGGTCTTGTAGGTCGTGTCAAATGTGACACAATCTCCAAAATCTTCGTACGATCCCCTGCAGCTGGCGTTCGCCCAGAATATGTTGCGCACACGGTTATCGACATCTTTGTCGTAATCATAGAAGAACTCCGGGTTTATTTGCTGCATCTTTTCAAAGAAAGCCAGGAGTTTCTTCACATCGTCCTCTGTTTCCTCCCTCGCGAATTGATGCTTCCTGCAGTTCGAATTAACAATATACTTTCAGCATTATGGACTTACAGAAAATGCACAAAGCGTACTGCATGAAATAGACGATATATCGTTTTTTTGTTTTAGTAAACGTACATGTTCACCCAGTCACGGCTGGTGCGCCCCATAAAGTGCAGTCCTCCTGACATCCTAGACAGGGTTGACATCATCTGCGTGTGCGTGAGGTTGTCGCTCTGCATGTCCTTCACTAGTTTATCGAGCAACGGGTCATCCGTCTTATGCGAGTGCATGTGCAGAAGCATAGCCGGGCTGTCAATAATCCTGTGGTTGTGATTGAGCTCAATCTCTGCTATCACAAACACATCCTTTATTTTTTTCAATCTCATCCCCGCCTTGCAGCCAGTCCTCTTTGATGTTTTTTCTCGCTTTCTGTCATAATCAGTGACAGTTTGTTTGCTTCTGCCTTCCTTTGAGCACACGATGTATCTGTTTGTTCTGTATCCGCCGTTTTTGCGTGTGCCGAAGCCTGCATGCCTCGCATACATGTTGTAGAATTCTCGCACCGCATCTTCTGATGTGAACTGCATACCTTTCACAGGCACAACTTCTTGGAGCATGTTCTCATCCTGCACACATACAACATGGAATGTTTCTTTTTTTTTGTTAATGAGAATGCACAAGCTAAAACCATGCGTAATAACTGAACTGCAGTAGTCATGCAAGGATGCTTACGTGCGTGTACTGTTTTTCTTCTAACGGTGTTTTCAGCTCACCGATGTTTATTGGGCATGGAGGGGTGACAACAGACCTGTGTAATTGAGGATCGCGAGGAGGCAGGAGTGTGGAGAACTTTACTTTTTTTGTTGCTTGCGGCCCTCCTTGATTCTGTTTCCGATTCTTTTGTTGGGCAGTAGGTAGCCTTGGTGGAATTCCACTGTCCCTTTGTCGACGAATCGTTTGCACATGGACCTGCCGAACTTGCTGGGTTTCAACATCGGCTTCTGGAGGTGCTATATCATCCGTTCTGATCTGCTGACCAAATGTTTCAACGACACGCGTGTACCTTGGCTGCATAACTGTTATGATTTGCTCTTCGTCATCATCCTCCTCCTCATCATTTTTCTGCGCGTGTTCCCCCATGAAGACCAGATCGTCATCGTCCTCCTCGTCATCCTGCGGTTTTTTTTGTTTCACCGCCTTCTCCATCTCGAATGATGTTTGGTTCACTGTTTTCATCTTTATCCTCTACATCTTCCTCCACGGAGTAGGCAGTTCTGTTTGTCATGTTAAAGAAACCCCTAGGTAATTCAGGTGTTATCCATCCAGGCATCTCCCACTCTTCTCTTCCAATGCAGTTCAGGGGCTCGGGGTCGTAAATGATTCGAGGCATCTTCTGTTTTTGAGGTATAGTAAATTCCTGCAGGTTATTAAGACAAAGCTTTTTTTATGCACGTCAACAACGAAATGAACTGCATCTTTCGTACTATATATCATTATATTCTTGCAACGGTAAGAAATTGCACCTCAATTTGTCATTCTACAGCAGGGGCACTGTTAGTTAACGTGAAGAAACAATGCACTTCAGCTCTAGGAACAGCACTCTACATATTTAAGTCAATGTGGACTGCAATTTTGATCCATACTGCGTTTTTTATTTTTCGAGCCATCCTTTTATGTTTTTCTACTTTGGAGACACATGTGACTGCAGTCGACGCAAGATGGGGGACTGCATGGGTATAAAAACGGCACTGCAAACTGGATGTGGGGGCTTGGTATGTTGATTTTCTTACCTTATATGCAGTTCCCTCTTTCTGTAGATGCAGCTCTTGCTGCTGTTGTCGTGCAGTCCACCTCCGCTGCAGGAACTCATGCGCTTTTTCCACCTTCGCCATTGTTGCGGGAGAAGGCTGGACGTGCACCATTGCAGTTCGCATCCACGACGAATGCGATGTAGTAGTCAACCTTGTAGTTCGCTTCCCCCTGTCATGCATGACTGAGGCTGGATGCTTCAGGGGCGGATCCTCCAGGTGTTGTTGGGGCGAAGGTGAGGTGCGGCGTCGCTTCCTAAACGCCGCCACGGAAATTTCGTCCCCGACGGAGTGCATCGCCGGCCGCTTTGGCGCGCGCTCCGCTCCCGCTACGAGGCGGGGGGAGGGGTGGAGGTGAGGTGCAGGACGCTGGCCGCCGGCCGTCGTGCGCTCCCGCGCTAGGAGGCGGGGGGACGGGTGGGGGAGGACGCCGGCCGCCGGCCGCCGTGCGCCCCCGCGCTAGGAGGCGGGGGAGGGGTGGGGGAGGACGCTGCCCGCCGGCCGCCGTGCGCTCCCGCGCTAGAAGGCGGGGGAGGGGTTGGTGAGGACGTTGGCCGCCGGCCGCCTGGGCGCTCCCGCGCTAGGAGGCGGGGAGGGGTTGGGGAGGATGCCGGCGTCGGGCGCTAGGAGGCGGGGAGTGGACGAGGAGGGTTGTTAGGAGAATAAGGTCTTAAGGGGTGTTATGAGAATAGACCCACCCTATATATATATATATATATATATATATATATATATATATATATATATATATATATATATATATATATATATATATATATATATATATATATATTGAACAATCTCACATTTCATTTGAAATTCACATGCTGATTGCAGGCATCGTGTGACCACATTGCATCCATGCACACCACATTTTGAATTTGTGATAATGCGTGGCTTTTGCAGCTCACATCTAAATACTTGTAGTTGTGGGGGCCAGGGTACCATGCGTAAATTGTGTCATAAACACAATATACATATAAAACATGTTTTAGATTATGGAGATCTAGCTAGAGCCTGAAATGTACTATTATTTGAAATCATTATAAAGTGGATTCAAAATATTGAATTCAAGTTTAATGGTACAAAGTAGTTGATATCTAACCTGACAATAACCATGTTGTGTGTTGCCAAAATAATATACAAATGATGGTTTAATTTGACAAAAATCGTAATTGTAGATTATTATTCAAATAGAGAAATGAATTCAAATTTAGTTCATATTGCGGCCAGTGGTATACATTTGGAATGCCCTAAAATGTTCATTCGAGTAGGTTACATACATTATACAAACATAACATGGATTCAAAGCATTGCATGGCATTTGTAGTAATTCATACAGCAAAACATGAATTGATTTGCTAGCGTACCATTCTCCTGAAAATTACCGGCTGTCGCGGCAAAGAACAAGTTCACCGGGGACGGCGGCAACTGTTGGGGGTGAACTGCAGCACGTAGGTGCCGTATCGCCGGTGGAGCAAGCCGCCCCTGACTCGGGCATTGGGGCGTCGCATGGGGGCGTCGCGACCTGGCTCCGGCAGTGGGGCATCTCAGGGGGCCTGGATCCGGCGCCGGGACTCGGACATCTCAGGGGCTCACCGCAGCCTAGATCCGATGCAGATTTGTGCTGGGAGGCGGTGGGGCCGCGCGAGGATAGGAGGCGGTGCGGCGTGTGGCCGTGGGAGGGTGGCGCTGCGCGGGGGGATGCCGGCAGGGATGGGCGGGCCGGCGCGGTAGGAGAGGTAGGAGGTGGTCGCGGGAGGAAGGTGAGGCGAGGGCGTGGGAGTGGGGATGTGCCCTCAGGGAAGAAGAAGGTGGGTAGGTGGGGGAGTGGGCGGGGGTGGTGCGGGAGTTGCCCCGGGTGGGGTTTGACAGAGCGGGAGGAAGGTGGGTAGGTGTTATGAGAATAAGGCCTTTGTTATGAGAATAGACCCACCCTATATATATATATTGAACAATCTCACATTTCATTTGAAATTCACATGCTGATTGCAGGCATCGTGTGACCACATTGCATCCATGCACACCACATTTTGAATTTGCGATAATGCGTGGCTTTTGCAGCTCACATCTAAATACTTGTAGTTGTGGGGGCCAGGGTACCATGCGTAAATTGTGTCATAAACACACTATACATGTAAAACATGTTTTAGATTATGGAGATCTAGCTAGAGCCTGAAATGTACTATTATTTGAAATCATTATAAAGTGGATTCAAAATATTGAATTCAAGTTTAATGGTACAAGTAGTTGATATCTAACCTGACAATAACCATGTTGTGTGTTGCCAAAATAATATACAAATGATGGTTTAATTTGACAAAAATCGTAATTGTAGATTATTATTTAAATAGAGAAATGAATTCAAATTTAGTTCATATTGCAGCCAGTGGTATACATTTGGAATGCCCTAAAATGTTCATTCGAGTAGGTTACATACATTATACAAACATAACATGGATTCAAAGCATTGCATGTCATTTGTAGTAATTCATACAGCAAAACAGGAATTGATTTGCTAGCGTACCATTCTCCTGAAAATTAACATGCACCTTGTTATCCCAAAATTTGAAGCTATCTCTTTGTATCGTTGTGCTCGGAAAACTCCCTGCATCTCAACCCGCGTGTTGCCTTCCCAAAATTACAACGCATGCGGAAACTCCCACCTCCTGCGAAATCGCGACAAGTGAAATTCACGTGATACCCCTTGAACCGAAAGAACCACCTAGTTCAAATTGCTGAGGGTATTTTCATAACTTACCCCACATGTCGGACAAGAGCGTCCCTAAGCCATGGATCCCCCTCCCATCGCCTCCGCCGCCCCCATTCGAACACCGAGGCCGTGAAAACCTGCGAAGCCCCACACCCTTCTCCGTCTGCCACCCAACTAGAGCCTCTTCACCGATGACATCGTCCACCACAACACCTCGACCTCCCTCATCCACCGCACTAGATGAGGATCCGTTGCCGATCTCGTCGTCCTGCCGATTCAGCCACCCTGTCCTCCACCTCCAAGGAGCTGCCACGACGTTCCCCTCGTCTTTCACACCACCTCCATTACCACACTGCCATCTTCACCTCCACCCCCTGAAGAGCAGCATCATCACCAATTCCTAGGATGATGCAGAGGCCTAATCAGCGCCACCAAAGAGGTTCTACAGTAATCGCATCATTTTCTTCTTGCTTTGATCTCACGGTGTTGCCGGCGCTCGGTCCCAAGCCGCCAAGGCGCAGCTCCATCTATGGTGGCATCGTCGGCCACTTCCTTTACGGCGTCGCTCCTTCGGCGGCGACGTCCACATCTGTCGGAGCTGCTGCTGCTTTGGCTCTCGCTTGCGCTGCTGCTCTGCTCTTGCTCTCTGGTCCCGTTCCTGGTCTTCTCTTGCTCGCGCTCATGTTGCTTCTCTTGCTCTTGCTCTTGCTTGCGCTGCTGCTCTAGTCTTCCTCGCGATGCTACTGCATGAGCAGCAGATCCTGTTCTCGCTCGAGCCCCTACAGTTGCTACCCGAGATGCTGCTACACGACCAGCTGCCCTGGCTCTGGCACAGGCTGCTGCTCCGGGCGCTGCTGCTACTACTACTACTTTTCTGCTACTAGTGCGTTCAGTTTCCATAATAAAATTCAGTTTCGATAGTAAAATTCAGTATCGACAGTTAAATTCAGTTTCGACAGTTTAGTCCAGAGATGAGCGGCTGATGTATTTTACATCTAGCTCTTTTTGGTGATGTATTTTACATCATCTATTGGAGATGATATTAGAATCCCACTTAAGGTTAACGTTGTCTCTCTTGTCATGCTTCAGGATCCCCGGCGTACACCACACCGGAGCTGCTTCAACGACGAAACCGTCCATCACATCGGAGCAATACCCTCGGTGCCATCTTCACATGCCTAAGAACACCTTCCCCGCCTCAGACACCCACATCAACCGGTGCATCCTCAGCGACCCACCCAACGATGCTCAGGTTGACATGGCTTCTCCTAAGAGGTTGTCCACTCATCGCATAATTATTTTACTCTACATGTAATATATATTGTCCACCGAGCACACGTAGTAATTGGAATACAAATAGTTTCTCCTATAAGACAAGCAATGAGGTACTAGGAAGTTAGCTATCTGTGTTGGACTCTCTCGAAAGCCATCATTATTTATTTCTGGGCGTTGGAGCTGTGCATGTGTAGATGGGCCTGGGAGTTGAGCTAGTAGGGCAGTGGCCTGGGTCCAAAGTAGTAGTAGTACAAAAACATTTCTGCAGGCTATTGCCTAATCAAGCCTACCTACTAGAATTGCCACTGGTTGAAAGAAAAAGTGAAGGAAAAACATAGGATTTGGAAAGTTACCTATGGTAGAACTATTCTCATGCATTTGGTGTAAAGGAATGGATAAAAGATAAACTGTAGGAATTTTTCCTTTAGTGTCTCTTTCAAAGAATAACCGTAGGAATTTTAATATCCACTTAGCCATCCTTTTCAAATTCCTATTCATGAAGAATAAGACTAAGTGATAGTAGCATAATACCATTATAACTTTACATTTTCTTGCGGTTTGATTTAATTTGACCATGCTTCTTTGCATTCCTATGATCTTCCAATTCCCGTGAACGAAACATCTAGATTAACAGAAATCATTTTTTTGCAAATGCTCTATCTTGCATATGCATTCCGACCCTCTTCCTGTATTTCCTATCCATGTGTTGTTACAATCCTCCAATTGGAAGAAGCCCTTATAGATTTACTTCTGTTATAGATAGGTGTCAAAGAAAACCTTATGTGGTTTGTCCCACTCCTGCCATGCCATCATCCACCCCAGCTCACCTGCTCTAACGAAGGAAGGGTCCACCATAGTAGGGATCCGCCCTCCAGACAGTCTTTTGCCCCCTCAGATCTTCTTCCCCGTCGCCGGCAGCCACCACAACAACATTACCACCATCAACTTAGCAGAGTACCTTGAGGACTACACGGGTCCACAAGAGAGGTCACACTCTTTCCTGTTTGCTAACATTATGAATCGCTTAATATAACCTGCTACTTTATTGTCCTGTTCACCTCTTAAACTCCGAGTCTGGTCCAAACTAATGCTCAAACTCAAGTTTTTAAATGGTTGTGAGGTACATATTGGGGCAGCAATGATTAGTATATGTCTACTATCTGGTCAATCTCCGGTGTCTAGTAGGTGTTTCATGTTGGTTGTGAAACAAACAGGAAAGGAGCCAGTATCTATATTTTTTAACTAAAGCTATTATCTGCCTGCTATCATTTGTTTTGGGTCTATCCATAAGTAGCTACCATCACTCTAGATTTCTGCATGCACTCCTTACATAATCTCACTATGTTTTATTCCTATGCATGTCAGTTATTGTACACAATGGTACTGAACATGTAGAACAAAAGAGACGAGGCTTGTGTGGCAATAAATTGTCATGCAGACGTCGCTGAATGGTGGGCGCAAAGACATCCCCCTCCCACTGTTCCATATTGTAATCAAAAGGAAGATAACTGTTCAGAGGGGGATTCATAGGGAGCAGACCACTCCTGTTTACCCCCTAAGGTCTTTGCTCTAACTTGGCCTGCTGATGTTGGTCATATCATGCATATGGCGCCTTGCATTGCTTACTTTACACATCAAATATGGCATATGCTTAGTTTAGGCATGCTTTGTGTGAATGCATTCTGTATCATATATGTGAATCATGCAATGCCATCTTGTTTAGCCATGGATCATATATATGAATTTTACAATGCCATCCTCGTTAGCTAGTCATTTGACATCTAAATTATATCATCCCATCCTATTTTATTACGTATTAAATTTGTCAACAATGTTAGTACATTGAAATACTCTTCATGTGCATTAGCCATTCCACATGGTAATGGAAAAATCTGGAGTGAAAATAAGGTCTTCAGAGCAAACAATGCTATCTAATGAAGCGCATGTCTTGCTGGTTATGGATAGCTCCCCAGAGAAGGATTCAGAGACAGATGCCCAGTCCTATTCCCCCCCCCCCGAGGATATATTGCTCATATCGTGCATATGGTGTCTTGCATTGCTATGTCATTTCCTTTGTTTATACATGCTTTGTGTGAATGCCACATGTTTAGTGTGTAATGACCATATATGTGAATTATGCAATGCCCTCTTGTTGCAGGACATTATATATGTGAATTATGCAATGATATCTTGTTGAAAGGCATTATATATGTGAATTATGCAATGCCATGCTGTTTACCCAAGCATCATATATGTGAATTATATCAAGCCATCCTTTTTTTCAATTATGTATTCCATTTGTCGACAATGTTTGTATGTTCAACTTATCTTCCTATGCATCAGCCATTTGAATTGGTGGTAGAAAAATCTAGAGTGAAAACAAGTTCTTCAGAGCAGACAATGCTACCTGCTGAAGCACATATCTTGCTGGTTACAGATAGCTCATCAGTGGAGGATTCAGAGACACATGACCTATCCTATTTTCCCCTGAGGTGCATGCTCAAACTTGGCAGGGTTGTATTACTCATATCATGCATATGTTGTCTTGCAATGCTTAGTTTTTACATCATATACACATTATTGAGTGCCATCTGCCTAGTATACACATCATATATGTGATTGCCCTCTGCTCACTTGCTTAGTATATATATATATATATATATATATATATATATATATATATATATATATATATATATATATATAT
>LR738714.1:217413131-217454290 GCA_902687465.1 Secale cereale
ATATATCATATATTTGAATTATATCATGCCATGATGTTTACATAGAAATCATGTATCTGAATTATAGCATGCCAACCCATTTCCTAAAGACATAATATAGTTATATCATCTCATCCGGTTTACATAGTCATCATATTTTGAATTATGTCATTCTATCCGTGAATTATATCATGCCATCATGTTTCCATCGACAGCATGTATGTGAATTATGGCATGCCAACCACTTTAATAGACACTTCATATAGTTATATCATGTCATCCTGTTTACATAGTCATCATATTTTGAAGTATGTCATTCTATCATGTTTAGTTAGCCATCATATATGTGAAATTGTGTCATGCTATCCTGTTTAGTTAGCCATCATATAGGTGAAATTGTGTCATGCTACCCTGTTTGGTTAGACAACATAAATGTGAATTATTTCATGGCCTATTTTCTTCCCTACTATCCATTGCACCTGTCTATCATACAATGTCTGTACATTCAATTACTTTTCTTGTTTATTAGCCATTTGAATTGGAGGGGTGATGGAAGTATCTATGGGAGTAAAAAGATGGTCTTCAGAAAATATAGTGTTGCCCGTTGATGCAGATAGAACCACAGTTGTACTTGCTCAAGAACCAGCCCCACCACACATAACCCAGACTCACACAAATTCTACCCATACCCAGTTGGACAGAGAACCAGCTAAACCCCTTGTAACCCCAACTGTAGCAGATAGTAACCCAGTTTCAGTTGACACAACACTGTCTCCACCATAGAGCACCCAAACATGAGCAGTTAGTAAGGCAAGTGATGTGCCAAAAGCACAAGGACCACCACACCGAACCCCAAGTCAACGCTTAAAGTAGAAGAAGAATTGTTCTCAGGTCAGGTTCCGTAGCTATGGTTCATAATCCTTTGCTCTTACATCATTGTATTTACTCATACCAACTAACTTCAAATTTAAAGGATGCAATTAAAACTCAAATGGTGCGACAGGTATGTTCTAAACATGTTTCTTTAACTGGTTTGCTATTGTAACTTGCTCTATGTTGGTTTTAGTTTCAATTTAATAAACAATTATGTTCTCATGCCATGCACATTACAAGTGTTGTTAGTGTTGTGTAGTTTCCCACACTTTCTGTCTATGCTGCTTTGTCTTAAACATATACGATTTGAGTTGTCTCTATCTTGATTTTGCAACATAAACTAGAATGATATAAACTATACAGTGACCATAGTACATGGATATATGTTTGTTTCATGTAGTTATCTTGTCCACCTTACTACTGAACTGGTTTACCAAAATGAGTTTCATATACATGCTAAACCTGTGATGTGTCTGTTTGTTTCTCTTTTAGAATGCAGACAAATGGAGAAGAGTACCCCGTTATGCAATGGTAAAGGAAGTAATGGAGATAGGGTTCAAGATAGGGAGACATCCCAGTTAGTCTCCAAGAAAACTGATAAAACTGCTAGGGAAAACTATCTTGAAGACAGTGAGACAAACCCAAAGTCCCGTCTTGGTGTAGTGTTTGAGTTACTGGCCACTACCACAGGCACAAGCTCCTCAAACTCATTGTCTGAATTAGTTCAGTTTCTTCAGTCTGAACTACAAGCTGAAAGACATCGAGCAGTTGTGCTCCGACAAGAAGCCGAAGGACTGCGGAAGTCCTTGGATAATTCAGATGCATACTTTCTGGTGCAACAGCAAGCACTGGAGGATTTAAGCATCAAACAAGAGAAAGCTAATAAGCTTGTTAAGTGTCTTGTCAGCATGGTGGATACCGAGGATATTGTTTCCTAAGCTCTTGTGAAGTGGTTTCAGTTCTGGACTTGTTTTGCTGCGGCGTTTATTTGCACTGGTCGCCAACTTTGACAAGCAGTGTATGTAATATCCTGCTTTGTTCCCCATATTTGCACTGGTGGCAAACTTTGATGCCCAGTGGTTGTAATATGTGTAATAGCCATAATAGCCTAGCGTGTGTTGCTTGGTTATTTATTTCATTGTTGTCTTGTTTATATGTTTGCTTGTAGTCAGTGCAGTTCTTTTTCCGCGGTGTGCTAGTGGCCGCAATAACCTATTATTTAAAACTACGCCACAATATCCGTTGGCAACATACAGACTGTCGGTGTACAAAAAGAGGGGTGCACTTTTTGTACCCCTATGACCGTGCACGGGCAGTCTGAGCCACGGCGCCATTCCACCAAGCAAGGCAAGGGAGGCAAGCCAGGGCAAGACTGAAGCTCGGTGAAAACTGGAGCGACACCAAGAACAAGACCACGAAGAGCAAGGGGGACGAAGCGGTTTTCCCCGGCAAGATCCTTGCCGGGGCCGGCTCTGGCAGCCCCGGCAAGGCCCTTGCCACGACCGCTTGCCCCCCGCCTACGGAGCAAATCGCCCTTGAGACCGCCACCCCCATGGGGGGAGGATTCGGGAGATGTCCCCGTGGTGGCATGCAGATCTTTGTGAAGACCTTCAAGATCAGATACAAGGTAAGAAGATGGCGACCCTTGGCTGGATCCCAGCCAAGGGGATCCACAAGGCCCCCGACAAGCACCTTGCCGGGGATGACAGCAGACGCCACGGCAAGACCCTTGCCGGGGCCCCAGCAAGGTCCTTGCCAAGGACACCCACGGGGCCCCCATCAGGCCCGCGCCAACTGGGTCTCCACCGACCCACGCAGCTGCCGACCCAACCAGCTGGACAGGCTCCTGCGTGGCAACCCACAGGTCTTCGTGGAGGCCCGCCGTTGCGCCGCCTCAGCTGCCTGTCTGCCTACATGGCACCTCAGGCACCGCTAGCCAGGGCGCGTGTCGACACGAGGAGGAGCGGCGACGGACAAGACAGGCGTCTCCCCTCGTCCCCGATAAAGCAAGGACACCTAATCAGGGCGCATTAAATGCACCTTGTCCTGTAATGCGAGGGATAACCTCGCATTACTGTACCCTTTCCACCTCCTGTGTGCCACCATGGCGACCCCTTTTTCCCTATAAAAGGAGGCCCGAGGCGACCAGGAGAAGGATTCGGCTTTTCGAAACCCCTCACGACTCTTTTGGAGCTCCTCGTTAGCTGAAGAACACCACAAATAATCCACCAAAGCAGGAGTAGGGTTTTACGCATCCGTGCGGCCCGAACCTGGGTAAAGGAACCGTGTCCTGATCGTTAGATCCGCTCTTCTCTCAATCCCGCGCCCCGCAACCGTAGTAGGGATTCTTGTGACCCCATAGGTGTCGATCCAAATACACCGACATCTTTGGCGCGCCAGGTAGGGGGTGCGCAGCTGTGAGAATCGGCTTTAGCTGTTAGTTCGACGCTTCTGTGTCATCATGGCGCCCAAGAAGAAGACGACAGTGGCGGTTGGCCAATCGGAAGCCGGACAGCCCGTCCCGGCGCGGGCGAGCAGTGGGCCAGTCGCGGAAAGTACCCGGGGCGCTGCTCGCGAACACCAACGACATCCTGATAGCCGGAGTTTGGGAGGTGGCGATGCATGTGCGCCTGGTAACAGGCTGCACGTCGCCGGTTCCAGGGATGGAACCCGGCCCTCCACGGGTGGCGCGAGGCCTTCCAAGGCCGCGGTCGCACCACCCGAGGACGATGCGAGGCCCTCCAGAACTCCCATGCTGGCACCAACATCGCGCTCTTCTCAAGCAGCGCGCGACGAACGGCGTCGTCGTCCTGAAGACCCCGGACGTCGCCATGGGAAGAGCCCCGAGCGCCGATCCCGGGATGTAGAAGGCCTGCCTGCTCACCGAAGCGCCGGTGGAGATGATAGGCGACCGCGGAATCGTGATGGAGCTCCCCCTGACGCGGTCAGGGGTCGGAGCACGTCGCGATCCATGCAGGTTTCGCTACCGCCGACGCCAGCCGAAGCTTTGGCGCGCGCGCAGTTGCTCCTAGACTTTCCTCCCATTACGGGGAAACTCGACGAATGGAGGGCCACCATCCGAAGCCTTGTCGCAGTCGCCAACAGGGACGACCTAAATCCAGCAGAGCTCCCGGGCCGACGCTCCGATGGGGTCCCACGCACCGCGGGCGGGAGAGCTGGCACCGTCGTGGCTATGGTGCATTCGCCTCCTCCTCGCCCAGCTCCGCGTGCGTCGACCCGTCGGGAAGTCGCGGGCGACGCCATCTCTATAGCGTCGCCCGACCAGCGGACCCGCGACTACTAGCATCAAGTTCTTCAGGAGCGGGCCCATGAAGACGCACGAACCACCATCGAGCGCCGGCGCGAAACGCGCCACCAGTCAGACAGGCGAGCAGGGCCTGATGCGGACCGCCCAGCGCCGGAAAGCCCTGGAGGTCTACCTTACGAGGTGGGTTGTCCGGCTTTCACACGTGAGCTGCGGCAGTTCCAGTGGCCCTCTCACCGCACCTTCAAGCCTCACGTTGGCGAGAAGTACAACGGCAAGACCCACCCGTCGGAATTCCTCAGCATCTACACCATCGCGATGCAAGCTACTGGGGCCCGCGACGATAAGGTGCTTGCGAATTACTTTCCGTTAGCTCTTAAACCTAACGCCATGTCATGGTTGATGCACTTGCCAGTAGACTCTATTTCCTCCTGGTCCGACTTGTGCCATGAGTTTGTTGGCGCCTTTACCGGAGGCCATCAAGCCCCTGGCCAAGCGAGTGACCTGCATGTCATACCCCAGAAGGAAGGCGAGACTCTGCGCAAGTACATACAGATATTTAGCCGGGTACAATACAACATCCCCGATGTTCACCCTGCCGCCATCATCAGCGCGTTCCACCAGAACGTGCGCAATCGCAAGATGCCTAAAGAACTGGCGATGACCAAGGTGAAGGACGTGGCAAAACTTTACGTTCTTGCCGACAGATGCGCCCGGGCCGAAGAGGGGAGGAAGTACCCCGGCGAGAACGCCGGTATGGAAACCGACTCCTCGGACGAAGATACCGCCGTTCCGGCGAAGAAGGGACAGAACCGTAACAGGAAACGCTAGGGGAAGGCCGTATTTGCCGTCGAGGGATCCGATGACGCCGGCTCCGCCAAGAAAACCAAGGCGGGTGACCCTGGCAAGGAAATTGCCTGATGTGTCGCCTGCCGGGCCTTGGCGGCCGCCGAGAAGCCGGGAAACTCCGGCAAACGGTACTGCAAGATCCATCGCACCAAGGGCCATGATCTCCAGGACTGCCACCAGGTTGAGCTCCTTGCTGAGAAGCAAAGAGCTGAATACAAGAGGCGGGACAAAGAGAAGGGCCAAGACGGCGCTGAAGGATCCAGCAAGAAGCGTGACGGCCAGGCAGGCCGTCGCGGCAAGGAGAAACAGCAAGAAAGGCCCGCCGGGGGCCGCGATAGAAGACCTGAAGACGACGATCACGAAGAGGACGACGAGTCCGGCGGCCAAGAGTTTCAGAAGGCCACGGACGCCATGTGCGTCGATGGTGGCGCCTCACTGCATGCTTCTCACCGCCAGCTTAAACAGTGGGCACGAGAGATTATTGCGGCAGAGCCATCACCCAGTGCCCAAAAGCCGCGGAAATGGTCCAGCACACCTATCATCTTTGACGCCGAGGATCACCCTGATCGCATTACTGCGGTCAGGTGCTTGCCATTGTTGGTTTCACCAACAATACGCAACCTCAAGGTGACGAAGATGCTAGTCGATGGCGGGGCCGGCCTAAACCTACTCTCACCCACCGTGATCGAGAAGCTACAAGTTCCTGATGGAGACCTCGAGGAGACGGGCATGTTTCAAGGGGTCAGCCCAGGAAGGAGCAAACCAAAGGGGAAAGTCACACTGCCCGTGACTTTTGGAAGTAATTTGAACTACAGGATCGAGAGGATTGTGTTCGATGTCGCCAGGATCCCCCTGCCTTACAATGGGATCCTTGGCCGCCCAGCGCTGGCCAAGTTCATGGCAGCGTCGCACTACGCCTACAACACCCTGAAGATGCCAGGACCCGTGACGATCATCACCATCCCCTCCGACAAGAAAGACGCGCTGATTTGCGCCGACCAATTGTACCAGCAAGCAGTTGCAGCAACTGTCGCTACGGGGGCACTTGCTCCTACCACTGGAGCCCCGGGAGGGAAGAAGAAGGAGACCGGCGAGACCTCGGGCGCCCACTCCGGGGAGCGCACCCCTTCGGAGTGCTGTGCTCCCATCGAGGACGTGCTTGAGAGCTCCACCGGGAAGAAGAAGGCTAGGGAGACCTCAGACACCCACTCCGGCAAGCGCACCTCTTCGGAGTGTCGCGCTCCCGTCGAGGACGTGCCAGAGAGCTCCACCGGTAGGAACAAGAGATCAAGGGCTACGCCGCCAGGAACCAAAAAGATTTCTGTCAAGGAGGATGGCACGGGAGGGGCTTTTACCATAAGCTCCGCCCTTGACAACAAATAGGAAGACGCGCTCGTCACCTTCCTGCGGGCGAATATCGACGTGTTTGCCTGGCAAGCATCCGACATCCCCGGCGTTCCCAGGGAGGTGATTGAGCACCACCTTGCTGTCTGCCCTCATGCGCGGCCCGTCAAGCAGAAGGTCAGGAAGCAAGCTTTGGAACGGTAAGAGTTCATCACCGAGGAGATCCGGAAACTGGAGGCTGCGGGTTTGGTGAGAGGAGTGCTCCACCCAACGTGGTTGGCCAATCCAGTGGTAGTGCGCAAGGCAAATGGGAAGTGGAGGCTGTGTATTGATTACACAGATATCAATAAATCTTGCCCCAAGGACCCCTTCCCGTTGCCGCGCATAGACCAGATCGTCGACTCCACGGCAGGGTGTGACCTGCTATCATTCCTCGATGCCTACTCCGGCTACCACCAGATCTTCATGGCGAAAGAAGACGAAGAGAAGACATCATTCATCACCCCATGTGGTACGTACTGTTTCGTACGAATGCCTTTCGGGTTGAAGAGTGCTGGCTCGACATTTGCGAGGGCAGTCCAGATTGGTTTTGAACCCCAGCTCCATAGAAATATGGAGGCTTATATGGATGATATAGTGGTCAAAACCAAAGACAGGGCGACCCTTGTACCGGATTTACAAGAAACGTTTGTGAACCTGCGCAAGATCAACCTCAAGCTGAACCCTGAGAAGTGCGTTTTCGGCGTTCCGTCTGGCAAGCTTCTCGGGTTCTTTGTGTCGCATCGTGGGATAGAAGCCAATCCTGACAAGATCAAAGCTATAGAGCTGATTGAAGCACCCAAACGGGTCAAGGATGTGCGTCGGCTTGCTGGCTGCCTTGCTGCCATGAGCAGATTCATTTCCAAGTCTGTTGAGCGCGCCCTCCCCTTTTTCAAGATTTTGGAGAAGGCGGGCCCAATGGAGTGGACGCCGGAAGCAGAAGCAGCGTTACAGGATCGGAAGAAGTATCTTTCCTCCACGCCAATACTGGTTGTGCCCCGACCACAGGAACCGTTGCTGTTGTACCTAGCGGCAACGAACCAGGTGGTCAGTGCTGCACTGGTGGCGCAGAGAGAAATCGATGATGAGGTGATAGCAGTGACGGAACCTGGTGCCACTAGTGTAGAGACAACGCAGCCGATTGGAGTGCGGCTGAAGAAGAGGATGAAGTAGCACCCGGTCTACTTCGTTACCTCCCTCTTGCAGGGGGCTAGGTCAAGGTACTCCGGCGTGCAGAAACTACTCTTCGGCCTTCTTATGGCCTCGAGGAAGCTGCGTCACTACTTCCAGGCGCACGAGATCATCGTCGTCACTTGCCTCCCTCTGCAACGGATATTGCACAATCCAGATGCAATGGGAAGGATTGTAGAGTGGGCACTGGAGCTGTCCAGCTTTGGCCTCAAGTTTGAGAGTACCTTGACAATTCAGAGCCGAGTCCTGGCAGAGTTCGTCGCAGAATGGACTGCAACGCATGATGAAGAAGTCCAAGAAACTGCTCTCCCCGGCAAAGAGGCAAGTTGCAACTGGATCATGTACTTTGATGGCGCTTTCTCTTTATAGGGCGCCGGGGCTGGCGTACTGCTGGTCTCGCCCACCGGAGAGCACCTCAAGTACGTGGTCCAGATGCACTTCCCTAGGGAGGTGTCAGCGAACAATACTGCCGAGTACGAGGGGCTGTTTGCTGGTCTTAGGATCGCGGCGGACCTCGGAATCAAGAAGCTCATTGTCAGAGGCGACTCACAGCTTGTCGTCAAACAAGTCAACAAGGATTACCAAAGCCCTTTGATGAAGGCCTACGTCGATGAAGTGAGAAAGTTGGAAGAGCCCTTTGACGGTATACAGGCGGAGCACGTTCCTCGAGCGGAGAACGACGTCGTTGATTACCTGTCGAAGCGCGCTGCTCTCAAGTTACCTGTGGAACCAGGTACCTTCGCGCTCCAGCTTTCTCAGCCATCCGTTGATCCATCAACAGAGCAGAACAAGAGGAGGAAGTCAGGGCCCGGCAAGTACTTTCCCGCCGAGCTCCCAAGAGCCGCCGACAAGGATGTTGCCAGGGACACTGAGCCCGTCTGCGGAGGGATAACTCCGGCGGAGCGTCAAGCTTTTGCCATCGAGATGGCCACCCCCTTGGCAGAGGAAATGCCCTTAGTCCTCGTTGTCGAGCCCCAGGCTCCAGCATGGGCGCAGCAAACCGTCCGATTCCTTCAGACTGGGGAACTTCCTGAGGAGCAGGAAGAAGCGGAGAAAGTAGCCCATCGGTCCGCCATGTATCAGTTCGTCGATGACGTCCTGTACAGGAGGAGACCGAACGGTGTGAAATTGAAGTGCATCCCTCGAGAGGAAGGACTGGAGCTGTTGGCAGAAATACATGGAGGCATATGTGGATCCCACATAGGGTCAAGAGCCCTTGCCGGCAAGGCATTCCGGCAAGGCTTCTTCTGGCCCACTGCCCTCCAGGATGCGGCGGCGTTGGTCACTAGGTGTGAAGCGTGCCAGTTCCATTCGAGGAAGCTTCATCAACCAGCTCAAGCCCTCCAAACCATTCCTCTCTCCTGGCCCTTCTCGGTCTGGGGGCTCGACATACTGGGCCCTTTCCCCCGCGCCGTCGGGGGCTTTGAGTACTTGTACGTCGCAATCGACAAGTTCACAAAGTGACCAGAAGTGGAAGCAGTGAGGAAGGTCATAGCTCAGTCAGCCGTCAAGTTCTTCAAAGGGCTAGTGTGCCGTTTTGGTGTCCCCAATAGGATTATCACCGACAACGGCACGCAGTTTACAAGTCGCACCTTCATGCAATATACCCAAGACCTCGGCAGCAAGGTCTATTTCGCTTCCGTTGCTCACCCCCGAAGCAACGGTCAAGCTGAGAGGGCAAATGCTGAAGTGCTGCGAGGATTAAGGACAAAGACCTTTGACAGGCTGGACAAGAGCGGGAAGCGCTGGATTGATGAATTGCCCGGCGGTTCTTTGGTCGCTCAGGACGACGCCAAATCGAGCCACCGGCCAGATGCCCTTTGCCCTGATATACGAGGCAGAAGCAGTTCTCCCCACGGAACTCATATACGGGTCACCTCGAGTGCTCGCTTATGATGAGCTTCAGCAAGAGGGATTGCGGCAAGATGACGCAATGCTCCTTGAGGAAGATCGTCTTCGGGCGGCTATGAGAGCAGCGCGCTACCAGCAAGCCTTGTGCCGCTACCATAGCCGCAAGGTTCATGCCCGAAGCTTTGAGGAAGGTGACCTTGTTCTCCGGCGCGTTCAATCGGCCAGGAATACGAACAAGTTGACA
Source organism: Secale cereale (assembly GCA_902687465.1). NCBI lineage: Eukaryota > Viridiplantae > Streptophyta > Magnoliopsida > Poales > Poaceae > Secale > Secale cereale. The sequence continues at coordinate 217,422,767 of LR738714.1, forward strand.
CCGAAGTGGGAAGGCCCATATCAGGTAATACGAGTCACCAGGCCTGGCGCAGTCCGCCTGGAGACCGAGGATGCAGTTCCGGTGAGTAACGCCCGGCAAGCCACCCTTTTGTACAAGCTTTGCCGGCAAGGCATGTAACCCTTTGTACAAAGCCAGGCGCAGACCCCGAGCATAAATAAATGAAGCACTGGCGCCCTGAGTTTTAGCATGCATGCTGAGTCGAGTCTCGTCCTTGGTTAGGGTTGATAGTGCTTAGCAGCGGCTAACCCCTAGCTTAGAGGTCGAGTCTTGGTCTTTCCTCTGTCTTCCTTGGTTTACAGGACGCACGGGCATCCTTGCCGAGGCCACATGGAGGGAGGAGAGAAGAACAAATCAATATTTGGCCCCCGGCAAGCCAGCATTGCAGGAGGCTACAAGAGCAAGAGTTCGCCCGCGGCAGACCAAGGTTGCCGGGGGCTGCAATATCAGATAAGTCCTTTTCCCCTTGTCATGCATTCTGTTATGGACTGAGGTATGTGAAACCTCGTTCTTTTCCTTGAGCTACCGTGCTCCCATAACTCGAGGTCCTAAGGCACGTCCCTAGGACCAAGTTTGGTCGTAGTCGTGACAGCAAAAGGATAGAACGAGGAGCCTAGGCCCGCCTCATCCCTGCCTTCGCCAAGAGCATGAGATTGGTCGAGCGAAGTGGGGAAACGGCAGGGCTTGTTGCCGGGCGAGAGAATGTTCATCTTGAGGATATCAGGGATTTATTCCCTGTTGTGGGTTTTTACCTACGAACAAAAGGACCCGGCAGACATTCCTTTTTCATTAAAAACATTCCATTCAGGTACAGTCCATAGGGAATGAAAAACATGGATAAGGAGGATTACAAGTTTTAAACTTTACAAATGCCCGAAGGCTTACAGACTAAAAAGAGATAAGATGCCCGTAATGCCTTTCTTGTCCCTCTCAGGAGGTAGGTCAAGGAGGCGAGAAGGGCAAAAGGGGCGCCTAGGCGAGATATGGGTGACAGAAGGTACCGAGAAGACATCTCGTCGGCCTCCCCAGGGCTGGACGGTGATGACGGCGCCGGGGGCTGAGCTCGAAGATGAGGCGGCAGGACGTCAGTAGGAGACGAAGGCGTCGGTGCCCGCGTACTCCGACATGACGACCTTACCGCCCACCTTCTTCCTCTTCCTCTTCCGCTGCCCCCCTAGGCCAGCCGCCAAGAAGACGACCCCGAGAAGTTCAAGGAGCGGCGACGCGGATGATGGGGTCGCTGGTGCCACCAGGAGTGGCGCCCGACACCTAGTCGGACCCGTCATCCTGCCGTCCCCCGCCCTCGTCGTCGCTGTCGCTGTCCTCCTCGTCACCCTCGTTCGAGGAGTCTTCGTCGTCGGAGGAGCTCTCCATGCAGCACCACGCGCGAGTTCCGAGGTGCCCGAAGACCTTGACGGAGAGGTGGTCATCCCCCATCAGCTTGAAGTGGAGGGTGAGCCCGTCCGTCAGGCTGTGGATGCGGGCGAACCTCTTCCATCCTCGACGAAGATACATCACATGAGGGGCGGGGAAGTCGACGACGGCTCGCGTGCTGCTGATCCCACAACCCCTCATGTGCAACCGCAGCGACTCCGGCGGGTTTGCAAACGTGGTCGGGAGACGAAGGCGACGGTGCGGCGACCCCCGCATCCTAATGAATAATTCGCAGGGGTCATCTCCAACATGACCTTCCACCTGAGGAGGAGCTGCTGGCGGGGGCGAGGCCGGCGAGCCGCCCCGCCTTCCTCTTCCCAGAGCACCCCGGCCTCGCCCCCTCCCTCTCCCCCTCGTAGCTGGTTCAGCCACTGCGGGTGCAGGAGAAGGGGGGACGCGCTGTCGAGCGGCGACCCTCGCCCCCACCGTTGAGGAGCCGGGGTTTTCCTTCTTCATGGCGGATAGAAGAAAAGGGCAGAAGCTGGAGAAGAAAGAAGATGGAGGAATGTGGAGCGCCGTCCCCTCCCTCCGCCCTTTATAAAGGGGCGCGGCTGGAGCTCGACCGCCCCGCTCGGCCAGTCAAGACGCAGAAGGCGAGGAGGGCTGGGGCCGACCCGCCACCCCAACCAACGAAGGCTCGTTTTCCCACCTCCACCACTCGCTACCTCAGACGCATGGAGGGCACGTGGCAAACGCGCGGGACCGAAGGGACGGATGAGGCGACTTCTCCCCACCCCGTGATCGTGGGGGGTGGATGCCTAGAAGACCGCGCCTCGGCCCCATCCAGTCAGCGAGCCACGCCCCCACACCTTCCCCCGTTATAGGGAGGGCGCGGGCCGCCTCCTTTCACATTTACTGCGACGTGACGCATGAGTGCGGAAACCGCCCCACGCATGCCGCCCACGTCACGCACGCCCCTCCACCCCGCACCGCTCGCGCGGGCCGTGTGAGGCGCGGCGCGCAAAAATTCTACCGCGGTGAGAACCACCCCGCCTGCCCGCGCACCGTTCTGGGCCTGGCCCAACAACGTGTCGCGCTTATGTGTGGTTAAGGCCTGGGGGCTCCTGTCGGTGTACAAAAAGAGGGGTGCACTTTTTGTACCCCTATGACTGTGCACGGGCAGTCTGAGCCACGGCGCCATTCCACCAAGCAAGGCAAGGGAGGCAAGCCGGGGCAAGACTGAAGCTCGGTGAAGACTGGAGCGACACCAAGAACAGAGACCACGAAGAGCAAGGGGGACGAAGCGGTTTTCCCCAGCAAGATCCTTGCCGGGGCCGGCTCTGGCAGCCCCGGCAAGGCCCTTGCCGCGGCAGCTCGCCCCCCGCCTACGAAGCTAATCGCCCTTGAGTCCGCCACCCCCATGGGGGGAGGATTCGGGAGATGTCCCCGTGGTGGCATGCAGATCTTTGTGAAGACCTTCAAGATCAGATACAAGGTAAGAAGACGGCAACCCTTGGTGGGATCCCAGCGAAGGGGATCGACAAGGCCCCCGGCAAGCACCTTGACGGGGATGACAGCAGACGCCGCGGCAAGACCCTTGCCGGGGCCCCGGCAAGGTCCTTGCCAAGGACACCCATGGGGCCACCATCAGGCCCGCGCCAACTGGGTCTCCACCGACCCACGCAGCTGCCGACCCAACCAGCTGGATAGGCTCCTGCGTGGCAGCCCAGAGGTCTTCGTGGAGGCCCGCCGTTGTGCCACCTCAGCTGCTTGTCTGCCTACATGGCACCTCAGGCACCGCTGGCCAGGGCGCGTGTCGACACGAGGAGGAGCGGCGACGGACAAGACGGGCGTCTCCGCTCGGCCCCGATAAAGCAAGGACACCTAAGCAGGGCGCATTAAATGCACCTTGTCCTATAATGCGAGGGATAACCTCGCATTACTGTACCCTTTCCACCTCATGTGTGCCACTGTGGCGACCCCTTTTTCCCTATAAAAGGAGGCCTGAGGCGACCAGGAGAAGGATTCGGCTTTTCGAAAGCCCTCACGACTCTTTTGGAGCTCCTCGTTAGCTGAAGAACACCACATATAATCCACCAAAGCAGGAGTAGGGTTTTACGCATCCGTGCGGCCCGAACCTGGGTAAAGGAACCGTGTCCCGATCGTTAGATCCGCTCTTCTCTCAACCCCGCGCCCCGCAACCGTAGTAGTGATTCTTGTGATCCCATAGGTGTCGATCCAAATACATCGACACAGACCGTTGTCACCATGGTCATGCTATCTACTGTAGTGACCATGGGCCAACCATGGGCCATCTATGGGGTGTAGTATCAATGGGCCTTCAACATGTCGTATGACCGATTGGACAAACATAGGCCAATAAAGAACCACATTATGGGCCATATATGGGGTAGAGTGGTAGCCGTCCGTTCATGGGCCAAGCATGATGGCCCTTCAAGATGTCGACGAGTATAACGGGTTTAATTCTATCGACGGGCCTAACGAGTCATTAATGGGATGTATTTGATGACACTATGAAAATGGCCCAACGGATTAACGGGCCACATGGCCAACTTTAACCACAGGCTTAATTTGGCACAAAAGCGGAAAAGGCCAATAACGGGTCGTAAGCTACCGAATGTTGTAACTCAGCCCAAGAATAAATGGGCCCTTAAAAGGATGAAAGATAACATGGGCCGAGAACAGCCCTGTCATGGGAAGCGACACCTATGGGATCCCGGGGACACCTACTATGGTTTGTGGGCCATAGAGCTCTGCAAAGAGCAGGTCTAGACGGTCAACATGTGGCAACTTTTACCCAGGTTCGGGCCGCAAGATGATGCGTAAAACCCTAGTCATGAATGTCTGTATATATTTGGTGTTCTTGAGCTCTTGAACTGGCTACTATGCGTGCATGTCCAAAAAGTCCGAATCCTCTCTCAGTATGCCTCGGGCCTCCTTTTATATGACAAAGGTGTTGCCACAGCAACACACAGGAGGTGGAAAGTTACTACAGTGTACAAGGTTATCTTCGGACACCATAGGACAAACACATTTAATGCGCCGCCTATGTGTCCTCTAGCTTTATCGGGGATGGCAAGAAAGCTTGTCCCGCACCCTGCCATCTCACCTCGCTCCGACATGTGTCCAGGCTAATGAGGCATGCGGCACCACGCTGGCTGCTGTGGTGGCAAGGTCTTCACGAACATTTGCATGCCACCACACATGTGCTTGTAGTTGGCTTAGGGGCTACATGTTGCCATGCAGGCGCTTGTCTAGTTGGCGAGTCGGTCATTGTGTAGGAGTGGCCGCTGGGCGGTGAAACCTTGACGTGCGCGGGTCTGGCTATGGCTTCCCCGACAAGGATCTTGCCGGGGTCTTGCCGGGGTCTTGTGGCTTCCACGGCAAGGATCTTGCCGGGGGTCTTCGGTCGTCCCCGACAAGGCTTTTGCCAGGGGTCTTTGTCTTCTGGTCCCTTGTCTAGGTTTGCAGGCCCCTTGGTCCTACAAGGATCTGCATGCCACTGCGTAGGCGCCCCTTGAATCTTGGTCTTGACGTTATCAATGGTGTCAGAGCTTCAAACCCAAGGGTAGTGGCTTTGCTGGTGTTTGGGCAAGCTGCCCCGGCAAGGCTCTTGCCGGGTTCACATAGGCCGTCCCGGCAAGGGCGTTGCCAGGGGAGAAGTCCACCTTGCCTCTCTGTCCTTGATGCCTCTAGCTTGGATGTTGCCTTGGCAGTCTCGTGCTCATCCTTCTTCTGCTCCACCAAGCGTGGCCGTGGGCGTGGCTATAACTGTCCGTGCACAAGTAAAGGGGTGCAAAAGGACCCCTACTTTTGTACCCCGACAGGAGCTCCCCAGGCCTGGGCCATACATAGCGCGGAGCGTTGTTGGACCATGCCTAGAATGGTGTGCGAGCACATGTGGCAGGGTTTAAACTGCGGTGGTTCCTTCGCCGGTTGGCTTCCCCACGACTCGCATTGGGTGTGTGACGTGGGGGTCTGCGCGGGGCGGTTGCAGCGTGCTCGCGTCATGTCATGGTGAATAGTAAAGAGGCGGCCCGTGCCTTCACCATAAAAAGAGGAAACTGTAGGGGCGCTACTAATTTACCCTCTGCATCTTTTCCAATCTTGGAACTGCCGTTCCCCTATTCTTCTCCAAGTGCAAACCCGAGTTCTTGCCTCTGCTCGCCGCCGCAGCGCCCTCATTGCTCTTGAACCCTAGCCCCTCTCAGCCACCATGGCGCCCAAGGTAGGCAAGGGCAACCGAACGGCTAAGGACACCGGGGGGAAGGAGCCGCCGGAGAGCGCGTTGGTGGAACTGCGAACGCAGTCCCCACTCTTTGAGCCGACGGTCGACGCGCTCACCCTTAGGGACAAGTTCAGGTGCCTGTGGGGGAGGGAGACCACGGGGCATCCAGTCACGCGCGTCGTCCCTGCGTCCTGCTTCGCCAAGGGCGTTCCAAATCGGTATGCTTTTTTTGTCGATTACTTCTCCTGCGGGCTCTGCCCCGCTTTCTCGGATTTCTTCAGCGATGTCATGTACACCTACGGCTTCCGCCTTCTGGACCTCATGCCGAATGACATGGCGTGCATGGCGTACTTGGCCCATGTCTGCGAGGGCTTTGCCAGAGTACTCCCCAGCATGGCGCTCTTCCGCCACTACTTCGCTCCTCGCATCCAGCCGGGGGGCGCCATCTCAGGCTGCATTGCTTGGATTCCGAGGCAACAGATCAAGGGAGCGTACCCAGAGGGCGCCAAGAAGTAGAGTTGGGAGGAGTGGCGAGGTCGGTGGTGCTAGATCAAGGAGACGTTTCCGCTGGAGTTCTGTCGGGTTCGTTCGAAGCCGCCGGTCTGTATCAAGGACTGGAGCGATCTCGATGCCAATGACCAGAAGCTCACGATTGCCACCACCAGGATCCATCGCCTTGCCGCGTCCGGGCTCACCCTTAAAATGATCGGGGCCGATTTTATCCGCCATCGTATTGCCCCACTGCACAATAAGGGGAGGCCGGCCTGGGATTTCAGGAATGCGGCCGACATCATGAGGCTCCGCCCTGGTTTAAACCACAACTTCACGGTGTTCACGCCCATCTTTGCCAGCGGCTATTCCAGCTCAGGGTCGGCCAGGTCAGCAAGGTCGAGAGGACCGACAAGGCCGTTAAGGCTGAGAAGGCCGGCAAGGCCACCGGGGCTGCCAAGCCAGACAACATGTTCGAGTTGCCAGTGGGGGTGGTCCCGCTGAGCAAAAACTCTCGCCAGAGCGCCATCATCACCATGATGCCAGTCTTTGACGCGCACGGCCTCGATCCGACCTGGGACGAGCCAATGGCGGAAGTGGTACATGCATTCTTCGACAACTTGTTGGAGAGGTACGTCCACGATGTGCCGCAGCTTATCCGCGACACCACCGCAGAGGAGCTCGCTTACATCTCCGCCAGGGCGGAGGAGGCAACTCTTGCCGAGGAGGCCGGCAACTTCGGCACCATGGAGGACGAGGACGATGCGGCCGCGGAAGAGAAATAGTTCGCTGAGTGGGCGGGGCCCGCCGCGGGCGGCTAATAGCGCCGGCATTGGAGCTCCCTCTATTGAAGGAGCGGTCGAGGAGTCGGCTGAGGAGGATACCAATGCGGATGACACCCCCCGGTCCCAGGGAAGAGGTGCATCTTGCAACGGGCGGGCTCCGGCGAGCTAGTTCTGCCCGTCAGTCTGCGCAGCGGCGGCAGGCCCAAGCGCCACCCCTACTCCAGACGAGGGCTACGAAGAAGGCCGCGGTCGCCACTTCTTCTTTGTCCAGGCGTCCCTGGACGCCATCCCCTTCTCCTTCGCTTGTCGACGCTGCTCCGGAGTCCGATTTCGATCTTGGGTCCTTTAGCCCAAAGAGGAAGAGGAGGCCAGAGGAGGAGGAGGACAAGTAAGCATTTTTTCCTCCACCATCTCTTAACACTCTGCCCGCACTGTCCTTCCTTAACTTGGTTTAATCTTTCGCAGCGATATGGAGATGCTAGCCCAGAGGGTGGCGAAGAGGGCCAACGCCTCAACGGGCGACGAGCTCCCTGCGAGCGCTCCGCGCACGCCGGCGCTGGTGGTGATCAGCCCGGAGAACAGCCCTCAGCGCAGCCCCCACTGCAGCCCCTAGCGTGAGTCCATTCCCCACTCCCTGCTGGCGGGCGTTGGGGCGTGTTCTCTTGATGTTGACCTCACCGGGTTTGCAGGAGGAGAGGGACAACCGGAGGAGCCGCTGAGGGCCACCCCCGATATGCCGTCCCCGGAAACTATGCCACCCAAAGGGGCATTGCCGACATGGGCATCCACAGCCGAGCCCATGCGCACGGAGGAAGAGGGGGCGAGGACGGGAACTGGTGGCTCTGCCCCGGCAACGGATGTTGTTGGGGAAGGAACCACCTCTCCTCGGCCTGGCACGGGTAAGTCACCTGCTTCCCGTCCCCTCTCATCTCCGCCATGTGATGCTCTTTCTTTTCTCTGTTCTGAACCTCTTGTCTTGGCCTCGCATCATCTTCCATTCTGGCTTCCAGGCTCTCCCTTGGCGGAACGAGTGGAAGTCGACACCGTCATCGAGGAGGTGGCCAAGGATGTTGAAGCCGAGGCCACCGAGATGCGGCTGGGGAAGCCGCCGCGTCCGCCACCGAGGAGGCCGCGGAGCAGCCTGCCGAGGAAACCGGTGAGGTGCATGCCGGGGAGGCTGCCAAGGCTGCTGCCGAGGAGGCCGCAAAGGGGCCTGCCAGGGACCCCAGCAAGGCCGCCGCCGAGGAGGCCGCCAAGGGGCATGCCAGGGAGGAGGTGGCCAATGACCGACCCTCCTCCTCCTCATCTCCCGCTCTGGGCAAATATTGGAAGCTGGGCGACGATCTGTTCGTCCTCCTCCCAGGGACGGTAAGCACCAGAGTGCCAGCCGAGGGGGAGATCTTTGACGACGAAATCCTCACCACCGCTGGGCTTCAGGTTGTTGACAAACCGAGTTCCAGTGGCGGCGGTTCTCAAGAGGAGCAGCTCCTTCGGGCCACGAGAGCCAATTTTCAAAAACTTCAGGCGCTCTATAGTGCCCGCCTGGACAAGGTGAATTCCAGGATGGCGGTCATGGACAAAGCGGAAGAGGATTTTGAGGACCGTGTAGCTCAGATGCAAGTCTGGTTCGACGAGGCCCGGGACGAGCTGAGCGCCATCCAGGACCAGCTGGACCAGCGCAAGCGAGAGCTCACCCTGCAGCTGGGTGACGTCGATAAGGCCCAGGAGCTGGCGAAGGAGCAGGCCGCCAAGGACGAGGTTGCCCGGAGGCAGCAGAAGGTTCTTCTACACACCCAAGAGGAGGACCTCGAGGCTCGTGAGCGAGCGCTTGCCACCGCGCTCCGCGACAAGGACGAGGAGATCGAGAAGCTCGTCGCGTAGCGGACCTAGGCACTGGAGCAGAAGCCCAAGGATGCTCTTGACGCTCTAGCCTTGGCCCAGTCCGGCAACGTGGAGGAGCTGAAGCTGGAGCGGGAGGGGCTGAAGGAGGAGATCTTGAAGCTGACGGAGGTGAGGGACACAAGAAACCGCGCATTGGCGGATTTGCAGGTCACCGCCTCCGAGAAGACCAAACTGCTCTCTGATGCCAACATCTCCATCAATGATCTAAAGTTGAAGCTAGACACCTCGAAAGAGACGCTCTCAGAGGTCAGGGCCCGTGAGGAGACCCTGACCAAGGCCATTGAGAGCGAGAAGCAGTGGCGGCAGGATGACGCCACTTCCCACAATGGCTATGTGGACAGGATACAGCTCTGGATCAACGGCCTCATCGATATCGAACTTCAAGTCATGGGTATGCCAGACTTCAAGTCCTCTCAGGAGACGAGCATAACCCCCAGTGCCAGGCTGACCTTGTTCTTCGGGCGCATCCTTGAGGCAATGGAGCAGCTCCGCTCTGAGCAACTTATCTGGCCCAAGAGGCTCGGAAGCTCTGTCGGGGCACCCTGACTAAGGTGCACACCAAGGTGGCATTCTGGAACCCCGACACCAACTTTGCCAACGCGCTTGAGATCTTGCCGGAGGATGCGGACCTCGCGGCACTCGAGGAGCGTCTCGAGCCCATCATCAGCTGCGTCGACGGAGTCAAGAGGGTGGAAAGCCAATGCCGGGACTACCCCTCCGCTTCTCATTGCTGCTGCGAGTTCATGCCCAAGACAAATTTATCTTTAGTTAGAACTGTGGCAACCAGTTGAGGTAATATAACTTTGCAGTATTTTGAAACAGTGCATGTTATCTCCCTGTTTGATCTTTCTTTGTATGTACGCACCCTACGCTTAGTTGGATAGGCTTGCCGGCGTGTAAACCCGTGCCGCGGTGCTTTGAGGACAGATCCTTAGCAGCTTGACGGGGCGCTTGCTGCTAGGCAAGCCACCTTGCCATTCTCAGCACAGCCGTTCGAACTGTTGAGTGGACTCGAAACAGAACAGGGGCATTGCCAATAGTGGAAAGGATCCTTTGTGTGTAGGCTCTCCATACAAGGAGCGGGATCTCTCGGGGAAAATAACCCTATAGAAAGGAAATTGCTCAAATTTTGCGTGACTTAGCTTTTTCGTTGCCATGCAAATGGTGGTTGCGGCTGCAGACAACACTGCCCACCTGGCCGACGACACCAAAAAAATGAGGATGATGCTGGTCTCCCCCACCGCCTTCTTCTTTGCGGCCATCGCGATGGAGGAGGTTGCGCATTCACTCCCAGACCAGATTGTCACAACCTAGCGCCCCCTATCTGGAGTGCCAAAGATGTCGGGGAAATGACACCTATGGGATCCCAAGGAACCCTACTACGGTTTGCGAGGCGTAAAGCTGTGCGAAGAGAAGGTCTAGACGATCAACGCGTGGGAATTTTTACCCAGGTTCGGGCTGCTAGATGAGGCGTAAAACCCCAGTCCTGCATGTGTGTGTATATTTGGTGTTCTTGATCTCTTGAACTCGCTACTATGTGTGCCTGTCCAAAAAGTCCAAATCCTCTCTCAGTATGCCTCGAGCCTCCTTTTATATGACAAATGGGTTGCCGCAGCGACACACAGGAGGTGGAAAGTTACTAAAGTGTACAAGGTTATCTTCTGACATCATAGGAAAAATGCAATTAATGCGCCGCCTATGTGTCCTCTAGCTTTATCGGGGACGGCAACAAAGCTTGTCCCGCCCGCTGCTGCCTCACCTCGCTCCGACACGCGTCCAGGCTGACGAGGCATGCGGCACCATGCTGGCTGCTGTGGTGGCAGGGTCTTCACGAAGATCTGCATGCCACCACGCGGGTGCTTGTAGTTGGCTTAGGGGATGTATGTTGCCACACATACGCTTGTCAAGTTGGTGAGTTTGTCGTTGTGTAGGAGTGGCCGCGGGGCGGCGAAACCTTGGCGGGCGCGGGCCTGGCTGTGGCCCCGCAGGCACCCCTAGCAAGGTGTCTTGCCGGGGTCTTGTGGCGGGGTCTTTGGTCTTCCCCGGAAAGGCTCTTGGTGGGGGTCTTTGTCTTTTGGTCCCTTGTCTAGGTTTGCAGGCCCCTTGGTCCTAGAAGGATCTGCATGCTACTGCGCAGGCGCCCCTAGAATCTTGGCCTTGACGTTGTCGATGGTGTCAGAGCTCTCAGACCCAAGTGTGGTGGCTTTGCTAGTGTTTGGGCAAGCTGCCCCAGCAAGGCTCTTGCCGGGGTCACTTAGGCCGCCCCGGCAAGGGCGTTACCGGGGGAAATTTCCACCTTACCCCTCTATCCTTGATGCCTCTTGCTTGGGTGTTGCCTTGGCAGTCTCGTGCTCATCCTTCTTCTGCTCCGCCAAGCGTGGTCATGGGCGTGGCGATAACTGCCCGTGCACAAGTAAAGGGGTGCAAAAGGATCCCTACTTTTGTACACCGACGGGCCTAATGGAGTAATGGTCCGTTAATGGGTATGAAGCGACATCCTGTTCATTATGGGCTAGTTTCACTACGGGTCGTTAATGGGCCAAGAGTTACAAAGGGCCTCATATGGGCCGAAAGACGTCAAGGGCCATACATGGGCTGGAAGTTACAATGGGCTGGAATCGTTTGGATGGCCCAAATGAAGCTAGTGGGCCGAATTAGGAAAGGCCATGGTAGGCCGTGAGTTATCGGGCCTGAATGGGCTATATGCGAGCAGGCCATTAGCAGGCTTTCGATGGGCCGGCTCGTTATCCTTTGACTCAGTCAAATGGCCGGCCTTTTGACCTGCATGGGCCCCTATTGGGCCGTGCCACGTGTGAATGTATCATTGGCCCCTCATGTCCATTGGTGGGTTGGCATCTGTCCGCACGTGGAGCTGACACGTGGTTCCTTCGGCCAAAGAGAATTTTACACGTGGAAAATTCCCATTGGTCCTTGCTGTTAGCGGGTTATTGGATCCAAAACCGGACCCGATAGCTTAACGGCGACCCGTTACGGTGGATGCCATGTGTCGGTTACCCTTGATAAAAGCACTTCCATGACGCTCCATTTATAGTCATGGAAGTTAACACTTCTGTGATGATACTTTTTATTTTCATGGAACACTTCTATGATAGCACAGGTATGACTATCTTGATTCTGTCATAAAATTGTCATGGATGTACATGCATGCCAGACAACGTGACCTACTGTGACAAACACGTATTATCAGGGAAGTGTTTTTTTGTAGTGTTCGACGCAGAGAGCACTTCGCTCAAGTAGTACACCGGATGCTGGACCGGGTGGATCTTGCCTTCTTCTGGACACTCGACCACCAACACCATGCTGACCGCCCGCGAGCTGGCGGCGATGTAGATGAAGAGCGGCTGCGGTCGGTCAGCGCGTCCAGGATGGGTTCGGTGGAGAGCATGCGCTTGAGGTTGCGGAAAGCCTCGTCCGCCTGGTTGTTCGACTCGAACGACGACGCCTTCTTCATCAGCTGGTAAAGGGGCAAGGCCCTATCGCCCAGCCGGCTGAGAAACCGGTTGAGAGAGGGCATGCAGTCTATGAATTTCTGGATATCGCACAGCCAAGCCGGCTTGCGCATGCGCTCTATGGCCTTGATCTTCTCCGGTTTTTCCTCGATTTAGCTAACCGACCGGCACGCCGAACATACACTTCTCCGGTTTAAGCTTGATCTCGTATGTGCGCAGGTTGGCGAAGGTTTCCTTGAGGTCGTCCAGGATCATGAGGTGGTGCTTGGTCTTCACCACCATGTTGTCAACGTAGATATGGATGTTGCGGCCGCAGGAATTTTTGCATGCAGCACTGCAAGGTGGCGCAGGCATTCTTCAAGCTGAATGATATGGTGAGGTAGCAATACGCCCCAAAACGCTTGTTGAAGGATGTCTACAGTGCATCGATCGGGTCCAGCTTGATCTGGTGGTAGCCGGAATAAGTGTCCAGGAAGGACAGGAGGTCGCAGCCAACTGTGTAGTCGATCACCTGGTCGATCCACAGAAAGGCGAAAGGATCCTTCGGGCAGGCCTTCTTCAGGACGAGGACCAGGTTCGCCAGCCACTCCGGGTTTAACACCTCCATGATGAAGCCGGCTGCGAGAAGTCACGCGATTTCCTCACCAATGATTCTCCGCTTCTTCATGAAAAAGTGGCGTAGCAGCTGGCGGACTGGTCTTGCATCTTTTCGGACGTGGAGTTTTTGCTCGGCGTACTTCCTTGGAACACCCGGCATGTCCTTGGGGGACCATGCAAAGATATCATGATTCTCACGGAGGAAGTCAACGAGCTCGTCTTCCTATTTGCTATTGAGGCGAGCGCCCACAACAACGTACTTGCCGCACCTTGGGTCGGACGGGTTGAGCGGCACCTTCTTGGTGTCCTTGGATGGGTGGAAGGAGGTCTCGCACGGCGACTCCCGGGACGGGGTGGGCACAGCCAGCTCCTCACTTGCCAGCGCCACAATCCGATCGAGCTGGCGTCGCTCCTCGGCTATGACCAGCGACTCGATCAGCTTGGAGCCGGCTTGGGTGCACTGCAGAGACTTCTAGTAGTCGCTGACGACAGTGATGAGGCCCTTGGGTCCCTACATCATCATCTTTAGGCAGGCGAAATGGGGGACCACCATGAACTCGCCAGCGTGGGCCGTCCCAGCAGCGCGTGGTAGGGGTTGTCTAGGTCCAGGGCCTCGAACCAGATTGGCTCACACCAGAAGTGATCACTGGAGCCAAAGAGGACGTCAAGCCAGATCCGGACGATGGGAGAGCAGGAGAGGTTGGGTACGATGCCGTGGAACACCGTCCGGGTCGTCTCCAACTGCTTCCCCCTGATGCCGAACTTGGTCACGGTGTCATGGTAGAGGATGTTGATGTTGTTGTCGCCATCGATGAAGACACATGAGAACTTGCAAGTCCACTTTGCAACGACTATGGTGGGGTCGAGGACCAGAGCGTAACTGCCCGGCGTCGGCATGACGCGGGTGGTTGTCCCGGGACCAGCTGACCGGGCGCTCCGACCAATGCATGAACTCGGTTGTGGCCGGCATGATGGTGTTTACCTCCTGCTGGAGCAGGCGGTCAATGTGCTTGTCGCCGGCCATGCTGGTGAAGATGATGTAGCAAGCGTTCGGGTTGGGGAAGGCTTCATCACACATGGCGCTTGTTGCCGGGGCAGAGGCGGCGGCGGAGGAGGTGGCGACCGCGCACCCGGAGCCGGAGGAGGAGGCGGGGGAACGTCACCCCTCATCAATCTCTTGGTGATGGCGCACTACCGGAACGTGTGCGTGGATGACCTTGCACCGCTGTGGTGCTTGCAGGGAGCGTCAAGCATCTGCTCAAAGCTCATGGCGGGCTGCCAAGCGGTCTTGCCGGTTTGCTACATGCCGGCCGCCACCTTGCTCGACAGACAGTGCTTGCTCGGTCGTGGCGACGTGGCGGTTGTCTTAGCAGCGAGATGGCTACTCGCCCCTAGGCTTGTTGTTTTGCTCTTGGTTCTACTGGTAGCTGCTCACGTCGACCGGTTTGGAAGGCGGCACTGGCATCGCCTTGCCGGCAGCGTCCAACACCACTTGGATTTTCATGGTGGAGTCGGCGTTGGCGTACTAGTCCTTCTTGACCATGAGTGCCGCCATAGAGTTCGGCTCAGTGCACAGGAGCTTGTGCTTGAGCATTGTGCCATCTCGATAGCCGCTCGTGAAGTATTGGATGGCCTGGACCTCGTGGACCCCCTCACCGCTATTACGGAGCTCGGTCCAGGGAGCGAGGTACTAGCGACTGGTCTCCTCCAGCCCGTGGAAGCACATGACGAGCTGGCTGGGCCGGCCCGAGCGCTTGTAGGTGTCGGTGAAGTTTCCCACAAATGTCCGCTCGAAGTCAAGCCATGAGTTGATGCCGCCAGCCGGCCGGCTGTTGAGCCATGTCCGGGCTGAGGCGTGCATCACGAGGGGTGCTTAGCGGATGGCTAGGCGTTGGTTGCCGATGGCGGTGGTGTAGTCGATGAGCCAGTCCTCCTGCTTAATAGTTCAGTTGTACTTGGGAGTATCACAAGATGCTACTTCTTGAGCTTGCGTTGTATTCCCTCAAAGAGGAAAGGGAGATGCAGCAAAGTAGCGTAAGTATTTCCCTCAGTTTTTGAGAACCAAGGTATCAATCCAGTAGGAGATCACGCGCGAGTCCCTCGCACCTGCACAAACAAATAAGAACTTCGCAGCCAACGCGAGAAGGGGTTGTCAATCCCTTTACGGTCACTTACGAAAGTGAGATCTGATAGAGATGATAGTTTATATTTTTGGTATTTTTGGTTTATAAGAATAGAAAATAAAAGCGATAAAAGTAAAGTAGATGTAGATTGATATGGTGAGAATAGACCCCGGGGGCATAGTTTTCTCTAGTGGCTTCTCTCATGATAGCGATATTCTACGGTGGTTAAACAAATTACTGTCGAGCAATTGATAGAAAAGCGAATAATTATGAGACTATCTAGGCATGATCATTGTATATAGGCATCACGTCCGAGACAAGTAGACCGACTCCTGCCTGCATCTACTACTATTACTCCACACATCGACCGCTATCCAACATGCATCTAGTGTATTGAGTTCATAAGAACAGAGTAATGCCTAAAGCAAGATGACATGATGTAGAGGGATAAACTCAAGCAATGTGATATAAACCCCATCTTTTTATCCTCGATGGCAACAATACAATATGTGCCTTGCTTCCCCTACTGTCACTGGGAAAGGACACCGCAAGATTGAACCCAAAGCCAAGCACTTCTCCCATTGCAAGAACTATGATCTAGTAGGCCAAACCAAACCAATAATTTGAAGAGACTTGCAAGGATATTATGAGCACACATAAAAAGTTCAGAGAAGAACCAAATATCTTCCCTAGATAACCTTGATCATAAACTCACAATTCATCGGATCTCGTCAAACACACTGCAAAAAGAGATTACATCGAATAGATCTCCTCGAAGACCGAGGAGAACTTTGTATTGAGATCCAGAGAGAGAGAGAAGAAGCCATCTAGATACTAGCTATGGACCTGAAGGTCTGTGGTAAACTACTCACAACTCATGGCGAGGGCGATGATGATGATGATGAAGGACTCCGTGATGGATCTCCCTCTGGGGGAGCTCCGGAACAGGCTCCAAGATGGGATCTTCACAGGAACAGAAGGTAGGACGGTGGAATTAGGGTTTTCTCTCTGTTCACGGAGGTTCTGGGGTACGTAGACTTATATAGGAAGAAGGAGGGCACCGGGGGATGCTCGAGGGGGCCACGAGCCAGGGGGCGTGCCCTAGGAAGGGGGGCGTGCCCCCCACCCTCGTGGGCCACGTCTTGACCCCCTGACGTGGTTCTCAAGCTCCGCGTGCGTGATTTTATCCAAAAGTATCTCTCGCGAAGGTTTCATTCCGTTTGGACTCCGTTTGATATTCTTTTTCTGCAAAACCCTAAAACAGGCAAAAAACAACAATCTGGACCGGGCCTTTGGGTTAGTAGGTTAGTCCCAAAAATGATATAAAAGTGAATGATAAAGCCCATTAAACATCCAAGACTTCGTAAATAATAGCATGGAACAATCAAAAATTATAGATACATTGGAGACGTATCAAGCATCCCCAAGCTTAATTCCTGCTCGTCCTCTAGTAGGTAAATGATAAAGAAAGAATTTTTGATGTGGAATGCTAACCAATATAGTTTTTCAATGTAATTCTCTTAATTGTGGCGTGAATGTTCAGATCTGAAGGATTCAAGATAAAAGTCTATATTGACATAAGAAATAACAATACTTCAAGCATACTAACAAAGCAATCATGTCTTCTCAAAATACTATGGCTAAAGAAAGTTATCCCTACAAAATCATATAGTGTTGGCTATGCTCCCTCATTATCACACAAAATATTCATATCATGCACAACCCCGATTTCAGCCCAGCACTTGTTTTCATACTCTATCTTTTCAAACCTTTCAATTTTCACGCAATACATGAGCGTGAGCCATGGATATAGCACTATGGGTGGAATAGATGTGGTTGTGGAGAAGACAAAAATGGAGGGAGATAGTCTCACATCGACTAGGCGTGTCAACGGGCTATGGAGATGCCCATCAATACATATCAATGTGGGTGAGTAGGGATTGCCATGCAACGGATGCACTAGAGCTAAATATGAATGAAAGCTCAACAAAGAAACTAGTGGGTGTGCATCCAACTTCCTTGCTCATGAAGACCTAGGGCATTTGAGGAAGCCCATCGTTGGAATATACAAGCCAAGTTCGATAAAGAAAATTCCCACTAGTATATGAAAGTGACTAAACATGAGACTCTCTACAATGAAGAACATGGTGCTACTTTGAAGCACAAATGTGGAAAAAGATAGTAGCAATTGTCCCTTTTTTCTTTTCCCTTTTTTTTTCTTTTTTGGGCCTTTCTTTTTTTCTTTGGCCTTTCTTTTTTTCCTTTTATTTTGCGGAGGGGCTTTTATAGATTTAGCCTTTCCTCCCATGGGACAATGCTCTAATAATGATGATCATCACACTTTCATTACAACTGGATATTACAATTCGATACTTCAACAACAAAGTATGACTCTATATGAATGCCTCCGGCGGTGTACCGGTATGTGCAATGAAACAAGAGTGACATGTATAAAAATTATGCATGGTGGCCTTGCCACAAATACGATGTCAACTACATGATCATGCAAAGGCAATATGACAATATGATGCGTGTCATATGAACGGAACGGTAGAAAGTTGCATGGCAATATATCTCGGAATGGCTATGGAAATGCCATGATAGGTAGGTATGGTGGCTGTTTTGAGGAACAATATGGTGGCTGTTTTGAGGAAGGATATATAGTGGGTTTATGGCACCGGCGAAAGTTGCGCGGTAAAAGAGAGGCTAGCAATGGTGGAAGGGTGAGAGTGCGTATAATCCATGGACTCAACATTAGTCATAAGAACTCATATACTTATTGCAAAAGTCTACGAGTCATCAAAACAAAGCAATCAATGCATGCTCCTAGGGGGGAGGTTGGTAGGAGTTAACCATCGCGCGCCCCCGACCTCCACACAAAGGTTGGCACTCTACAACTACCTCATGCTCTAACTTCGTCACATAGCGGTTCACCGTATGTGCATGATACAGGAATCACTAACCTTAACACAAGTACTTCTCAATTTCATAATAACTCCACTAGCATGACTCTAATATCACTATCCTCATATCTTATAACAATTATCAAGCATCCAACATCTTATTCTATTCAATGCACTTGGTGTGAATTTTTTTACTACATTGACATTGGATGTTTCTCATGTGAAGACTAGTTCCTTTAGCCTAAACACATTACCATGCTGTTTTAATAGACTCTCGACAGGATATAAGTGAAGCATGAGAGTTCAACAATTTCTACAAAAATATTACCACCATCGTGGTCTAAAAGATGTAAGTGAAGCAGTAGAGCAAAAACTATTCAATTCAAAAGATATAAGTGAAGCATATAGAGTGTTCTAACAATTTCTAGGCCATATTTAAATCTCTCAAATAGGTGTGTCCAGCAAGGATGATTGTGTAAAACTAACAAGCAAAGACTCAAATTATACAAGACGCTCCAAGCAAAACACATATCATGTTGCGAATAAAAATATAGCTCCAAGTATACTTACCGATGGATGAAGACGAAAGAGGGGATGCCTTCCCGGGGCATCCCCAAGCTTAGGCTTTTGATTGTCTTGAATTTACTTGGGGTGCCATGGGCATCACCAAGCTCAGGCCTTTGCTACTCCTTGTTCCATAGTCCATCAAAGCA
This sequence comes from Secale cereale, assembly GCA_902687465.1. Taxonomy (NCBI): domain Eukaryota; kingdom Viridiplantae; phylum Streptophyta; class Magnoliopsida; order Poales; family Poaceae; genus Secale; species Secale cereale. The sequence continues at coordinate 217,441,390 of LR738714.1, forward strand.
ATACACAAAACTTGAAAACTTCACAACACAAAACTTAGACAAAAATTCTCGTGAGCTCCGTTAGTATAAGAAAGCAAACCACCACTCAAAAGTGCAGCAATGAATTCAATCATTGTTTATATTGGTGTTAAACCAACTGTATTCGAACATCTCTATGGTTCATATCCTCCAATACTACTCATAGACGCATCGGAATAAGCAAACAACACACGAAAAACAGAATCTATCAAAAACAGAACAATTTGTAGTAATCTGCAGGTTTCGCCTACTTTTGGAACTCCAAAAAATCAAACTAAATTAGTAAATTTGTGGAATTTGTCTACCAATCATCTGCAAAAAGAATCAACTAAAAAGCACGCTCCAGTAAAATCTGAAGACTACTTTGGCGAGCGCTAACGATTCTGTTTTTCACAGCAAGATCACATAAACTGCACACAAGTCTTCCCAAAGGTTTTACTTGACACAAACACTAAACAAAACATGAAACCACATCTAATCAGAGGCTATATGCAATATTTATTCCCTAACAGCAACAAAAACAAAAAAAATATAAAATTGGGTTGCCTCCCAACAAGCGCTATCGTTTTACACCCCTAGCTAGGCACGATAATTCAATGATGCTCACATGAAAGATAAGAAAAGCACAAAGATAGCATCATATAGCATGTGACAAACACATCTAAGTCTAACATACTTCCTATGCATAGGCATTTTATAAGCAAACAAATTAGCTAGACAAGCATGATCTAGCATATGCAAGGAAGAAGAAAGAAACAAGATCAATCTCAACATGAAGAGAGGCAATTTAGTAACATGAAGATTTCTACAACCATATTTTCCTCTCTCATAATAATTGCATGTAGGATCATAAGCAAATTCAATAATATAGCTATCACATAAAATATTCTCAACATGATCCACATGCATGCAAAGTTGACACTCTTCCAAAATAGTGGGATCAAAAGTTGACACTCTTTCAAATCCACTTTCAATATTATGGCAAACATTATTATCAATCTAATATTCATGATGGGGTATAAATAAATTTTCATGATCGTAAGAAGAATCACCCCAATCATGATCATAGCAACAAGTAGTGGACATAGCAAAATAAGCATCCCCAAGCTTAGGGTTTTGCATATCATTAGCACAATTGACATCAATAGAATTTATAGTAACATCATTGCAATCATGCTTTTTATTTAAGAACCTATCATGAATCACTTTTTTAACAAATCCTCACAATTTTCATATTCATAAATTTCAAGCAAAACCCCATAAAGATAATCTAGTGCACGCACCTCACTAGCAATAGGTTCAACATAATTGGATCTCTTAAAGAGATTAGCATGTGGATGAGGATTCATACTTTAGGAAGCGAAGATGCAAGCTAATTGAGGGCACGTAGCAACACAAGTAAACAAGAGGCACGCGAATGGTAAACACACGGCAGAAGAAGGGCAAATAAAACGGCAAGGCTGAAGTGGGGGAGAGGAAAACGAGAGGCAAAAATGTAAAGCGAAGGATAAGGGTTTGTGATAGGTACTTGGTATATGACTTTTGCGTAAGCCTCCCCGGCAACGGCGCCAGAAATTCTTCTTGCTACTTCTTGAGCTTGCGTTGTATTCCCTCGAAGAGGGAAGGGAGATGCATCACAGTAGCGTAAGTATTTCCCTCAGTTTTTTAGAACCAAGGTATCAATCCAGTAGGAGACCACGCGCGAGTCCCTCGCACCTGCACAAACAAATAAGAACTTCACAGCCAACGTGATAAGGGGTTGTCAATCCCTTTACGGTCACTTACGAAAGTGAGATCTGATAGAGATGATAGTTTATATTTTTGGTATTTTTGGTTTGTAAGAATAGCAAATAAAAGCGATAAAAGTAAAGTAGATGTAGATTGATATGTTGAGAATAGACCCGGAGGCCATAGTTTTCTCTAGTGGCTTCTCTCATGATAGCGATATTCTACGGCGGGTAAACAAATTACTGTCGAGCAATTGATAGAAAAGCGAATAATTATGAGACTATCAAGGCATGATCATTGTATATAGGCATCACATCCGAGACAAGTAGACTGACTCCTGCCTGCATCTACTACTATTACTCCACACATCGACTGCTATCCAGCATGCATCTAGTGTATTGAGTTCATAAGAATAGAGTAACACCTTAAGCAAGATGACTTGACATCTTTTTATCCTCGATGGCAACAATACAATACGTGCCTTGCTGCCCCTACTGTCACTGGGAAAGGACGCCGCAAGATTGAACCCAAAGCCAAGCACTTCTCCCATTGCAAGAAATATAGATCTAGTAGGCCAAACCAAACCAATAATTCGAAGAGACTTGCAAGGATATTATGAGCACACATAAAAACTTCAGTGAAGAACCAAATATCCTTCATAGATAACCTTGATCATAAACTCACAATTCATCGGATCTCGACAAACACACCGCAAAAAGAGATTACATCGAATAGATCTCTTCGAAGACCGAGGAGAACTTTGTATTCAGATCCAGAGAGAGAAGAAGCCATCTAGATACTAGCTATGGACCCGAAGGTCTGTGGTAAACAACTCACAACTCATGGTGAGGGCGATGATGATGATGATGATGAAGGACTCCAAGATGGATGCCCCTCCGGTGGAGCTCCAAAACAGGCTCCAAGATGGGATCTTCACAGGAACAGAAGGTACGGCGGTGGAATTAGGGTTTTCTCTCTGTTCACGGAGGTTCTGGGGTACGTAGACTTATATAGGAAGAAGGAGGGCACCGGGGGACACTCGAGGGGGCCACGAGGCTGGGGGCGCGCCATGGGAAGGGGGGCGCGCCCCCACCCTCGTGGGCCACCTCTTGACCCCCCTGACGTGGTTCTCAAGCTCCGCGTGCGTGATTTTCTCCAAAAATATCTCTCGTGAAGGTTCCATTCCGTTTGGACTCTGTTTGATATTCTTTTTCTGCAAAACCCTGAAACAGGCAAAAAACAGCAATCTGGACTGGGCCTTTGGGTTAGTAGGTTAGTCCCGAAAATGATATACAAGTGAATGATAACACCCATTAAACATCCAAGACTTCATAAATAATAGCATGGATCAATAAAAAATTATAGATACGTTGGAGACGTATCATAATACAGCGTGAACCCCTTGGTGAAGGGCTCGTCGCGGATACGGGGGCTTAAGCAAGCCAGACCAACCGCATCATCTTCCTCGAGCTGGAGGGAGAGGGCCAGTTGCTCGATGCGGTGGTGGGCCTCGGTATTGTCAATGTGACATGGATCCAATAGGCTTGCGACTGGGCCTCGGTCTCCCATCCCTGCTTGGGCCGGCTGGTCACGCCAGCTGGTGGGAGGGGGAAGGTCTTGCCGACGCCGGTCATCAGCAGCCGGCTCCTCGCCCATGTTGTCGCTGATTGTTATAGCACGGTCTTACTGGGTTCGGCCGCCCCGGGTCCTTTCAGATTGAGTCTCACGGGGTGGAGAGGACCCCAGCTGGGTGTCCTAGAGTGCGGCCGGATCCTTGGTGAGGCATGATCCGGACGTAGCAGGGTTGTCGACGCGCTTCTCCTTCTCGTCGAGGTGATTTTGTTGTGCGTTGGCTGCGGCAAGAAGCTCCCGAACGCGCTGCTGTCGCTGCACCGGCTCTTCGTCCTGCAGAAGCTACAGGCCTTCTGCCGCCGCCTCTGCGGCACGCATGTGCTTGGCGTGGGTGTCGTAGACAGGGGGAACACGCATAACACACTCCCGAGGGCTCCTCCTCAGGTATGCACTTCGGCAACCCGGCTGGGTTCAGCCGCGGCCAGCGTGAAGCCGGCGGAATCCAATGGGCGCTGCATGGCAGCAAGCGACATGCCCTCGTCCAGTAAGCCCACGCGCACCTCCTCGAGCAGAGCCCTGGCCTGGGTGGCATCAATGTTGGTGGCGATGGGGACGCTAAGACTCTATGGTGTGGCACGCATCAGGTTGGCCTTGGCCGCTGCAGCCTTAGCTACGGCAGCCTAGGTTGCGGCGGTCTTGGGCGCGACACCAGTCGAGGAAGATGTCGAGCCGGTGGTGAGTACCTCCACGCGCGTGCAGAGGTCCGCCACGTCGTTGGAGTCGGCAAAGTCGACCGGCACGGGGGAGTCGGCACAGTCGAGCAACTCGCGGGGGTACTCATCGAGCACGAGTGTGACAGAGATGTGGGACGCACCAAAGGGGACGATGGAGTATGCGGCAACGTCGGCAGCGTCCGCGCTAGCTGCACGGACGACGCCATGCATGATGCGCTCGTCGGAGTAAGTGAATGGCCTCATCTGGAACGAGACGCCGGCCGGCACCTCGAGTTACCCAACAGTGGGCACCAACTGTCGTGGTGGTCCCACGGCAGATGCCATAGGATGGCAAAGCGTGGTCAAAGGATCGAGAAGAGGTGTCTAGAGGGGGGTGATTAGACCCTCAACAAGCAAAAGTAGCAGTTTTTAATTTCTTCAAGTTGAGGTGGAGTTTTAGCACAAGTTTAAGCAATCATAATACAATTCAAGCAAGCATGGAAATGAGTATGAGTAGCTGGAAGATAGAGCATGCTAATTGCAATAAAGTAAATGGATGGGATTGGAATATGCAAACGCAATTGGAGACACAAAGATTTTTGACGTGGTTCCGATAGGTGGTGCTATTGTACATCCACATTCATGGAGACTTCAACCGACGAAGGGTAACGGCTGTGTGATTCCACAGAGGGCTCCACCCACAAAGGGTCCACGAAGAAGCAACCTTGTCTATCCCACCATGTCCATCGCCCATGAAGGACTTGCCTCACTCTGGTAGATCTGCACAAAGTAGGCGATCTCCTTGCCCTTACAAACTTCTTGGTTCAACTCCACAATCTTTGTCGGAAGCTCCCAAGTGACACCTAACTAATCTAGGAGACACCACTCTCCATAAGGTAATAAATGGTGTGATGATGATGAACTCCTTGCTCTAGTTCTTCAAAGGATAGTCTCCCCAATACTCAACTCTCTCTCTCACAGATTTTGATATGGTGGAAACATGATTTGAGTGGAAAGCAATTCGAGGAAGGCTAGAGATCAATATTATTGTCGTTGGATTGGAGTATCTTTGGTCTCAACACATGAGTAGGTGGTTCTTTCTCAGGAAATGAGTAGTGGAAGTGTAGGTATGTTCTGATGGCTCTCTCACAAATGTAGAAGGTGTGGAGGGGTATATATAGCCTCCACACAAAATCCGACCGTTACACACATTTGACCCAACTCGATCAAACCAAATAGAAGAAATCTGTGGGACCGATGGATACATCCTGGTGTGACTGATGTGCTAGGGCTAGGGCAACACCGAGTCTCGATGGCGCCGATTGTTCTATCTCGGTGAGACCAAAGTAAAACAACTTTGCTATAGAGAGTTGGCAGAGCAAACTTGGTGGGACCGATTGCCATTTCGGTGAAACCGAAATGAATGCAATAGGCAACTGAGAGTTTGTAGAACCATCTTGGTGGGACCGAAAGCCATATCGGTGTGACCGATCTGTATAGGGTTTGTGGTAGCGGCTATGTCAAATGACCTCGGTGGCACCGAGTAGATCAAATCGATGGGTCCGTGTTTGACTTTGGGTTTTGGACATATTTGGAATTTGAAAAACTGGCTGAGAGTTTTGGAGGAATATCACTAAGCACTTAAGCATGTAGATCATTAAGCAACACCTGATCCCCTTTTAATAGTATTGGCTTTCCCTCAGTGTGATCTTGAATCACTAAAATAAAAAATAAAGAGTATTGAGCCTTTCCTAATCTTTGTCCTTAGCACTTTGAAGGGTTCCACATCCTCTCGCCCATGCCGCTCCAGTGTTGAACTCATCTGAAATACACTATGTAAAGGTCTTAGTCCAACAGGAGATATGTTGACATTAATTATTAAAATCACCCAGGGAGCACTTGTGCTTTCAATCTCCCCCTTTTTAGTAATTGATGACAATATACATCAAAGCTCTAGATAAAGGATATGAAGAGTAACAAGTAAAGCTTTGGAAAGACATGTAACTAGCATGGGCTCCCCCTACATGTATGCATTCATGCGAGGATTGAATATAAGCGCATGTAAATGCATAAGCATGACAGAGCAAGCAATGAGCTACATGTATCTTGGCTATATGCATCAGAGCAAATGATGTAGATGAAGGATTGTGTACCTTCATGTTGATGAATTCTTCTTGCAAACAATATGTACATCAGCAAGTGATTATCATGCACATGAGTGTAGTGCATATACTTACCTTGTGATCTTGAGCTGGCTTTGGAAGAGAAACTTGAGACAACATGCTTAAATAACACAAGAACACTCTAATTAAAGCAATTTCAGGGAACAAAAAGAGTACCAAGACTGGGATGACACGCAATGAATGAGTACTTAGTACTTCATTTGGATATAGACATGTCCCCAAAAATTTAAAGATATGCAATGGCTTCAAAAGATTTTCTTCCCTATAAATAAACTCTTTCTCCCCCTGAATCTGATAATGGATAATGGGAGAAGATAGGGACAGAGAAAATCAAAGCAAGGTAAATCAGAGCATGAAATGAATCAGAGCATAAACAAATGCAAGCAACCATATATAGACATGTCTCTCCCCTCTTAAAGACATGTGACTTCTCTCCTCTTTATATTACTGGCATATGGAAGACCTAAGATGAGCTTTCTCTCCCATATGATAAGCTTTGATGTGCTCTCTCTCTCTCTCTCTCCCCATTTGACATCAATTTCCAAGAAGGGAACTTCTAGAGCTTGAGTCAAACAGGCTTGAGTCAAACAGGCTTGGTCCTTGAGAACACTATAAAGCAGCATGTTGATAAAGATGTGGGTAGAGTATAAGAATCATTGAGTGGAGCTGGTGAAGAGATGAAATATGCAATCTCAAAAAGTTTTCTCAGTAGTGAAATCGGTAACACTGATTCGTTTTCATCAGTGACACCGAGTTGGCAGTGCCTTGGATGATGCATATCGTTCAGACCGGTTAGTCCACGTCGGTTGCACTGACGAACTATCCACAAGATATTCTTGTAGTTCGTTCTAGCCGATAGGGTTGGATCGGTGAGTCTGAGATCAATTCAAATGAAACGTTTTCTCAACTCAGCTCACTTGGCAAATTAAATCTCACAAGGATTTGCAATGAATTAAACAAAAAAATTACAGAGACAAAATAGAGAAAAGAAAAGAAAGGAAATCTAGATGAAGTGTTTTTGATTAAGAGGGAAACAAAATAGGAAGAGACATATGCAATACACAAAGTAAGTGAACACGGAAACACTAGAGAACTTCATCTAGAAGGGGTTGGCGATAAAGTCACCTATGTTAGAGTATGTTGACTTAGGAGTCAAGTGAGATCACTTGATCATAGGTCATACTCATCGTTTAAGCTCAAAATGGGGTTACCATTTTTTGTTTAATTACTTTGATGTATTCACATCTCGTTGAGTTGCTTTGACTCATGACTTGGAGTAAAGCTTCTCTAAGATGGAATAACATACCTTGGGTGGTGTTGATTTTGATCATGTAGTCGAACTTGTGTTGGATTCTCAAGGTTGATGTAGTCCATCATGAGTTTGGAGCATATCTTGTAGTTTGAGTTCATATTCCTACAAGGGTCAGTTTTGCAAGGAGGAGCACTTGTGTATCAAAAATGGCAATCGTTAAACTTGATACTAAATTATATTTGATATATAAAAATTGTCAAAACATATGTTGAGTGTGTTCATGCTTCCTTGTCATCAACAACCATGAATTAGGGACTTGGTGATGTAGAGATTGCTCAAGATGTGAGTTACTTGCAATCTCATAGATTTTAGTTCATCCAAGTACCTTCAAGGAGTAGATAACATGCAACGGTACAAATGTAGATCCAAGACATATGATCATCATCATAAGAGAACTATCGTGGATTAGTCACAAAAGGCTCGTGCCTTGCATGTATCCAAATGGAGTTTCTACTCCAAGTTTGTGGCATCAATGATATTCAATTCACCTCTCAAATGGAAAAATACTTTCTCATCAAGCGGTTTGGTGAATATATTGGCCAATAGCTTATCGATACGAACATGCTTAAGATTGATGTCTCCTTTGGCAACATGATCTCGAATGAAATGATGAAGAACTTCAATATGCTTAGTTCAAGAATGTTGCACGGGATTGTGAGAAATCTTAATAGCACTCTCCTTATCACAAAGCAATGGAACATGTTTCACATATATCACATAATACTTAAGGGTTTGGGTCATCCAAAGTAATTGAGCACAACATGATCTGGCAGCAATGTATTCCACTTGGCGGTGGCTAAGGATACCGGGTTTTGTTTCGTGGGGGACCAACACATAAGAGATCTACCAAGAAATTGACAAGTACCTGAAGTGGACTTTCTATCAACTTTGTCACTAGCGTCATCTGAATTGGAGTAGCCAACAAGATCAAAAGAAGACCTCTTAGTATACGAAATGTCAAAGTTTGGTGTATGAATTAAGTATCTCATTATCCTTTTCACAACCTTAAGATGACACTCTTTAGGAGTCGCTTGATATCGGGCACACATGCACACACTTTGCATAATATTGGGACGGGAGGCACATAGATATAACAATGAACCAATCATGGAGCGGTAAACCTTTTGATCGACCGGTTTGCCATCCTTAGTCAAGTCAAGATGTCCACTAGTAGCCATGGGTGTTTTCATACCTTTGGTTTCTTGCATGTTAAACTTCTTGAAAAGGTCCTTGGTATACTTTGTTTGAGAAACAAAGGTACCTTCCTTAGTTTTCTTGATTTGCAAACCAAGGAAAAATTTGAGTTCACTCATCATAGACATCTCAAACTTCTCCAACATTAGCCTTCCAAAATTTTCACTAAAGTGGGGGTTAGTAGAACCAAATATGATATCATCCACATAAATTTGGCACACAAATAATTCATTATAAACCTTTTTAGTAAAAAGGGTCGAATCAACTTTCCCGATTGCAAAGCCTTTTTCAATGAGAAACTTGGTCAAGCATTTATACCAAGCTCTAGGAGCTTGTTTATGACCATAAAGATCTTTGTGAAGTTTGTAAATATCATTAGGTTTCTTGAGATTTACAAAGCTAGGAGGTTGTTTAACATAAACTTCCTCCTCAATTTCACCATTAAGAAAATCACTTTTAATGTCCATTTTATATAAAGGGATGTCGTGGTTATTGGCATAAGCAAGTAAGATGCGTATGGATTCAAGTCTAGCAACGGGGCCATATGTATCACCGTAATCCATACCTTCGACTTGAGTGTAGCCTTAGGTGACGAGACGGGCCTTGTTGCATACAACTTGTCCATCTTCATCTTGCTTATTCCGAAACACCCATTTTGTTCCAATGACATTGTGCTTGTCATCAGGCTTCTCAACAAATGTCCAAACTTGGTCTCTCTAAACGTTATGTAGTTCCTCATGCATAGCATTCACCCAATCCGGATCATCAAGAGCATCTTCAACCCTCATAGGTTTAACATTAGAAATGAATGAATAATGCTCATAGAAGTTAGCTAAACGAGATTTAGAACGAGTGATTCTCCCGGTTTTGAATGTCATTGTAGATTTGTTCTACATGATGATTTCTCGCAATTCTTCCTCTAACTCGTGAGAGCTTTTGTTTGGGTAGGGGTGGAACATCATCTTCATTGTCTTATTCTTCTTGTCCTTCTTCATTGTCATTGGTGTTGTTGTCCTCTTGTGGAGGTGGAGAAGGAGGTCGATGAGGTTCATATTGTTGTACTTTGTTGTTTCCTTAGTCTTGACGTGTTCCACTTGTGGATGCCTCCATGTCAAATTGTGGTTCACCTTGATGTGAAGTTGAGGCTTCCACTTGAATGGAAGAAGTACTCTCCTTCACCTCAGTCGGACGAATCTTGATAAGAGACAAGTCTTGGCTTGCTTCCGAAGGGTCTTTATCTCCTACATCAATTGGCAATTGCTCTACTTGTGAGCCGTTAGATTCATCAAACTTCGCATCCACCGTCTCTTGAACCTTTTCGGGTGAAATTGTTGTAGACACGTAAGTGTGAGAGTTTGAGCCATAACCGAGTAGAAAACCTTCATGAGATTTAGGAGCAAATTTCGAACGATGATGCTTGTCAAGAACGTAAGACTTTGATCCAAATACTCGAAAGTATACAACTTGGGGTTTGTACCGGTGAGAAGCTCGTATGTCGTCTTGCTGAGAAGCTTGTGAAGATATAGTCGGTTCGTAGCATGACAAGCTCTCTCAACCTCTTCCGCCCAAAAATGTCTTGACGTTTTGTATTCATCAAGCATCGTTCTTGCCATCTCAATCAACGTTTGGATCTTTCTCCCAATAACTCCATTTTGTTGAGGTGTGTACATAGCCAAGAACTCATGTGAGATCCCTTCTTCGTCAAGAAAGGTATCCACATTGTCATTCTTGAACTCTGTTCTGTTGTCGCTCCGAACCATATTGATCTTCACTTGAAATTGGTTTTGGGCCATCCTAGCGAAGTTCTTGAAGATCTTTTGGACCTGTGATTTATCATCAAGAAAGAATACCCATGTAAATCGGGAAAAATCATGAACAATGACCAATCCGAACGAGTTACCACCGAGACTCTTGTAAGCGTTGGGACCGAAAAGATCCATGTGAAGTAGCTCAAGTGGTCTTCTCAAAAAGATCCTCGAAGTTATTTTCCTGCTTTACAAGCACTGCAAAGTCTATCCTTGTCAAATATAACATCTTTAACACCAAGGATATGATCACCTTTAATATCCTTATCTAGATTTCGCATGCCCACGTGACCTAACCTTCTATGCCACAACCAACCTTTAGAAGATTTAGCAATTAAGCAAGTACGAGGTTGGGCTTTCTTAGTGAAATCAAAAATGTATAGGTCACCTCTACAAATACCGGTAAAGACCATTTTATGATTATCTTGTGAAACACTTGGCAGTCTACTTTAGTAAATAAGACATTGAAACCAAAGTCAGCTAGTCTAGATACCAAAAGCAGATTATAACCAAGGGATTCAATGAGCATGACATTTTGGATAGAGCTATCATGGGAGATGACCACATTACCAGGGCCAATTACCTTACCCTTAGAATTATCACCAAAAGTGACATACTTACGGGAACCATCATTTTTAGCAAGCTCATGGAACATATCTCTATCTCCGGTCATATGGTCAGTACATCCACTATTGAGAACCCATTCCTTTCCTCTGGACATGTAGCCACAAAGATTAACTACAATACCAAAGTCTCTCATTCACTCATCAAGATCAAAGTCACTATCATCATCCTCATCATAGTCTCCATATTCAATATCATCTTGAGAATGATCACCACCTAGAGAGAGTGATTCATTAGATTTCTGAGCATGGCAATGTGTAGGGCAAAATACATAGGGGCACTTATTTTCCCTTGACTCATGAACGGACAAGACAAGAGCAAGCCTAAGATTGGAAAACTAAGAGATTCGAAGAACCAACACACAGCCAGAGAGACCAAGATCAAGCCAGAAAGACGAGATATCAACAAGAAGATGGCCTCCCTTGCCGGGCAGGTGAACCCGGCAATGGACAAGACCACCACCAGAAACAAGCCATCAGAGACTCCCCAGCACGGCCTACCGGGGGTCGCGGAGGGTAAACCACCCCGCTAGCTAATCAAGCACGACCCACGTCGTCAATCAGTGCGGTGTCAAGCCGCGAAGTGATTAAGTGGCAGCCATTCGCCACATGGAAGTCACCCCCTACGAAAAAAAAACCACGAACGACACCCATCCTGCGATGTGTCAAGGGAGCAGATGCAGAGCTGGCAAGACAGCCCGACGAGCCTTGCCGGGGGACCAGCGATGTGACACTAAGCGGTGCATTTAATGCGCCCTGTCAGCCCGCAGACTTAGGTATGATAGCACTGTTCGCTATCATATCAGTCGATAATGACCATTTTGCCACTGTGGTGACCCTTCATCTATAAAAGGAGGCCCATGGCACCCGTAGGAGGGGGGAAGGTTGATGAACCCAAGCCACCACACGCGTGTAGTCGCTGCGGCCCTGAGGCACGTCGTGTCGGGCGGGTGTACTATGCACCACCACATCCTTTCCACCATCAATCCTCCAAAGCAGGAGTAGGGTCTTACACCTCGCGGCGGCTCGTAACCTGGGTAAATTGATTGTGTGCTTTCTGCCGCGCTGTCATGCGCCGTTCTGCTCTTTGTGCAACGTGCCGTCCCCCCATCGAACCAGCATGGGGCCGCCCGGTCCCATAGGTGGCCGCGGTTATCCCACGACATCTTTGGCGCGCCAGGTAGGGGGACGCGCTCGCGTGAACCTGAAAGCGTACGCAGCATGTCATCTTCATCGCCCTCTGCGCCTTTGACGATACCGTCGGTTGTGGTGCTCGCGGCGACGCGGGGGCGTGACAAGGGAAGTTTCACCCTTGCACCGCGTTATCGCTCCGCAAGATTCATCGTGTCGGCGGCTACGACCAAGACCCCGGTTGATGGCAACAAATCTGCTCCGGCGGCTCGGATGGCATCGCCGTCGTCCGATCTCCACCTGAAAGGAAAGACACAAGGCGCGCGAGCTCGAGCTCGAGCTCGCCCCGTCCACCTCATCAACAGTCGGGTTGCTTTAGCCTCGGCATCACCGACGTTGACGATTACCGGGTGACGCTCGGTCTAGTATTTCCCCCGCCGTGGGAAATCTTGAGCGAAGCACTGGTATGAGTCCATTGATCGATCCCCCGGCAAGCGTACTCCAGCGAGGCTGCCCGCATTTGCACAGACCATGCGATGGAAACCACTGTACTGACTTGAGGGGAGGGGGGCAGAGAGAGAGAGAGAGAGAGAGAGAGAGAGAGAGAGAGAGCAAGAGAGAG